>OZ012725.1:25511260-25936260 GCA_963942605.1 Poecilus cupreus | reverse complement strand
AGGCTTACCCAGTTTTGTTCTTCATGAAGTATTTGTATTATACTATCAAGAGTTTTTAATATTTTAATTTCATTTAATTTTATTTGTTCTAACTTTGAATTAAATTTATTTGTCAAATATTTTTCGTTCTTTATTATTTGTTGATTTTGATTTTGAAGAATCTTTTGATTATCTTTTAATTGATTTATTAAATTATCGTATTTTTCCGCGTCATTCTGGTCTAAGTTGCCTGTGATTGACTTAATTATATTTCCTAATCCGTTTAACAGGCCGCGTTTATTTCTTTTACTATTAAAGAGTTTTTGAATTTGTTGCGTCAAGTCATCAAGAAAGTAAGACAATGCTTTATTTTGTTCTTCGCAATGAGGGTTATTTTGAATTTGTTTTATAACATTAGTTGTAATATTTTTTAATTTTGAATATTCTTTATATATTGGGTTGATATTATAATTAAAGTAATGTATTATTTCTCCTTTCAGTTTACAATTTCCGATCCCAAATAAAAGAATCCGTTATTATTCGAGATGTTCATCAATTGAGCGGTGGTAAAAGCCCTGAAATCAAAAGTTGATTTTATCGAGTTTGAATTTTCGAACATGTCTTTTATTTTTTATTTCTACTGTTCCTAATATAGGGTTATAATTTTCAACTGTAACTCGTTTAAATATGGGTTTTTTATATTTATGCATTAATCTATTATTTTGTTTAACATAAACTTTATCTGGTAGTTTTAACGGTAATTCATTTTCTTTTACTCTTTTTGTTTTATCTTTTTCAATTAATTCATTAATTATTTTATTTGTATCAGATTTATTAATGAAGTAATCGTTTATGATTTCTTCTTCAGCTTTTTGTTCTCTATAATATTTATTATGTTCATTTTGTCCGAAAAGTATTTCGCAAGGAGTTAATTTTGTTATGGAATGTTTAGTATTATTATACGCTATTATTGCTTTATTTAGAATGGTTTGAAGGTCTTTATTTTTTCTTGTTGAATGTAATATTCGTAAATGTTCTATTAATACGGAATGAAATCTTTCTACTGCGTTTGATTTTGGGTTTGCTATACTAGTTAAGTGTAATTTTATATCATGATTATTACAGTAGTTTTTTACTAAAGCATTATTAAATTCTAGGTCCGTGATCGGCGATGATCATTTTTGGTTTTTTATAAGTTTTTATGAAATCTTCTATTATTAGCATTGTTTCTTTTCCTGTTTTATTAAAAGTGGGGTGGATAAAACCAAATTTAGAAAATTGATCAAATATAGTCAGGAAGCATTCTTTATTTAATGTAAGGAGATCTATATTTATTATTTCAAAAGGGGTTTGTGGTGTAGGTGTTAAATTGTCATGTAATTGTATTGGGTGTCGGTCATATTTATTTTCTTTACATATTCTGCATTGATTAATAATTTCTGTAATATCTTTAACCATACTTGGCCAAAAATATTTTTCTTTAAGTTCGTTGTATGTCGCCATTATTCCTCTATGATTTAGGTTTGTTTTTATTCATCCTCGACATCTTCTACAAGTTTATTACATTTTATTAAGTTTATTGTATTTATTTCAAATTTACTTTGAATTATTTGATTCAATGTTTGTTCAAATTGTTTGGGTATTAATATTAAATATTTAATTTTTGGTACCACATAATTTTTTAACAGTTCTAATAATTGTTCTTCTTTTTTATCTATATTAAAATTAATAATAAAACGTTGTTTTTGATGGTTAAATAACTTTTTTATTTTTATTTCCAATGGGTTGTTTGAGAAATGAAGTATAATTTGATTTTTTGCGGTATTCAATCTATTATCGACAAATCTTAATCCATTAATTGGATTCTCATTAGAACTATGAATCGTGTTTCTTGAATCTGAGCTATTTGCGATTATACTTTGTTGTTCGTTATTCTCATTACCATAAATTGTGGTTAATGTTTCATTTGCAATTTGATCTAATTCATCTGTTTCCAAACTAAAATTTTCTGGCAATTCATATAAATTTATTTTTATTTGAGTATTATTAAAGATATTTTCCAAGATTTTTATCAATTCTGATTTTTCTAATCTATCTAATCCACATGACAAGTCAGGGATATTAATTTCGTATATATCATTTTTAATTAAATAATCTCGCAATTCGGTAAGTGTTTTCTTAAAATATTTCCTGTTTACGTTTTCTAAATGATTTTCTTTTGTAATTAAATGGAAAATTATTTTATTTTCTACGTTTTGAATTATAATATTTTTATTAGTTACATTTCTTTCACAATAATTTTTACTATCAAATTTAGAGTTTATTTGTCTAGCAAGGCCTTTTCCAAATTTTAAATCTTTTGATATACAATGACAAAAATATCAGTATTCGTTACGTCTCCTATTCTTTTCTCTATTTTGAAATAATCTCTTTGTCTTGATAAGAAATCTGCTATTTTGTTTGTTTTTCCTGGTAAATATTCAATATCAAAGTTGTATTCGCCTAATTCTACCTTCCATCGCATTAGTTTTTGATTCGCGTTTTTCATGGTAAATAACCACGTGAGGGGTTTATGATCAGTACGGATAGTAAACTTTCTTCCAAATAGGTATGGTTTAAAATTATCTATTGACCAAATGATTGATTTTAATTCTTTTTCTATGGTACTATAATTTTGTTCTGCGGTATTAAATGTTTTTTATGCGTAAGCGATTGGTTTTTCTTGTCCGTTTATGACTTGGGAGAGTACAGATCCCATAGCAAAGTCGGATTCGTCTGTAGTGAGAATGAATTTTTTTGAAAAATCAGGAAATTCTAAAATTGGTGGGTTACTTATTAATTCTTTAGCAGTTTTAAATGAATCTTGATATTCTTTATTAGTTATGTCTATTTGATTTCCCTTTTTAAGGCACTGCGTAAAAGGTTTGGTGAGTTTAGCCAGGTTAGGGATAAAACGTCTATACCAGGAGAGTTTACCTAAAAAGGATTTTATTTCCTTTACTGTTTTTGGAATCATAATTTTTTCAATTGCCTCGATTTTTTTCTTATTAGGTTTAAGTCCTTCTTTTGATATTATAAAACCTAAATACTCTGTTTCGGTTTTTAAAAATTCCGATTTATCTATTTGAATTTTTAGGTTCGCATCTTGTAATTTTGAAAATATTTTTTCTATATTTTGTAAATGTTCTTCTAAAGTATTTCCGAATATTATTATGTCATCCATATAAACTAAGCAAATTTTATTAATATATTCTGATAAGATCTCGTTCATCATTCTTTGAAACGTCGCGGGGGCATTAATTAGTCCAAAGGGCATTCGGACAAATTCGTAATGTCCTGAGGCAGTAGAGAAGGCTGTTTTCGGTCTATATTTTTCTTCTATTAATATTTGATGGAAGCCAGAATGCAAATCGAAGGTTGTAAAAAATTTTGGGTTTCCAATATGATCTAATAATGTGTCAATATTTGGCAGAGGGAATTTATCTTCAACTGTTTTCGAGTTTAATTTTCTAAAATCGATTACTAATCTTGTGTTGCGTTTTCCGGACGCGTCCATTTTTTTTGGAACAATCCATATTGGTGAATTATATGGACTTTTTGAATTTTGAATCACGCCTGATTTTAATAAATGTTGAACATGTTCTTCTATATCTTTTTCGTAAATTTGAGGGAGTCTATAATTTTTTTGAAATACCGGTGTATCGTCTGTTGTACGAATTTTGTGAGTTGTTACGTTTGTAGCAGATAATTCTTCGTCTGACTTTGGGAATAAAATAGAATATTTTTCTATCAAATTTTGTATTTTTTCCATTTGACCATACGTGAGATGTTCGTGTCTAAATTGAACGAAAGAATTATTTAATGTTTCTGATGATAATAAATTAAACATTTTATTTCCAAGTGTTATAACTTTATTTTTAAAATCCATTAATGCATTACAGTGTTCTAATATTTTTACGCCGAACAACATGTTACTTTCTTTGTGAAAATCATGTATAAAGAACTCGAAATTTTTATTTTGAATTTTAATTTCAACACATTTTTTACATTTTACTTTTCCTTGAGCTGTTTTAAAGGTAATTGGTTTATCAATAATTTTTAAATTTCTTTGTTCAACAATATTTGGAGATATTAAATTTATATCAGAGCCTGAATCGATTAATATAAGGTAATCATTATATTTTATTAGGGGAATAGATTTTAATTTTGATGTCATTACGTATTTTGTTCTATCATGTCTAGGCCTACCTCTAAAAAAGAATCGGTATTGTTTTCATTTTCTGTTCCGCATTCTTCGAAATTCTGTTCTTCATTATCAGTATTTCCGTCTAGAGTTTCAGTATGATAGTTTTGTTTTATTGTTGATGCTGACATAGGTTGTGTACTACGTGTCTGCAGTGACATGGGTTGTGGTTGGAATTTACGTGTCTCAAAACTGTTTACTAGATTTTATCTTTTAAATCTTTTTTGTCCTGTAGTTGGTTGCGCATGAACATTGATAGGTTTTGAGGGGAAGTATTGACCAGGGAATTGTTTAGGTGGAAGATTAAATGTAAAGTTTGGGTTCTTTGATGTGTTTGCATTTTGTTTATTATCATTTCGTGTCAATGGACTGTTGTGCAAGGAATTAGCGAAGCTAAATTCATTTTTTAATAATAAGTCACATTGTTCTAGTGTTGAAGGTTGTTTCACAATGAAAGATTTTTGACTTATACAGTTCGAATTTATCTAACATTATTTTCAATGTAGTATCTGTATTTTGTTTAAATTTAATTTCAAACAATTCTCCTAACAATGTCTCGGACGTTGTTTTGTCTGAGAAATTTGTAGTTAAGTATCTTTTTAAATCATCCCAGTTTGCAAATTTATTTTGTGAAACAATCTTTTTTGAATTGTTAATTAATTTATTCTTAACTAAATTAAAAGCATACATTTTTTGTGCTGCTGTCAATTGTAAGGTATTTAAGATGGCATATGCCTCATCTACAGTTTGAATAAAATTATTAAGTGTTGTTATGTCCCCTTCGTATGTTGGGATCATATCAACGTAACATTTGATATCTTGCAAAGACGCCATATTATTTGATATTACGCAGATTCTATTAATATCGTTTTGAACAGTATTTATGAATTCGTCACTATCAGAATCTGTCATAAATATGTGTGATTGCCTGGTGCCGGGGCTCGTACTCTTTATTGCTAACTAGTACTAGCTAGAGAGTACCCTGTGTATTAATACAAAATAGTTGTATTTACAAGAATAAACTTAGACTAAGATTTTCATTGTAAGGAGTCTTCTGGTGTGGTTTTCGAACTGTTTCTCGTAGAACGAATTAGACGAGATGTGAAGTTCTTGAAGCTTGTCGTCTGGATTCTCGTGATCGGTTGGAACAGCAAGAAGAATCGCTTGAGACGGTTGTGGTCCGGTCTGATGGGACGTTTGAATAGTCCTTGATGGGCACTATTTAGCCGTGAGATGGGTAACCCTTTCTCAGATGGTTGATGTTGATTAATAAGGTCTTATTGGTATAGCCTTATATGTGATTTGTGTTGCACACTTTGTAATAGTTTCGAATAGCCACTTTACGTATAGAAATACGACAATTAGATGAGTAACTTTGTGTTTTTCACTGTTACAAACTATTGTTGGCTATCCTACCAAGACTGCGCCAATTATATAATTCAAATCGCTGAATTTATTCAAAAAAAGTTTATTTGAAGCGGGAACAACGTTACATGCTTGTCTAACATGTGAAGACTGAGTTATCAGTGCATTCTACAGGGCTTATATTACCTTGTGTAAAGTTTATAATTGAATCAGCTTTTTTAAGATAATTCCATTTCATAATTTATATATATATATATATATATATATATATATATATATATATATATATAACTTAAAATTTTATTTTTAGTCGCTGTGTTTTTAAAAATGTTTAATTTGTTACTAACAAAAGTACAATTTAAATTCAGATGTTTTCCGTTTAACAGTTCAACTAAGACTAAATACAATATAACATAAAATATTCTAAGACAACTACAATCTTATCTAATTATTGTAAAAGGGGTGTCATGTTGCACCGTGGGGCAGTGCTGACGGTGCGGTTCCCATCTTCTGGAGCGATGTAACTCCTCCCTCCTTAGAACAAAGCTCCACCGGGAAGTTGAGATTCTTCTGGTTCGGCTTGATGGTTTTGTTGATTTCGTAACATAAATAATTATTATAACTATTCCAAAGTATAATAATATTGTCCAAATGTTAAGTGAATATCTCGTTAAATTATGTTCAATTATTGTAGGAGTGTGGATTGGAATATCTTCAAGTTTAATTTTCTTTAATTTAATGGTTATGTTTGATATTCTATTTTCACTAAGTTTGAAATTTAATTTTGGCAATATTAAAGGTGTTCCAGATGTCTTCTCCAAATAATTTAATGGTTTTTGTTTAAATATAATCACACACTTATTTCCTTGTATTAGGTACACCCACTAATGTTTTAATGTTTGTGTTATCCGGGCACTGGACCGTGATTCTTTCTTCTTCTGGAAATATTCCCAAGTATTGGTTAATTTCGGGAATAATTTCGATGTGGTTTTTATTGATTTATAATTTTTTGAAATGGCATTGGCTTGAGTTTCCCTTGAGCAGGATGTCTTCTTCACAGGACGGGTTGAAATGAGCGTGAAACTCATTTGGGCACTGGTATACTCTGCTTTTAGTACACATGCTACTTAGAGGCTTTATTTCATTATCTTTCGATTTTAAAAAGTAATTAACGTCCGGTATTACAGTAACGAATTCTGACTCTTACCTAGTGGGTAACGGATGCAAATAATATAAATCAAAATCCTTTTCGAAATTTATTGAAATTTAAATAAAATAAATTATCTGTGCGTTTTCAATTTTACAATTTACTTTTAACAATGACTCATAATCCAACATATTTTCTAACTTTGGTTCAAAAGGTAATTGTCCTTGATAATAATGCGATATTCTATATAGTTCTGATAACAGCTGTTCGGGATTTATGATAGAGGGGTGCAATGTCCTCATCTTACAAAATGTTATTGAGTTTTCAATATCTTGAACAATATTCAAGATTGTACTATAAAGTGTTATTAATTGATTATACAGGTCTTCTACGAAAAGAATTTCATTCAGATTAAGATTAAGGTTTAATAATTTATTCAAATGTTCAATTTTTTCTTTTAAAATAGATTCATTATGCCGAATGTTTTGAATTGTTGTGTTAAAATTTCTTATTAATTTATTATTAACAGAATATGCCAGTTTTAATTGATTTTCAAGGTGATATTGGTTTTCTTCTAAATGTTTCAAAATTTGATTATATCTTTTGCCATCTTCTGCGTCCAAATTTCCTGTTATTTGTTTAAATATGGTCCCCAGGCCATCTATAAGGCCACGTTTACTTCTTGATTTTGAATAAAGTGCCATTCGGATTTAGTTTTTCGACGATATTTCCACGAACATATTCCAAAATTGTATTATTATTTTCAAATTCAGTAAATTGAATGGTTTTATTAGCCACGTTTAGTTTTAAAAGATTATATTGTTCATTTAAGTTGTTGAATTCATTTAAGAGTGGGTTTAGGTCGTAATAGTGTACAAATGTGTGTTGAAGTTTTTCTAATTTTGCGGGTCCCAAGTTTATTGGCAGAATGCCTCTGTTCTCCGTTATGTTTATTATGTCGGATCCATAGCAGAACCCGAACAACCTGGAAGATTTTTAAATTTATTAGTAAATTTTTTAGGTTTTTTAATATTTGAGAGGTGAATGTTTTCAGCTGTATTACCGTGTCTTACATTTATTTTTGCGGTTTTTAATTTCGGGTTTACGCTTTTAACTATTTCTGCTTTATATTTATTACGCGTCTTTTGTTGTTTTTGACGATTTTTTACATATACTCGTTCTGGGATTTCCGGTAATTCATCGTGGTCTTCGTTACGTTTATTTATAATTTTTTCTTTATGATTTATTTTTTTATACAACAATTTCATTTTATCTTTATGATGAGATATATAATTATTTACTAATTGTTTATCAATTTCAATATTAAATGGGGAATTTATGTCTAGGTGACCAAGTGTTATTTCAAATGGTTTCAATTTAGTAACGAAATGTATTGTATTATTGTAGGCTAAAAGCGCATAATTTACTTTTGTCTCTATAGCTTCTTTTTTGTATTCGTCTTGATTGTTAAACAATCTTATATGTTCTATTAAAGTTGAATGAAATCTCTCAATGATGCCGTTGGATTCAGGATGTTGTGAACTAACGAAATGAATTTTTACTTTATGTAATTCTAATTATTCTCTAACTAGAGAGTTTTTAAATTCCAAGCCGTTATCTGAAATGATTGTGTCTGGTATACCATGGTGAGTAAAGAATTTTATTAAATTATTTACAATTTCTATCCCTTGTGCTGAGTTTAATCTGTATGCTTGAGCATACTTAGAGAATGAATCTACTACTACTACTGTAAGAAATTTTACTTTTTCTAATGTGATGCTATCTACATGAATAATTTCAAAGGGTTTCGTAGGTGTAGGAGTAATGTTGAATTTCAATTTCAACGGTTTTCTATCATATTTAGTTAACTGACAGATTTCACAATTATTTATATAAGATTGGATGAGTGTTCTCTGTTTTGGCCAGTAATATTGTTGTTTGATTCGAGCTAATGTCTCATCAAGTCCGCGGTGGTTGGTTTTTTCTTCGTGATAGTTCTGAATTAATTGAATCACTTCATCTTCGTCGTATACGTCTGTTAACATTCTTGTACATTTTACAAATTTTATACTAGAATTTTTGAAATATATTTGAAGTACTCTACTAAATTTTTCATACAACTCATTTTTGAAATATAAATGATATTTAACTTTAGGTACAATAAACTTTCGTGCGAAACGGCGATTTATGAAAAATGACGATAAAATTGCTGTTTTAAACTTGCAAAAACATAAAAAACGCTGTTTTTAACTATTCAAACTGATAAATTCAGGTTTCTTTCGTGCGAAACTGCGATTTATGAGAAATGACGATAAAATTGCTGTTTTAAACTTGCAAAAACATAGAAAAACGCTGTTTTCAACTATTAAAACTAATAAATTCATGTTTCTTACGTTCGAAACGGTGGATTTTTGTGAAATGACGATAAAATTGCTGTTTTAAACTTGCAAAAACATAGAAAAACGCTGTTTTGAACTATTCAAACTGACAAATTCATGTTTCTTTCGTGTGAAACGGCGATTTATGAGAAATGACGATAAAATTGCTGTTTTAAACTTGCAAAAACATAAAAAACGCTGTTTTTAACTATTCAAACTGATAAATTCAGGTTTCTTTCGTGCGAAACTGCGATTTATGAGAAATGACGATAAAATTGCTGTTTTAAACTTGCAAAAACATAGAAAAATGCTGTTTTCAACTATTCAAACTGATAAATTTATGTTTCTTTCGTGCGAAACGGCGATTTATGAGAAATGACGATAAAATTTCTGTTTTAAACTTGCAAAAACATAGAAAAACGCTGTTTTGAACTATTCAAACTGACAAATTCATGTTTCTTTCGTGTGAAACGGCGATTTATGAGAAATGACGATAAAATTGCTGTTTTAAACTTGCAAAAACATAGAAAAACGCTGTTTTGAACTATTCAAACTGACAAATTCATGTTTCTTTCGTGCGAAACGGCGGTTTATGAGAAATGACGATAAAATTGATGTTTTTAACTTGCAAAAACAAAGAAAAACCTTGTTTTCAACTATTCAAACTGATAAATTCATGTTTCTTAAGTTCGAAACGGTGAATTTTTGTGAAATCACGATAAAATTGCTGTTTTAAACTTGCAAAAACATTGAAAAACGCTGTTTTCAACTATTCAAACTGACAAATTCATGTTTCTTCCATGCGAAACGGCGATTTATGAGAAATGACGATAAAATTGCTGTTTTAAACTTGCAAAAACATAGAAAAACGATATTTTTAACAACTCAAACTGATAAATTCATGTTTCTTTCGTGCGAAACGACGATTTATGAAAAATGACGATTAAATTGCTGTTTTAAACTTGCAAAAACATAGAAAAACGCTGTGTTGAACTATTCAAACTGACAAATTCATGTTTCTTTCGTGCGAAACGGCGATTTATGAGAAATGACGATAAAATTGCTGTTTTAAACTTGCAAAAACATAGAAAAATGCTGTTTTCAACTATTCAAACTGATAAATTTATGTTTCTTTCGTGCGAAACGGCGATTTATGAGAAATGACGATAAAATTGCTATTTTTGTAAAGTAATCTATAATATATCAATTATATAATTATTTAAAAATTTATCAATTGTGAAATTGAATAGAATTTATTGAAATATGCAGCGTTCGAAAACACCCAATTTTTCGGATAATTACTTAGATATTCAAAGTAAGAAAGTCGAATCAAAATGTATTTTTTTATTATATTACAAATATTAACAATAATTAATAATTCATTATAACAACCATGTTGATATTGTTGGTTTATATAAATATTTCAATTTAACCGACAGAAGTGGTTCTTTTGCTTTTGACACAATTTCTTTAATATTATACAGCACTTCTTTCATATTGAATAGTATTTTGAAATGATATAAATAAAACGTATAACAAACAATGACAGAAATAAATGGTAGATTATAATTACACACTGCGATTTTTCAACGTCACATTTCAAATGAAGTTTCAACTCACGAAGTTGCTGATACTTCGGGCAGTTGTTGAACCACCCGACACACTGAGCCCTCCGTTATCCTGGATTACCTCGTAGACGCCGTTGCACAGCGGCCTACACCTTGTGTATCCATCCCGGTGCTCGTCTCATCATCAGTGTTTGATAATTGGTATAGCCTAGAGCAGGATTAGAGACATACAATCATTTCTCTCCTAATTCACAACTTGCTATTAATGTTAGTGTTGATCGCTGCGCTAGTAATACGCAGTGAGTGTTGCTCCTCTACGTTCCGACCTATTCAGATAGAGGAGTTTTTATCTCTCAAATGGATTTAAGGAATTTTGTATATTTTCAATAATAATTTCATAGTTAAGGTTTATTCTTCGACTTTTTCTTTGCTTTTCGACTTGCGTATATGTACCTACTTCAAATTTCCTATAATTTAAAATTATTTATATTAATTTTGAGAGCACGACTTCGTCAATCGTGCAGTTTCATATATTACCTCTAAATAAAATACGTGGCGATCTTCTTATTATTTCCATCAGATTCCCTTCATCGCGGAAAGCTAGTCCAGGTTTAGTGTCTACCCGGTATCGAGGTTTTTTTATATGTTCTAGGTTTATGTTGGCGTTTACAAGATATAATATTAATATACGTTATTTATTTTTTACTCAAAAAAATATAGATTATTTTCTTTCAACTTTAGGAAATAGCCACTGTTTATCACTATAAGATTAGCCACTTAAAATGCAGTGATTGATTCTAGCCATAACTATTGCAATGTTCAAAAAATTGAAAATTGTCTATGAAACATATATATTAAAAAATATAAAGACAATAAAAATTGTCAACTGTTTCATAAAAAACAGCCTCAGAATAATAACTAAGTTATTAATTCATTGAGACCGGCCAAGTCAATCAATCGGGAACTACAGACGCGTTTCGCTCTTATTGGAGCTCATCAGTGTAGTGAACCCACCAGCTGCTGTGAGGCAGTTGGTACCGAATGACTGACTTGGCGAGATCTATGATCCCAGTTCCATTTACCAATCTTTAATAAATATGTATATATTATTAATGTAAATGCTTTCTTTCCCTTTTATAATTAACGCGCGCGATAAGCAAGTAATTGTATAAAATATGAAGAAACTCAATATTAATATAAAAATCTAGAAATTAACTGTTATTTATACAGTTCACTTGTAGAACGGTGTGTGTGTGTGTGTGTGTTTTATTTTTTTATTTTTTTTTTAATATAACATTATTTATTCAGCATGCTCCGTATTACATTACATGCTTGTAAACTATTAGTTACAATTTCTAATGAATTATTGAAAAGTTTTAACATCAAAAGATATACAATTATAGCTATTGTTACACAACATAATAAATTATAAGTACTGTAAAATGTTTACATTAAACTGTCGAAATCTATTCCTTTAACAAAATTTATGAAATATGGCATGTATTTTTCAACCAACTCTCTTCCTGTTGCTGGCCAACTCCCACCACTTGACCTAATGTCTTCTATCAATGTCGTTTGTCCTTCATTAAGTAGGGAACAATCATAAATTATATGACAAACAGTTTGGTTGCCCAAACAACACATACACTCTTCATTGTCAGTTATTTTAAATCTGTGAAAGTAACTCTTAAGTTTTCCATGACCACTTAAAATCATTGTCATTTTTGGACAGTATATTAAATTAATATTTAGCCTACATGGAACACTGGAGAAGAATATTTTTGTTGTAGCACCATTCGCACTATTGAGCCATTCACTCTGCCATTTTTCAGCACTATGTTCTTCTTCTTCTCGGTTTATTACACGTTTTATTAATCTTTTTTCTTCCTCATTAATTCCTGGATTTTCTTCTATAATACTATTCATTTTTTCATACGTACTAACTATTTCTTTTAATTTAAGAGCAATAGGAGTGTTACAGGATAAAATGCATGACGCTTCGTGCGATATAGTTCGAAAACCCTTCAAAATTCGTATATTCATTAGTCGCTGGACTCGATTAAATTTTGTCTGATTACACTTCTTCTCCAAAGCACTTTTCCAAGCAGATATTCCATATGACAATATTGGTACAATAGCTCTCTTATAAATAGTTTCTAGAGCTTCTTGACCAATACCCCAGAATATTTTTGCCGATTTGGAAAGTGTATGTATTAATGTACAGCATTTTTCTGTGACATAGTTTACGTGCTTGTCGAAATGAAATTTGTTGTCTATAATAATCCCCAAATATTTGATTTCTTGTACCTGTTTCAATATTTCCAAATTCAAATAAACATTAATTTTCTTATTCCTTTGTGAAGCAGCTCTAGACACTAGCATAACTTGCGATTTGCTTTCATTAAACGCCATTTTATTGTTACTTGCCCATGATGTTACTTTTTCTATTTCAATGTTTGCAATATTTTCTGCTTGAAGTGCTGTTTTCCCACATGATAAAATAATCAAGTCATCAGCAAATGCTATTACTTTGGTAAAAGTTGAAAAATTAAGGTTAAGAAGCGAATTATATTGAAGATTCCAAAATCCCGGACCACTGCACGACCCCTGCGGACAACCACGGTTTACTGTTTTTTCTACCTTTATTCCGTTGATTTCTAAAGACGCTGATCTATCGCTGAAATAGTTCTTGGACAAATTGTAGAGATTTTTGGGACAATTGAAGTCCTTTAAGGATTTAATTATAGCCGGCCACCATGCTGCGTTGAAAGCGCCCTTAACATCAAGACTCACAAGAATTACTACTTTCTTTTGTTGAAAACAATCATTTACAAATTTAATAAGTTCCAATATCGCTTCAGTTGTTCCTATTTTCGGCGTGAATCCAAACTGGTTTTTATTCATAAAATTATTTGAATGCATGTAGTTCATAACTCGATTAATAAGTAGTTTTACAAGAACTTTCCCGCTCACATTTATTAGACTTATCGGTCTGAATTTAGAAGCTTCATTTGAATTTTCCTTCCCTGGTTTAATTATCGGAACTATTAAAGAGGATTTCCATTCTTTTGGAAAATGTGCATTTTGGAGACATTGGTTATAAACTTCCGTAATAAAAAGAGGATATGTTCTAAATACTCTTAGGGCCGTTTTCACCAACCACGGTTAAGTATTTTATTCTGTAGGTTTAATTTAACCGGAGGATATATTCGACATTTCCATTTCACCAACCTCGGTTAGCGCTAACCGACGTTTAAATCGACAGTTAAAATAACCTAGCTTATTTTGATGGGATAATAATTTATTCTACTGTTATGTTACGTTTATATATCAAAATTTATTATATTATTTTGTAAAATTACTTTGTTCGATAAGTAATTCTTACATTTTTATAGAATAATGAATTTATATTAATTTAAATAGCATTATGTTGACATAAATCCAAAAGTACAGGTTATAAATACAAAAGTTGTAAACATAGGTTATAAATGTGAAATATTTAAAAGTTACAAACATGCTCTCCTATTTTACGAAAATGACATCCAACTCAAGTTTATTGAGCAGCAATGAATAAAATTTCTCATCTGATGAGTTTATCAGCCAGTGATGAAGAAATTGTTATATACTCGAGACCACAAATCATCAGAGATAAAAGCAATGTGATTGTAATGTTTGATGATTGATTTTAAGATGCCCTTTGGATTTTCTAGAAGAAATATTGGAATTATTAGGACCTCGAATTTAACCAAACAAATCCGAAAGGAATTTATCTTTTTATTTTCCACTATATGCATATATTTCTCGATAATATTGAATAATTCTTCTTTTTCTTAGTTTCTTCCTCTGTTTCTTCTTGTTTTTACGATATTCATTTGATTTAATTTAAAAAGAAAACACCTTGTTTTAAAATTCAAATTGTAAAATGTGATTGATTTTCAGTTGTCAGTTGTTCATCAAAGCCAAAATATCGATAAAACAGGGCACTAAACAGTCATACTGGCTTGGTAGCCATCTGGTGACGAATAGATGATTTAAAAAACATGACTAATCGCTGGTTAACAAACCGAGACGCAAAAGACGTTGGTGAAATGTCAAACTAATATAACCTGTAGAATAAATATAACTCACTGTTAGTTAACTGTTGATTTAACAGAAGTTGGTGAAAACGGCCCTTAACAGAATATCGCTCGTTATGCCATCTTGCCCTGGAGCTTTCCAGGGGTTCATATTCACTAAAATTTTCTCTATTTCTTCCTTATTAAATAGTTGATCATCTTCTGTAATTATGTTTTCTTTGATCTCATTTTTTATTCGTTTATGGTATTCTGTGTCATCAAGTTCCTCATCTTCTGGTAAGAATTCATCCATCAGAACTTCTAGTGTGCCCCTCGAGTCCTTTGTAAATATATCATTTTTATCTTTAATTGTTGTTAATGTAAAATTTTGTGTGTGTGTGTGTGTGTGTGTGTGTGTGTGTGCGTGCTACTTGAATACTTACATTTTAAAAAATTCTAAATATTCCTTAAATTTTTATCCGGCATAAAGGACAGCACTAGTTTTTCTTTACCTTCAAAATATTGCTACATATATCACACATGCAGCGATGACCGCATGGGAGTGCAGCATGCGTAGCAGGTCTAATCATACATATTGCACAGCTTACCTGTAGTACGAAAAACAAAACAAATATGTATTTGTTAAATAGCATACGAATATTTCAAATTAATTACAGGTTGCGGTTGTGGCTCAGCATCAGTTTGAGGCTCGTCCTTAATAATGAAAATAATGTCGTCATTCTTCTGCAATGATAAACAATAGTGAATTAATTTTTGAAGTTTTAATATTATAGTAGATCATTGTGGTAATAATAATAGAAGAAAATACAAGTAATTTTATTGTATAACACCTTACCTCTGGAACTTCTGGTTCTGGTAACGCTTGTGGCTCTGCTATATGTGGGCTGGTGGAATTTGGAACTGTAATGACAAAACTTTATAAGCTTTGAATTGTTAGAATTTTTTTTTATTAAAAATAAGTAATGTTATTGTATAACAATTTGCCTGTGGAATTTCCAGTTCAGGCAACGCTGGTGGCTCAACTATAGCTGCTGCCTGAATAATTTCGACATCTTCCGGGAGCTAGAATAACAGTAATTCATGAGGATGAAGAATTCTTATAAAAGACTATAAAATTGCAATCATACAAGGACAATTAAAAAATAACGTTACAAAGTAATATATTATTTAAATAAAAAGTCAAATAATATACTTACATCATCCAACTGCATCAACGCGTGGGCCTAAAACAAAAATGTATGTCATGGAAATTATATACATATATATACCGTGTGTTCCAGACAAATGTATTCTTGTAAATAAATGTCCGACTAATAAGAAGTACGCTACCATAGTTTACAATATATTGTTTAATATAAAATAATTATTACATCTTTGCATGATAATCTGTTGATAACTCAAGTGATTCAAATGGAATAAATTATTACGAAGTAAGAAACAAATTAATCAAATGTAATAATAAATAAAGAGACGACCTAAAAAGTCGCATTATCTACTTTTGTATTATTTTCAAGTAATAGAATAGTTGAATTATGTTAACAATATAAATGTAATGATATTTATTTAAAGAAATATTTATTATATGCATACATAGGTACATACCTCATATAGCTGGCGTTCTGCGTTGTCCAGGCTATGTGATACACGTCGACTTCTCCGCGGGCAAATAGTTCTTGTGCGTCCCTTATAATTACATCGTTATTGATGTGTCGCCGTGCAGTTGGTCGCGCGATTCTTCGCCCCTGATTCAAAGCAACTATATTGCTAAACGCTACTGTGTTTATTGAAATTAATTTTTCTGAAATAAAATAATACAGTTATTAATGAATGATCTGTAAAATTGTGAACATAAACACGAAAACTGACAATATCGAATAGTATCCGTAGCAATTGTTACAAAATAATAATAATTCTAAATAAAATTTTATCTACACTTACCAATAAACACGAACACATTAGGGTGTAGTCCCATTCTGTGCAACAGAAGACCGTAAACAGAAAAACCCACAGGACCAATGGTTCCCATATTAATTTTTAGTTCAGAAATGCCAATAACAAAATTTATTAAAACAATACCTCTGTATGTATTCAAAAAGGTTAAAAGCGCAAATATGTTAATGTTTATTGGGCGCAAATGCAAGCACAGTAAATTTTGTTGTTTTTGATTTAGGTGATTTTGGTTTTTAGTCGGCGCTGAAAATACATGAACAATGCTTGCAATACTGTTCCATTACATAAATATCACATATTAAATACTGTTATTCGTAGTAGTATTTTGAAGATTACAAATATTTATTCCAGGAACCAGATGCATTATTTGAAATTTTAAAATTTGTTAGTGTTCTGGATGCAGAAACTTCACCAACATGCGCTGGGTTGGTAGATTTGTGTCCCATAATACGACTTGCAGTTGCAAATTTGTTTTCACAGAATCATCTACATGTCCTTCTGCCACGGTTGAAGACCGTCAATCTCCATGTTTTATCAAACACGTTATTTTGTATGGAATTCTCCGAAAAGTGTTCGTTACCTTCTTCAACCACAAAAGTCTTGCTTTATTTGTATTTCCAATTTTAATAATTAACATTCTAGACATTTTAATCAGTTCACCGCAACGGCATGCTCCTGCAATATAAAATTGAATAAGTATGTACACACACATTGATATAAATTGGTGTTCACCTTTACCATGAGAAATTCTTCATCTAGAGCATTTCTTATAAATTTTTCAATTTCGTTCCGTGAAAACATTTGGTTTTTTCGGTGCGTATCCAATCGATTTCCTTTTCAAATACACATTTAGATTATCATACTTTTTTATATCTATATTGTTTAGAAAAATAAGCTAGTAGTACTTCTTCTGTAGCGTTCAAGAATAGCATTTACCTTGCATCAATTTTCGACAATGTTTTATTTTCTTTTACAACGCTTTATTGACAAAAATCATCGATTTCTTCGGCTCATGCTACAAACTGTCATACTCGTATGAAATACATTTAGAAGTAGTTATTATTTTTTGTTAAGTGAAATATTAGTAAGACATACGTTGAATTGTAATTTTAAAATTATAAATTATCTGGTATAAATTCACTTATTCTTCGTTTTGCTTTTCATAGTAAATGATTTTTTGCAGGTTACGTTTTTTTTGTGAAATGAAATATATATTTATATATTGTATAATGGTTAAATGAATATGATTATTATTGTTTTACCTTGTAAGGTTGCAATGAAAATATAAAAGTATTTACTTTCGTAACAAAAGTTTGTGCATTCTACAACGATTCTTTTTTTGGTCAAATTGGTCTATTGGCATTGTGACATTCCAATGGATGCAGTAGAATTTTCTTTTAATTTGATAAAGTTTGGTTGATGTGCTTTCTGCCTATTTTCTTATTCTGCACATATAACTACCTACAAATATAAATATATTACAACAAAAATATAGTTTACAAGTTAAACTAGTTCTGTCAAAATACATTAGAACTTTACCTGAAATAAATGGTAACAGTCTAAATATTAATTCGTAGGTTTCCTCACCACACTTTAGTAATATATTTAATAAAATATACTTGTTCTACGGTCTTCTTCTCAGTATAAATGATTTCTTGTAACTTGTACAGTTTTCTTTGGTTATATTTATTATTTGTTAGCTGAAATACGTAAATATATATTTTCTAATAATAAAATGGATGTGATTATTAATATTCCGTGAAATTACCTTTAAAATTCTTGTATGAACAATAATTATTTACTTTTTGTTTAGAACATTTTTCAGATGTCAATGAGTTGGTTCTAAATTTTAGCTATGTGTTTCTGACTGCCTTCGGTCGGTCGTGCGAGATCGGATATTTTCTGCTGTCGATGTCGTGAGAAAGAAATGCAGTGAGAAATCGTGATTCCGAGATGCTCCCAATGATGCACGCTAACGAGTTGACTTGTCGGATGGTCAAACCTAATGTCAGTATCTTAACAATGGCGATAATGACAATATCCAGATTACAAAGCAAACAACAGGTGAGTGGAATTTACTTGTATGAAATACAAATAACAAGACTGATGCCGTAAAATGAATAAAATTTTGGGCTTAGCTGGATTTTCGGCGTGGATTTGATCAGCTGGGATCCGCTGTCTCTCTCGCCCCGACGGTCGTGGAGTCGAGTAGATTCGGAGGCCGTCGTGCGGGACTCGGCTTCCAAAATGGCGCGACAGCTGAGCGGCCAGTTGATGGATCGGGGGAGGTGGTAGCGGAAAGTCGACCGTAAGCCACGTTTCGATACGGTCGCGATAACGATGATCGCAACAATGGAATGTGGTGGATGAATGATGCGAGCGAAACGAAGGTAAAACGGAACACAAAAATAACAAAAGCCCGAAAAGATAACGCTGGTTAGACCACTCATGAGGAAAGTACGCCTTTTTAAATTAGCAAAGGAACGGTCAAACATTGAAATGAAGCTTTTAAACTGAAGCTACGATAAATATTAAGTTGAACAATAAACGAAAAGTTAAGTTAAAGTTAATTTAAGATTGTTGAATCTAAATTTACGTTAAGCAATGCGTGAAATAGTTGTAAAAAAATTGTGTGACTACAAATCCGGAACAATTCCGCGAAATCAATAATATCTCGATTGTTGTGCTGCTGCAGATCCAAATAATTATGCGCAACAAAAGGGTTACTAATCAGCAAACACAACTAGATCTCACAAAATCAACTATAATAATGATTTCAAAAGTGAAAATTGTGCACAATCTAGAAAAATCCTATTTTTAAGGTAAAGTCACGCAAGGAGAATTAAAATTAATTGGCCCTGATTTAACCTTGGCGGTTTCCTCGCGGGTCAGATCTACTCCACCGTATCCGAAGAGTGAGAAGGGTTGCGTACGGTGATGGGGATAACGGTGTGAAGAGGGAATTCGTAACAAATTTTATTTTGTACCTTGCACCATATTTGAAATAATTTAATTTGTACTTCCTTTGAACTTACAAACTTAAAAACCAAACATTATTTTGCTTCTCTTATAATTATGCGTGTAGAAAATTTATTTCATGTAAATATATTCCCTCAATCCAAATTTGGAGAGTACACTTCTCTAGCTAAGCTAATTTTTATTTTACAGCTGTTTTTCTGCAAAACAAACATTATTTTGTTCATCTGTTGGAAATATGCGTGTAGAAAATTTGCTAGCAACTTGCGGTTAACCAAATAACATTATTCTTATACACAAAATCTTCCTGAATGCAAATTTGAAGACCTCAGTCTTCTATCTCTGCCAGAAGCTTTAGTAATTTTAAGAAATGTTTGATTTTTTTATGCAGACAATAAAAGAAATCATCATGTACCCTAATCCCGAAGACCGTAAAAAGAACCGCGGGTTCTTCTTCGTAGAATTCGAGGACCACTGCACTGCTGCCATGGCAAAGATGATGATGACTCCCGGAACCATCAAACTTTGGAACCAGGAGGTCATCGTCGACTGGGCTGACCCAGAACCTGACGTGGATCCCTCCATCATGGCTACGGTGAATCTAATTTTGTTGTTTAACATTTCGAAGTATTTTTTTTTTCCAAACAGGAAGTAGATACGCGAAAATTGATAAGCACCTTGTTTTGTACAACTTTTATTTTTTTTTTCGCTGTCCTCATACTTGAAATAATCGAATATTTGTCAAGTCCCATATATTTTCCCAGATCACAAAACTCTTTCTCCGCAACATAACTCCATCGTTTACCAATGATGCCGTTCGTCGAATTCTTCAGGTAGTCGTGCTAGTGTCAGCGGTCCACCGGATCTACTTAGCTGGCCATTACGGGTTCGTGCATTTTGATACTTGAGTTCATGCCCAGTTAGCCAAAGACAGGCTGTCTGACGTCAATCTGGAAGGAGATATATTGGAGGTACACTGGGCAAGACCCAAGACTTCAAATTCTCATTGTCGGTGAGTGTATATTTTATTTTGATCTTGTCGCTTCCTCTGAGGCTAACTTAAAACATTTAACATCTAATTTAAAGTGTTTAAAGACAGCCAAGTTTTCAGAAATACATCATTTATTCACCCTCAAATCATGCTTAAAGCTAACTGAAGACATTAAAACAGTCATCTTCCCAAAATCACTCAATCTTTTAAAAATATTCCACTAAATATTAGGCCGCCTCTTAGCGGTTTAAAATGTCAGGTAGCGAAGCATCGGTCGCTGAGATGCCACCAGTCAAACTTGCGGACTCAACACAAACATGAAAATGTGTTCGAACACAGTTGAGACTGGCGGAGCTCTTTTCTCAATTTTTTTGACATGACATTGTTTAAAGACAGTCGCTTCTTTTAAATCTAACTTAAGTCATTTAACAGCTACTTTAAAATATTTAAAAGTGGGACAAGTCTTCAGCAAGGTTATTTAAAGATAGTTGAAGCAGCTGAAACCATTTAAAAACCTGCAAATCTTTTAATTTCTCTTTTACAGATCTGTTCCCTTAAGATTTCGCCGGAACCGTCTTCCACCGCAACGGGATCCTTCTCCACAGCAGGACCAGGAGTTCATGGTTCCAACTATGGTATCAATGTCTCTACAACACGTACCCACACGTCCGGAAAAAATGTCCCCAGTCCTTTACAAAACACTGTTTCTGTACAAAGTTTGATACAAATGCCAGCTGTTGAGATAAATAATAATTTTGAGGGTAGAAACCCACTTCCTACTGACCATCAGTACGCCACTGTGCAGTACCCATCTCCCCAGATTGTCTACCCACAGAATACTGTGCCGTTTATACCCAATAATGGGTATAACATTTTTTTGATTAGAAAATTTTTTGGCATGATTTTTTTACAATAGCTTGAACTTTTGTGATTGATTTTAGACAAAAAATATTTTTAGGTAAGTTAAAAATCATGAAAATAATTTTATATGTTTCAATAAATTTTGTTTGCGCGTTTATAATAATTTTTGTTTCAAAATTATTTATAATTTAATTATCATTAAAATGCAAATTTACTGTCGCAGTGCATGGACTAATCAATGTTCCTACTAATTCCTATTGATTTAATATTAATTGTAATTATTTATGCCCAGAATATTTAGTTTTGTACCTGATTCTGCTGTACTTTTATTATAATTGATTCATTTTTGTATGTTTTGATGAAATAAATTATTTTCTACATTTCTAATGAATAGGGCTGTTCGATATCTTGTTTTAAATATCGATGTTCGATGTTAGAAAAATATTGATATATCGATGTTTTGATACATCGATATATCGATGTTTTGATATATCGATGTATCGATATTACGATATATCGATATATCAATTTAAGTGTAACGATGTTTACTATGCTTAATCTGGTAGGTCCGTGAAGTTAGAGGTACCACTTTTGAATACCGGTATAAAAAAAATATTTATTTCTAATTTATTGCTATTGTAGTAACAGAGTTAATTAATAATATGTAGTGGTACCTCCAAGGTCACGCTGGCGGTACCACATCACCAAAACAAAAAAACTATTACATAGTAATTTTTTGCTCTTTTATTGCTAATTATTGCCGTATAATACAAATTTATTGCTATTTTTGTAACAGAGATAAAGAATAATTTGTAGAGGTACTTCTAAGTTCACGCTAGCGGTTCCACATCACAAAAAAATATTACATAATAATTCAGTGCTAATTTATTGCAAAAATCTATTGCTATTGTTGTAATACAGAAAATTAATAATTTATTAGTGTAGCTACTTCGAAATTCGCGTTGGTGTGTAATATAGATAAATAATTTTTTATTTTACCTTACTCTGGATGAAGTTAGTACATCATTATATGAAGAAATATTGTTTAATCATGAAGTCCTCATTCTCAATCAAAACACTTTATTTATTTGGTAAACTTTAGCTTTAGTATCACTGGTCAACCAGAAATCTTTAAACAAATAATGAATTATTGACTATGAAAACTAGAAAAAAAATAGAATATGAAGCAAAATATTGAACGGAAAAAATATTATCCAATAGTACACAAATTTGTAGTAAATTTCACTTTAAAATTATTCAGTGTTACTCATATCTATATTAACAAAAATTTATTTACCATTTTCTGATCGATTTCCGTGCTGTGCCGCACAGGTCGTTTTAAATATTAATAGAAATAATTTATTAATATTATTATTTTTAATTTATTGTGTAAATTTAAAGAATATTTATCCACACGTTTTTTACATGTCCAGGTTTTATATATTTAGTAAATAAATAAAAACATATATTATGTTTTCATAACAAATAAAAAATTTACAGTTTTAAATTACTATATGTTAAATTTAAATTTTTATCAAGTATTGTAAAAAATATGATGATCTAAATAGTTATTTACTTTACCGGTTTCAGGAGATTAAACCTATGTTTACATGCTCAAAAGTAGGCAGGGTAAGTATGTCATAACTCTATTCTGTAGGCTAATATTACCTTACTGACCTGTCAAAACAGTCAAGAAAATGAAAATAATACACAATGATAATATAACGCTATTTATTAATACACACGGAATTAAGCTGTTCAGAGATTCACCTGCTGCGTTCCAAATATTTTCAGGCACTTCAGCATCGCCAAATTCCATTTTTTATCTAGCCATGAAGAACCCATTTGACGTTTAAGTAAAAAAATAATTTTAAATATGATACAAAAGAAGTGTAACCATGGTGTTAAATAAAAACAGACTTACTTGATCACCTTCTAAAATTATGACAGACGTTTTTCATAAAAGAATTTCAATAAATAATATTTATTAATGACATAAACGTCTTCATATTCTGAAACCGGTAAACTATTGAACAAACCACGGATGTTATGAGTCATAACAGGCCTTAGATGTCTTAAAATTCTCGCTCTACGAGCTCGGATTTCAACTGACATCTGCGGCAGTTACGATACTCATAACATCACTAGGAATGTTAATAGCTATTACAAGTGAGCAAAGTAAGGAATTACCCACGAGAAAAATTTTAGCACACGGAGCCGAAGGCTGAATGTGATAATTTTATCGAGTGGGTAATTCCACTTTGCCCACGTGTGAAGTATAACATAAATGCAAAATTTATTAAAAAAATATTATTTGACAGTGACACATGTTTTAAATTTTTGAAATTAAAATGTCAATTGAAGTGGTTACCAAGGTATTGTGTGTTATTATAATCACAGTATATACTGTGTTATAATTGTTATAAATAAAAAAATACTCACTAGTGGATTTTCTTAGAATTATACCCACTAGTAGGAAATCTGTTACTTTCCTTGTTTAAAATCGCCATAGTTATAGAGAATTTTATTGAGTTGTTGGATAAATAATTTTTTTGGCTTCCAAATACCACGTGTTTCATTAGAACTGGTTAGCTATTAAAAAAGTAATTTCCCCGACATTTTGTTGTAAATGAATATTAATAAATTTGAATTGCAACTCATTTTATAAGCAAAAGCATAATATATATTTGCAGTATTGCAGTTGAAAGATTATGCAGAAATTTTTATTTATTAGCGATTCTGAATCATCTGAAAACAAATTTATAACAGATAGAAGCATAGCTTCCCTCAGATTACACATAGGTAGAGTTACACAAAGAATACATGAATTCCACGTATTGGCTACTCACGCATGTATCTATTTGAAACTTGCACTTGACACAGTGGTGAAATTACATTATTTGCGAAATAATAAACATGCACGGCACATTAGTGAATTAATTGTTTATAATATATACTAAAATATTTATTTTTATGTAATCATAGTTAAATCTATTTTTGTACGACTTTCCTTACTGCTTTTACTTAAATTTTTAATGAGAAAAATAATTAAAAATAAAACATAATTAATAGTACGTTATTGCTTATTTATTTTTCAAGCTTGACTAAATAGTACATTACATAATCAGTATAGAAAAGTTTTACTTTTCACTTGACATTTTTCAATAAAGGTGAAGTTTTTAATAATAAATTAATACTGGGTGGCTTTCTTAGCAATAAGAAATTTTCCTTATATTTTTCTACTCCTGTATAAATATATCCCCATTATGTCGAGAAAACTACAATCAAAAATTGCAGTTTAAATTCTGAAGTAGCATTTGCCACAATGGGCCCATAAACCAATTTTTTAAAAAAAATTTTATGAAACTTCATTAGAATATATGACGATCAGTGAAAACCCGATGTGAAAATTTCATATATTACCCGAGATATGATTTTTCAAAGTTTGTGTGACGATTGTGTGATGTCACAGGTACTACTCCAGTGGTACTAAAACAACGATTTTCTTTGATAGTAGATATAATATATTTTTTAATATAAAAATAATATTTTCATATTATAAGTCTTAATTATCAACAATTAAACTTAATATAAACTAAGACATAATTCCTTTGGCAACTTTAAGAGAATTTTACTTGATATTCTAGTAAATAACAACAAAAGTTTGAGAACAGTGGCGCCAGTAGTGATGTAACCTAACCACAACACACAATTTTAATCAATAGATTTTCAACATAGCACAATAAAACAGTAAAATTATGAAACAAGTAATAGAAGCCCAACAAATATAATCTTATATACCAACAAACAAAAATATGAAATGACATTTCGTAGTTCTATTTTAGCCCACAATAGGCGTTGGGCGCAGCGGTAGACGAGCGATTTTCAATTTTCATATTTCTGGCAAATAGCACAATGCAAGTACCTGTGACGTCAAAATATGTTCAATTCGTTATATCGCTTTACTGCAAAATATTTAAAAGAAAAAAAAAATACTTTACTACTAAGTATTCCATAAGTGTTACATGATTATGATATAAATTTGACATATTTCGTTTATGGTTTATGCGCCCATTCCTACCAATACACATATTTTAGATACTGACATAGAGAATTTGGAAAAGGCAATATTAGAAAATAGGATAATTTCACCGAATCTAAACTGTCAATTTTCAAATTGCAATGGATTACTTCAGAGAACAGTTTATTATTATGACAGTATTTTACTAGATTATTTTATATCAACAAGCACTTATTTCGTTTCCTTAGACGAAATCCCTAAAGCATTACATCTTGGAAAAAAATCGATTCATTGGGGCATTTTATAACTTATCCTATAAGGAATAATTGGTCATGGCAACTCTTCAATGATTTAAAACATAAAGTTGTAAATGATTCCCCAAAGAGATTAACCTGTGTATTATTATATTTTCTATTTAATTATATTATTTCGTGCAAAATATATATTTTATGTATGTACAAATGAATAACATTTTTTGGTTTTGTTGATATTTTCTACCGTTTATAAATATAATAGTTATTAATGTTTCTATTACAAAATAAAGATATTGTAACCGTACAATCGTCTAGTATCTATTAATCGTCGCCTACGTTGTGTTTGAAATAAAATAAATGTAACCCCAAAAATGTCCGTAATACGAAGTAGCTATCAATGGTGGGGGAATCGGGATAGGTTCAATTGAAATGAAAGAGTTAAAATTCCTTCCAAAAGACATGACTGTGAAGTCACACCTTGTGCATTTATTGAAACTAATAAAAATTCAGAATAAAAGAAAATCATCATAATATTATAATAATAATTTAGAACGAACAGAGTGATTTGAACACAAAGTTCTGTCGTGGAAAATTAAAATAACTCTCCGGCATTCGCCTTTAATCGCAAGAGGGAAACCACGACGAAATCCTCAAGCAGAGAGAACCAAATAAAATGTCGCAAAAATCAATAAATATAATAAATTATAATAACATTGATACTTCCAGACGAACCACAACAATTTCATAGTGTATTCAATACTCAGATTATTTACTGTTAAATCGGTGAATCAGTGTTTTCTGTTATTGTAGTTTATACTGCACAAGTGTAAAAACAGGTACAGTTGTCTCTTTACAGAGAAATTCGTAGTCTGCGCAAAGCACAGGGTGTCCCCACATGGAGAAGTTTGATAATGTTGGTGCAAAAATGCACATAATCGTTGGTGCAAAAATGCACATAAAAAACAGAAAACACTTGAACAAAGAAATATTCAAAACTCAATAATTATATCAGTGGCCGTTGTCAGTATCACAAACTAATCTTGCCCCAAATTGAATTGTTACTTTTGTGAGAAATAACCATTCTTAAAACTGAATCATGTCATTGAGTCGAGAATCCCACAACAAAAGACTAAGGTAGGTAGAAGGATACTCTGTGCTTGGATAAATAAAGGATCTCATCCGTGCCTTGGCCAAAGGCAGCAGGATGAGTAAAGGAAACTCCGTGCCGTTGGCCAGCCAAAGCAACTAGAGCGGAAGGATTAAGGAAGGACCTCATTCGTGCCATTGGCCAGCCAAAGCAACAAAATGAGGAAAGGAAACTCCGTGCCATTGGCCAGCCAAAGCAACTAGAGCGGAAGGATTAAGGAAGGACCTCATTCGTGCCATTGGCCAGCCAAAGCAACAAAATGAGGAAAGGAAACTCCGTGCCATTGGCCAGCCAAAGCAACTAGAGCGGAAGGATTAAGGAAGGACCTCACTCGTGCCATTGGCCAGCCAAAGCAACAAAATGAGGAAATGAAACTCCGTGCCATTGGCCAGCCAAAGCAACTAAAGCGGAAGGATTAAGGAAGGACCTTATTCGTGCCATTGGCCAGCCAAAGCAACTAAATGAGAAAAGGAAACTCCGTACCGTTGGCCTGCCAAAGCAACTAGAGCGGAATAAGGAAGGTGAGAACTCCTAGACTCACGCTAACATGAAGTCAGAGTGGAGACCACGCATGGTCTCCTCTACTGAAGCAGACTTTACAGTATATAAACAAAAATTTCCCTCTCGTTCCCTCAGAAAACCCAGGGTGCCACGCGCAGTCAGTTATCTTCTGCACCCCGCCTGTAGTAGACTGCCTGACTCCTGGAGTGGCAGCTGCGCTAGTACGTCGCAGCCCTCACACCGAGCCCGCTGGTCAAGTTGTTTACTTCGAACGCGCTGATGTCATCTCATGACGTAGTGGCCACGTGCGCTCAGCCCTCGGAGCCTTCCGAAAATAACATAAACCACAAAAAAAATGTACACACAAAAGAAAACAATATTGATACCAAAACAAAACATTACTATGGCCATAGAAAACAATATTAATACAATTAAAATATTAATATAAATTGTCGTACCGCTTCAATATTATTTATACAAGTTTTAGTTTTTTAATGTTCACACTTGAAAATTAATATTCGTAATCTTAAATTTTAATAAACAATTATTATATACAGGCTGTTAAAAATTAGTGTTCTTATTCTTCTTCCTATATATTAATGCTAAGAAATAAAAATATGCGTATTGTTATAGTAAGAATATATAAATTGCTGTCACTATACGTAAGATAAATATTGCTATGGTAGCTACATTGTTTTATGAATGACTATGAAATATATTTATATAATATAAAAATATATCATCACGCTTTATGGGTGTGGCACTCTGTTTACACAGATCTCGGTAAGTGATATATTTTTGCGTATAAAATGCGATTACCAGCCATCAAATCATAGCCCCCATAGTTTTTAGTGGTCGAAAAACCACAGGGGTAAATTCAAATTGGCATCTGTCGGTAGTGGGATTTGAACTGAGGATACATATACCGGGTGTTTACTATTTTTATGTGACATAGAAAATAAAATGTTACAATTTTAATTAGGCGTTCTTTCCCCAAGAATTTTAGAACAAAAGTGTAAATATAAAATATGTTCAAAATCAAGAACTGCACCAAACGAGCCTATATTTATTGATGTGATACATTTCTGTCATGAGATAGACGTAAATTAAAATGTACACTGTTTCAATCTGTTTCCAGGGTGCCATGGTAAACAAAACACACAAACAGTCATATTGTTTTAGTTTGACAGATGACATCTGTCATAGTTTTAATGATTATTGACTTGTTCAAATTATTTCTAAATAGTAAATGTGTCTAGGTTTACTGAGAAATAATTTAAACAAGTCAATAATAATTAAAACTTTGGCAAATGGCACTTTGGAAATATATATATATATATATATATATATATATATATATATATATATATATATATAAAGTTTTATTTATAGTCGCTGTGTTTTTAAAAACTTTTATTTTGTTACTAACAAAAGTACAATTTAAATTCAAATGTTTTCCGTTTAACAGTTCAACTAAGACTCGTTACAATATAACATAAAATATTCTAAGACAACTACAATCTTATCTAATTATTCTTAAAGGGGTGTCATGTTGCACCGTGGGGCAGTGCTGACGGTGCGGTTCCCATCTTCTGGAGCGATGTAACTCCTCCCTCCTTAGAACAAAGCTCCCCCGGGAAGTTGAGATTCTTCTGGTTCGGCTTGGTGGTTCTGTTGATTTCGTTTAACCAATTTTGCAGTTAAACGTTTACATGAAACATAAATAATTGTTATAACTATTCCACAGTATAATAATATTGTCCAAACGTTAAGTGAATAATATCTCGTTAAATTATGTTTAATTATTGTAGGAGTGTGGATTGGAATATCTTCAAGTTTAATTTTCTTTAATTTAATGGTTATGTTTGATATTTTATTTTCACTAAGTTTGAAATTTAGTTTTGGTAATATTAAAGGTGTTTTTTGTTTAAATATAATCACACACTTATTTCCTTTTACTAGGTATACACCCACTAATGTTTTAATGTTTGTGTTATCCGGGCACTGGACCGTGATTCTTTCTTCTTCTGGAAATATTCCCAAGTATTGGTTAATTTCGGGAATAATTTCGATGTGGTTTTTACTGATTTCTAATTTTGTGAAATGGCATTGGCTTGAGTTTTCCTTGAGCAGGATGTCTTCTTCACAGGATGGGTTGTAATGAGCGTGAAACTCATTTGGGCACTGGTATACTCTGCTTTTAGTACACATGCTACTTCGAGGCTTTATTTCATTATCTTTCGATTTTAAAAAGTAATTAACGTCAAGTATTACAGTAACGAATTCTGACTCATACCTAGTAGGTAATGGATGCAAATAATATAAATCAAAATCCTTTAAGAAATTTATTGGAATTGAAATAAAATAAATTATCTATGCATTTTCAATTTTACAATTTACTTTTAATAATGACTCATAATCCAACATATTTTCTAACTTTGGTTCAAAAGGTAATTGTCCTTGATAATAATGCGATATTCTATATAATTCTGATAACAGCTGTTCGGGATTTATGATAGAGGGGTGCAATGTCCTCATCTTACAAAATGTTATTGAGTTTTCAATATCTTGAACAATATTCAAGATTGTACTATAAAGTGTTATTAATTGATTATACAGGTCTTTTACGAAAAGAATTTCATTCAGATTAAGATTAAGGTTTAATAATTTATGCAAATATTCAATTTTTTCTTTTAAAATAGATTCATTATGCCGAATGTTTTGAATTGTTGTATTAAATTTTTTTATTAATTTATTGTTATCAGAATATGCCAGTTTTAATTGATTTTCAAGGTGATATTGGTTTTCTTCTAAATGTTTCAAAATTTGATTATATCTTTTGCCATCTTCTGCGTGCAAATTTCCTGTTATTTGTTTAAATATGGTCCCCAGGCCATCTATAAGGCCACGTTTACTTCTTGATTTTGAATATCGAATATCATTCGATTTAGTTTTTCAACGATGTTTCCGAACATATTCCAAAATTTTATTATTATTTTCAAATTCAGTTAATTGAGTGGTTTTATTAGCCACGTTTAGTCTTAAAAGATTATATTGTTTATTTAAGTTGTTGAATTCATTTAAGAGTGGGTTTAGGTGGTAATAGTGTACAAATGTGTGTTGAAGTTTTTCTAATTTTGCGGGTCCCAAGTTTATTATGTCGGATCCATAGCAGAACCCGAACAACCTGGAAGATTTTTAAATTTATTAGTAAATTTTTTAGGTTTTTTAATATTTGAGAGGTGAATATTTGCAGCTGTATTACTGTGTCTTACATTTATTTTTGCGGTTTTTAATTTCGGGTTTACGTTTTTAACTATTTCTGCTTTATATTTATTACGCGTCTTTTGTTGTTTTTGACGATTTTTTACATATACTCGTTCTGGGATTTCTGGTAATTCATCGCGGTCTTCGTTACGTTTATTTATAATTTTTTCTTTATGATGTTGTAATTTTTCATTTATTTTTTTATACAATAATTTCATTTTATCTTTATGGTGAGATATATAATTATTTACTAATTGTTTATCAATTTCAATATTAAATGGGGAATTTATGTCTAGGTGACCAAGTGTTATTTCAAATGGTTTCAATTTAGTAACGGAATGTATTGTATTATTGTAGGCTAAAAGCGCATAATTTACTTTTGTCTCTATAGCTTCTTTTTTGTATTCGTCTTGATTGTTGAACAATCTTATATGTTCTATTAAAGTTGAATGGAATCTCTCAATAATGCCGTTAGATTCAGGATGTTGTGAACTAACGAAATGAATTTTTACTTTATGTAATTCTAATAATTCTCTAACTAGAGAGTTTTTAAATTCCAAGCCGTTATCTGAAATGATTGTGTCTGGTATACCGTGGTGAGTAAAGAATTTTATTAAATTATTTACAATTTCTATCCCTTGTGCTGAGTTTAATCTGTATGCTTGAGCATACTTAGAGAATGAATCTACTACTGTAAGAAATTTTACTTTTTCTAATGTGATGCTATCTACATGAATAATTTCAAAGGGTTTCGTAGGTGTAGGAGTAATGTTGAATTTCAATTTTAACGGTTTTCTATCATATTTAGTTAACTGACAGATTTCACAATTATTTATATAAGATTGGATGAGTGTTCTCTGTTTTGGCCAGTAATATTGTTGTTTGATTCGAGCTAATGTCTCATCAAGTCCGCGGTGGTTGGTTTTTCCTTCATGATAGTTCTGAATTAGTTGAATCACTTCATCTTCGTCGAATACGTCTGTTAACATTCTTGTACATTTTACAAATTTTATACTAGAATTTTTGAAATATGTTTGAAGTACTCTACTGAATTTTTCATACAACTCATTTTTAAAATATAAATGATATTTAACTTTAGGTACAATAAATTCTTTAATAAATTTAATCATTTCTGACTCAGGGTTTGTTTTAGAAAATTGTACTAAGAATCTTTGTTTATTCTCATGAATTTTTAAAATTTTAGGATCACTGGGGCTATGTTCAACTTCTGATATTATAATTTGATTTTTTCCATAATTTACTGCACTTTCAATTATTGGTATACCAATAATTGGGTTTTCTAAATTTGAATGTATAGTATTGTCACTATCATCATCGTCGTCTTGAACTTGAGTTTTCTTGTCTACTTCTACTATTAGGGACTCGTTGTCGTTCGGTATATTATTTTTATCTTTTGCAAGTTGCCGATTAAAGTCATCCATAAATTTAAAGAATGCGTCACAATCATTAGTTTCATTAGCATTAAGTTCATAAACTGGTATTTTGATGTCAATTGGTTTTTTATAAACAGTGATCATTACATCAGTATTTTTAAAAATAAATTCTAACATTGATTTTACATTTGACCGTTGTAATAAATCTTTACCACATCCTAATTTTGGGATACTTAAATTTTTTATTTTATGTTTTTGACAAAATATTTTTAAATTTAAAAGTGTATAAAACACATATATTGATTTGATGGCTTATTATAATGATTAATTTTTGATATTAAATAAATTAAAATCTGGTTTTACTTTTTAAGTAAACTAAATTATATAATTCAGGATTTTGAGCTTTTAAATTATGTAAATTTTGAAATTTTTCTCTAAATTGTTTAGCGATACCACGAAACATTTCCAAATCTTTACTAACACAATGAGCAAGACTCTCATCGTGAGGTGCGGTTAAAAGATCACCTTCTACTTCAAAACTTTTATAATCACAAGGTAAATTATTTTGTTTACTTTCTAAGTACATTTGGTACTGAGCAAGAGGTGATTCTGTTTCTAAATTTTCAAGGGAATTTTGAATAAGTGTTTCGTTATTTTGTGATATACGGCTCAAAGCGTCTGCATTTGTATTTAATTTACCTTTTTTATATACGATTTCATAATCGAATTCCTCCAATTTTAAGCGCCATCTAATTAATTTTTGACTACACTGTTTCAATGAAAAAAGCCATTGTAGAGGTTTGTGGTCTGTAAAAATTTTAAATTTCCGTCCAAAAATATAGGGCCGGAAGTATTGTGTCGCCCAAACAATAGATAAAAGATCTTTCTCTATTGTTGAGTAATTCATTTCAGTTATATTTAAAGTTCTACTTGCATATGCAATGGGGAGGTCATTACCTAGGCTGCCTTGCGATAACACGGCGCCAATCGCAACATTGCTTGCGTCGCAGGTTAAGTTGAATTCTTTCGTGAATCAGGGTATTGTAAGATTGGTTCATTTATTAAAAGATTTTTACAAGTTTCAAAACATTTAATATAATCGGGATCGTCAATGTTTATAGTAGCGTCTTTTTTGAAGCATTTAGTGAGAGGTTTAGTGATTCGAGCAAAGTCTTTTATGAATTCTCCATAATAACCAAGGAGTCCTAAAAAGCCTTTTATTTGTTTCGGGGTTTTCGGAATCGGATAATTTTGAATAGCTACAATTTTATCAGGGTTTGGCTTTACGCCATTAGAGGTAACAATATGACCTAAATAGGCCACTTCATTTTGTAAAAATTCTGATTTATCTAATTGTATTTTAAAATTTGATTTTCTCAATCGGTCAAAAACTAATTTTAAATTATTAATATGTTCCTGAAGGCTAGTGCTAAAAATAATAATATCATCTAGGTAAACCAAGCATTTGTTATTAGTTAAACCTCTTAGAATATTATCCATTACGCGCTGGAGCCGAGGTCTTTATCTGCAGTTGTCTCATCTCATCTTACACCCCGGTTCTACAATCGAAAGGTAAGTGAGGAGGGAATTATATATTGAAATAACATCTCCTTTTGCATTTACTTTTTTCCATACTCAAACTAATTAAAAAATAGTCTATATATCTTGCGTGTTCTATATATCTAGCGTGTTCTATATATAACTGTAAAATTTTAGAAATAACATTATAGTACACAATATAGTAAAAAAAATTAAATTTACAACGAATCCCCAAATGTGTGCTTCTGTTCTTTCTTCATTTCTAAGTTACTAGGAAAAATTTTATATATTTCGGTTCAAATATGAATTTTCCAGACAGACAGGTTGAAGATGCTGCTGCATTGATGTTAATATCTACAACATCAAATAAGAGATATGAAATAAACTATCATATATTCAAAGAGTGGTGTACCAAGTAAAAAACTAACCAATATCAATGAAAAGATTCTTCCGACACATTTTTTAACGAAAAATTAAATCATCCTTCAGTAGAGATAATCGAATGTCGACCTGTTGAAAAATATCTAATTTTGTTATTTACTTTTAATATTTAAAATAGTTATTTATTTATCAAATGAAAATTACATTTGTAATATTAACAATAGCCTACTTAAATTATAAATATTTTACAATCCATGGGCAATCTTTTAAATATTGTTGTGATTGAATAAAATAGCCTACATACTTACTTAAAAATAACGCAAATAATGTCAATTTACTGATGCAGTAGTAGAAAAACAATTCAAATTTTGATAAGAAAAGCTCAAGAATATACTCAAATCAATAAACAGTACAATTTAGTTATTTACTAGTAAATAGTAACCTTAAAATTATTGAAGCGCTGCAACTGACAGTTCGCAGGAACCCTTTTAGTGCCTCATAAAGCTGAATTATTACTATTCTGCACACTTACGAGTCGGCTCGCGTCAAATTCTGTTGCATTTTTTTTAATCTGCACAAAACAATGGCTGTTACCAGGAGCACGTTACTGAAACACTGTTTAGGTCTTTTAGTTAAAACCATATCGACACCTTTAAACAACTTGCTTACCACGAGCCCTGTTTGTAATGAAGTATCATGGAGTCTTTCACCAATTTATTTAAATTGTTTCATTAAATTATATCTAAATTGAAGACTATCTGCACTTTTAAAAAATCTTAATTGTTATTCATTATATCACAATGATTTTTTTTAATATTATATAAATATTTATTATTATAAATATTCGGGTATCGCAAATACTCGATATGCAAAATATTCACTATATTGGTCGAAATTCAGAAAATACTGCAACGTGATTGGTTGATATTTTTCGAGGGAAATATTCATATATAATATCCCTAGTGCATGTCAAATTACATGAATGAGGGATATTTGAAGGATTATTTCCCGATTGAAATTTAGCCAAACGCTGTTTCTCTCATAAAAAATAAAGCAAAATTTGAAAATTTAATTTGACAGCAAAACAGAATTTTTGCACTAGTGCGAATCATCGATAATTTGTAAAATTATCGTGTAATTCTACGTTGATTGGAAGACATTCAGAAATATCAGAATTCTGATTGGCTTAAATTTTATGAGGGAAATAGTAGGGCCTATTCTCTAAAAAGTTGCTACTGTAACAACTAGCTAATTATGAAAATAATGAATAATGAGCAGATGACCAAAAAATTGAAAAGAACCTGAACCAAGTCCTTTGTAGCACTGAATAAATATTTGAAATATTGTTAATTAAAGTTTTAGTAAGGGAATTAATAAACGGACTTAAAGACAACAACATAAATTTATTATCATGAGGAGAATATTGTTTTTATAATGAGTTAGACAAAATAAGACACACTACTGTGTATTTTTAACTTAAATATATGTAATATAAAAATCAGGAGCGAAGTGACATGAAAATGTCCAAGATAATAAAAGCAGCGATACACCCGACAACAAAAACATACTGTAACGAGATGACAATGTAATAAGTAAAACAAAAAAATATTATATTAATATTATTCTACCTTGGAAATGTTCACACAGACATCGAGCACGGTGTTCCATGAAGGAAAGTTGTTTCTCTTCAGTTCAATGACCCAGTCATACCGTTTATTGTAGATAAGGTCAGGTGTGAAGGTGCGCGTGTGGCCAGTGGCGGGGTCAGTGACCTGCACCGAGCATCGGAACTTGTGGAGTTCTTCACGCGGCACCGGTGTGTGCACCTCGAGGTAGAACTGAGAGTAGGATGGCTTGTACACACACACCGCGGTGCCGGCGGCACTATTTAAGAGACAGTTCTGCCATCCGGTCTGTCTCGGCTGCAAGTTGGTGGTTTTCTCTTTCGCCTGCCACGTGGAGCCGGCACTGTACGTGATGTCCTGGTGCGCAGAGCCGTAGTGCGCTGCCAACGTGCCTCGCACCTTCGCTCGCGACACACGCACCTTGCATATGTAACACTTACTGCGCTGCTGGCAGAAGTAATGTATGTGTTTTCTGAGCTTGCAAGTGTAGCCAGTGTACGTGCAGCCCCGTGTTGAATAAAAGCAGGATCGTTTGGCGGGGGCGCAGCGATCGCACCACCTAGCTGGGCACGTCAACACTGCTTCGCATCTGCGGCACTCCTCCACCGGCCGCGCCAACTGCTCGGCCGCGGCACTCATTCTCCGCTGCAGAGTCACGGTGAACGTGGTGCCGTCAAACCCGCCCAGCACGTCTAGAAGACTGTTGGTGCTCACGGCCACTGATGAGTCCTCTTGGATTGCCAGGCAGCCTTCCGGCAACACTTGTCCTTTTTTTATTACCTGCTCATCTTCACGTTTGATGTCGAGGGTGTAGCTGTAGTCCGAGGCTTGCTCCGAACCGTCCACCAAGCAAATCGTGTGGAAAATCTTCCCCGTGGCCACACACACCTTGGTATGTAGTAAGAACAGCACCTGGAACGCCGAGATGATGTAGTTGTGTAGACTGGTCGTGGCGATGTCGTGGGTGAGGATGCAGGGGTTGTCGAGTACGCGGTCCGGGTGCTGCTCGCAGCAGTGAGCTAACATGGCCGCGCGGGGGCCCACCCATTCGCAGCGGGCGGAGCCGAGCACCGGGCACACGTAGCGCCGGTACTCGCACGCCGCCTCGTGCGCGCTCTCCTCTGCCTCCGCTGCGAACGGTACGGTCTCGCGGCACCCGAACTCCCGGTTCTTGCACGAGAACTTCAGGAGCTTCACCACTGCTTCGTATTGGGTGTTCCGCGTGGCCGGGTACTTGGGGGCGTAGCATTGGCCGCACACCCCCGCCCCGTCGTGCTGCAAGTACACGGGGCTCCGAGACAGGTAACCATCGCAATTGTGGCACTTTATTTCCTCCAGGATGTCGACGGGGATGTCCGTTGTGTCCGGGCACATGCTCCGGCGGTACTCACACGCCGTCTCGTGCACGCTCTTTTCCGCCTCCGATGCGAACGGCTCACGGCACCCGAGCTTCCAGTCTGGGAACTTTCAGAGCTTTGCTACGACTTCGGATTGTTGGTTCAGTGTGGCTGGGCGCTTAGGGGCGTAGCACTTCTGATCTTCCAGGACGTCCGCTGGGATGTCCATGGTATTCTCGTGCTGACTCATTCGAAACCTACCACAGAAATACAACATTTAGTTAATTTATAATTAAATAAGCATCGCAAGTCCAAAAAACAAAGACGATAAAAAACTTGTTTAAAACCAGAGATATTTGTATAAATTACGTCCAATCTTACTTTACTATGTTATAAATAATTTTTGTAACTATGGAATTCCCCTAGACTGATATCGAACGATACATCGCTCAGCGACCGAAAGGTGAGGTCGTACCGTTCAATAAAGATCTCGGCAGTACAATATCTCAGTATAATCGAAGATTTCATAACACTGACATAATCAAATGGTAATAGAGAACAGCATTTAGAAGTAGATGATAAAATATAATAATTAAACACATAAAATTTAATTTTATATCTATGCCGGCGAGATATCGTTATGTTCAACAATTCTCTGTTTGAGGGTGCACTACAGATGCCCTACGGGTTGGAGGGTAATATGTGTACACTGGAGTTATTCCAGAGATACTAATAAACAATTTCGTATAAACATTAGAGTGGTACATGGTAAGAATTTTGAAAAATAAATTATTTCCAGAACATCATATTCCTAGATTATATAACGCTCTGTTTGAGGGTGCACTACAAATGCCCTACGGGTTGGAGGGTAATATGTGTACACTAGAGTTATTCCAGAGATACTAATAAACAATTTCGTATAAACATTAGAGTGGTACATGGTAAGAATTTTGAAAAATAAATTATTTCCAGAACATCATATTCCTAGATTATATAACGCTCTGTTTGAGGGTGCACTACAGATGCCCTACGGGTTGGAGGGTAATATGTGTACACTGGAGTTATTCCAGAGATACTAATAAACAATTTCGTATAAACATTAGAGTGGTACATGGTAAGAATTTTGAAAAATAAATTATTTCCAGAACATCATATTCCTAGATTATATAACGCTCTGTTTGAGGGTGCACTACAGATGCCCTACGGGTTGGAGGGTAATATGTGTACACTAGAGTTATTCCAGAGATACTAATAAACAATTTCGTATAAACATTAGAGTGGTACATGGTAAGAATTTTGAAAAATAAATTATTTCCAGAACATCATATTCCTAGATTATATAACGCTCTGTTTGAGGGTGCACTACAGATGCCCTACGGGTTGGAGGGTAATATGTGTACACTAGAGTTATTCCAGAGATACTAATAAACAATTTCGTATAAACATTAGAGTGGTACATGGTAAGAATTTTGAAAAATAAATTATTTCCAGAACATCATATTCCTAGATTATATAACGCTCTGTTTGAGGGTGCACTACAGATGCCCTACGGGTTGGAGGGTAATATGTGTACACTGGAGTTATTCCAGAGATACTAATAAACAATTTCGTATAAACATTAGAGTGGTACATGGTAAGAATTTTGAAAAATAAATTATTTCCAGAACATCATATTCCTAGATTATATAACGCTCTGTTTGAGGGTGCACTACAGATGCCCTACGGGTTGGAGGGTAATATGTGTACACTAGAGTTATTCCAGAGATACTAATAAACAATTTCGTTTAAACATTAGAGTGGTACATGGTAAGAATTTTGAAAAATAAATTATTTCCAGAACATCATATTCCTAGATTATATAACGCTCTGTTTGAGGGTGCACTACAGATGCCCTACGGATTGGAGGGTAATATGTGTACACTGGAGTTATTCCAGAGATACTAATAAACAATTTCGTATAAATATTAGAGTGGTACATGGTAAGAATTTTGAAAAATAAATTATTTCCAGAACATCATATTCCTAGATTATATAACGCTCTGTTTGAGGGTGCACTACAGATGTCCTACGGGTTGGAGGGTAATATGTGTACACTGGAGTTATTCCAGAGATACTAATAAACAATTTCGTATAAACATTAGAGTGGTACATGGTAACAATTTTGAAAAATAAATTATTTCCAGAACATCATTTTCCTAGATTATATAACGCTCTGTTTGAGGGTGCACTACAGATGTCCTACGGGTTGGAGGGTAATATGTGTACACTAGAGTTATTCCAGAGATACTAATAAACAATTTCGTATAAATATTAGAGTGGTACATGGTAAGAATTTTGAAAAATAAATTATTTCCAGAACATCATATTCCTAGATTATATAACGCTCTGTTTGAGGGTGCACTACAGATGCCCTACGGGTTGGAGGGTAATATGTGTACACTGGAGTTATTCCAGAGATACTAATAAACAATTTCGTATAAACATTAGAGTGGTACATGGTAAGAATTTTGAAAAATAAATTATTTCCAGAACATCATATTCCTAGATTATATAACGCTTTGTTTGAGGGTGCACTACAGATGCCCTACGGGTTGGAGGGTAATATGTGTACACTAGAGTTATTCCAAAGATACTAATAAACAATTTCGTATAAACATTAGAGTGGTACATGGTAAGAATTTTGAAAAATAAATTATTTCCAGAACATCATATTCCTAGATTATATAACGCTCTGTTTGAGGGTGCACTACAGATGCCCTACGGGTTGGAGGGTAATATGTTTACACTGGAGTTATTCCAGAGATACTAATAAACAATTTCGTATAAACATTAGAGTGGTACATGGTAAGAATTTTGAAAAATAAATTATTTCCAGAACATCATATTCCTAGATTATATAACGCTCTGTTTGAGGGTGCACTACAGATGCCCTACGGGTTGGAGGGTAATATGTTTACACTGGAGTTATTCCAGAGATACTAATAAACAATTCGTATAAACATTAGAGTGGTACATGGTAAGAATTTTGAAAAATAAATTATTTCCAGAACATCATATTCCTAGATTATATAACGCTCTGTTTGAGGGTGCACTACAGATGTCCTACGGGTTGGAGGGTAATATGTGTACACTGGAGTTATTCCAGAGATACTAATAAACAATTCGTATAAACATTAGAGTGGTACATGGTAAGAATTTTGAAAAATAAATTATTTCCAGAACATCATATTCCTAGATTATATAACGCTCTGTTTGAGGGTGCACTACAGATGTCCTACGGGTTGGAGGGTAATATGTGTACACTGGAGTTATTCCAGAGATACTAATAAACAATTTCGTATAAACATTAGAGTGGTACATGGTAACAATTTTGAAAAATAAATTATTTCCAGAACATCATATTCCTAGATTATATAACGCTCTGTTTGAGGGTGCACTACAGATGCCCTACGGGTTGGAGGGTAATATGTGTACACTAGAGTTATTCCAGAGATACTAATAAACAATTTCGTTTAAACATTAGAGTGGTACATGGTAAGAATTTTGAAAAATAAATTATTTCCAGAACATCATATTCCTAGATTATATAACGCTCTGTTTGAGGGTGCACTACAGATGTCCTACGGGTTTGAGGGTAATATGTGTACACTAGAGTTATTCCAGAGATACTAATAAACAATTTCGTATAAATATTAGAGTGGTACATGGTAAGAATTTTGAAAAATAAATTATTTCCAGAACATCATATTCCTAGATTATATAACGCTCTGTTTGAGGGTGCACTACAGATGCCCTACGGGTTGGAGGGTAATATGTGTACACTGGAGTTATTCCAGAGATACTAATAAACAATTTCGTATAAACATTAGAGTGGTACATGGTAAGAATTTTGAAAAATAAATTATTTCCAGAACATCATATTCCTAGATTATATAACGCTTTGTTTGAGGGTGCACTACAGATGCCCTACGGGTTGGAGGGTAATATGTGTACACTAGAGTTATTCCAAAGATACTAATAAACAATTTCGTATAAACATTAGAGTGGTACATGGTAAGAATTTTGAAAAATAAATTATTTCCAGAACATCATATTCCTAGATTATATAACGCTCTGTTTGAGGGTGCACTACAGATGCCCTACGGGTTGGAGGGTAATATGTTTACACTGGAGTTATTCCAGAGATACTAATAAACAATTTCGTATAAACATTAGAGTGGTACATGGTAAGAATTTTGAAAAATAAATTATTTCCAGAACATCATATTCCTAGATTATATAACGCTCTGTTTGAGGGTGCACTACAGATGCCCTACGGGTTGGAGGGTAATATGTTTACACTGGAGTTATTCCAGAGATACTAATAAACAATTCGTATAAACATTAGAGTGGTACATGGTAAGAATTTTGAAAAATAAATTATTTCCAGAACATCATATTCCTAGATTATATAACGCTCTGTTTGAGGGTGCACTACAGATGCCCTACGGGTTGGAGGGTAATATGTGTACACTGGAGTTATTCCAGAGATATTAATAAACAATTTCGTATAAACATTAGAGTGGTACATGGTAACAATTTTGAAAAATAAATTATTTCCAGAACATCATATTCCTAGATTATATAACGCTCTGTGAGGGTGCACTACAGATGCCCTACGGGTTGGAGGGTAATATGTGTACACTGGAGTTATTCCAGAGATACTAATAAACAATTTCGTATAAACATTAGAGTGGTACATGGTAAGAATTTTGAAAAATCAATTATTTCCAGAACATCATATTCCTAGATTATATAACGCTCTGTTTGAGGGTGCACTACAGATGCCCTACGGGTTGGAGGGTAATATGTGTACACTGGAGTTATTCCAGAGATACTAATAAACAATTTCGTATAAACATTAGAGTGGTACATGGTAAGAATTTTGAAAAATAAATTATTTCCAGAACATCATATACCTAGATTATATAACGCTCTGTTTGAGGGTGCACTACAGATGCCCTACGGGTTGGAGGGTAATATGTGTACACTGGAGTTATTCCAGAGATACTAATAAACAATTTCGTATAAACATTAGAGTGGTACATGGTAAGAATTTTGAAAAATAAATTATTTCCAGAACATTATATTCCTAGATTATATAACGCTCTGTTTGAGGGTACACTACAGATGCCCTACGGGTTGGAGGGTAATATGTGTACACTGGAGTTATTCCAGAGATACTAATAAACAATTTCGTATAAACATTAGAGTGGTACATGGTAAGAATTTTGAAAAATAAATTATTTCCAGAACATCATATTCCTAGATTATATAACGCTCTGTTTGAGGGTGCACTACAGATGCCCTACGGGTTGGAGGGTAATATGTGTACACTGGAGTTATTCCAGAGATACTAATAAACAATTTCGTATAAACATTAGAGTGGTACATGGTAAGAATTTTGAAAAATAAATTATTTCCAGAACATCATATTCCTAGATTATATAACGCTCTGTTTGAGGGTGCACTACAGATGCCCTACGGGTTGGAGGGTAATATGTGTGCTCTAGAGCTATTCCAGAGATACTAATAAACAATTTCGTATAAACATTAGAGTGGTACATGGTAACAATTTTGAGTAATAAATTATTTCCCAGATAAGTAAGTAAGTAAGAAAGTGAAATAAATTTTAATCAAAAATTAAAATGGATGGATGCGAGCATAAGATACGAATCAATCGCACAATAAAACTGAACAAAAATACATGTTAAAGAAGTAGAAGGAAAATAAAAAATTATGTAAAATTGAATAATATACATGGTATGAAATGAGGTTTTGTAAATTAAATATTTTGAGTTTCCTTTAATACTGAATACCTATTGTCGCTTCAAACCAACAGCGATCGAAAAAAATACTTGTAATGATAATTAAGTAGACATGTTTTTTAAATTATGTTTATAATTTTATGATTTGAAAATGTCAGAGAATAAAATAAATATAAAATAAAATATTTTCTGTGTTTATAAAGGATAAACCCATATATTTACGTGGTTTTAAGCTTTATAATTATTTATAAAAAATAATACTTAATTACTTATTATGAAATTATGGTAAAGGTAAAGATACGTAATGATATAAAATATTTTCTTTTTGCATTTTTTTATTTTTCAAAAATAAATTAACACAAATTATAAATTTTGGTAACTAGAATAAAAAATAAAATAAACATTAATTATAGTACAGTTACAATTTATAGCAAAACATTAGTAGTGTACCATGAATTTAAACATAACAATGCTCGAGCCGAATCATTTGAATCATACGGACATGTTTACTCATGTCATATAAAGACCACCCAAGTAGATTCGATATTTTTGAGACTCTCGACTCCATATCGAGATTAGTCGAGCAATTTCGAGACGAGACGAGAGTCACTTTTATTTGATTTAAAATTTCGAGACGAGACAAGAATTGATATAATCTCGACTAATCTCGAAAAACGGCACACTAATCAGAGGGTTTGGAGCAAGCCGAAAGCCTCCATATTTCTTGTCCTTCGAGCTGGATCTACAAGTTCTTTGGATTTGGAGTAGAAACAAAATGAGCGAAAACGGCGAACAACGGGTGAGCCAAAGAATTAATAAAGGAAACACATCTCGTTTCAACGAGTATATAGTAGAGCAACCTGAGAAAAAATCACGGAATATTCATGCAAATAATATAATGACAATATAAAGAATGTAAAGAGTGCAGTATTGGGAGGTTGAACTGCAAGAGGAAGAACGACTCGCCATGCTGGAGGACGAGCTACTTCGCAAGAAGGTAGAATGAGAGAAGAGACTCTCAGGCCTCCGACTGAAAATGTTAAATATCGAATTGAAGGATGACGGTGATAGCTTACAGAAATTAAGTGATGTTGAAGAGGAGATCGAAAGAGAAGAAAGCGCATTAAAGACTTCACTGGAGTTTTCTAACGAACATCAAATGAAACAATCATAAAACCGATATGATGGAATGATCAAAATAAAATATTATCAATAATAATATAATAATGAGTCAGCAGACACCTGCATTGTCACAAATAGCGCTGGCACTTTCACAGTCCAAAACTGAAAATACTCATTTTCAAAGACTTCCAGATTTACCTTACTTCGGAGGAGAACCTGAAGAATGTCTACTATTTATTTCAAATTTTCGGCATACAGAAAGATAGTGTGTCAACAATTTAGATAACATGGGACGTCTCCAGAAATGTCTAAAAGGGAAAGCTCGTGATGCAGTCAAAGGACTCATGGTGCACCCGAATAATTTAGACAGAATAATAGAATTATTAGAGCTATGACGATGATAGAAAAAGTTAGAAAAATGTATAGCATAAAGGACAATGAATTTAAAAAGTTTATCGAATTTGCTAGCCAAGTAACAAATCTGACTTCAACAATTCATTCGTTTAGTAAGCCAAAGTATATTACAAATGCAATTCTTATGAAAGAATTAGTAGAAAAACGCCCAATTAGTTATAAAATTCTATGGGGCAGAGCATTATTTAAAAATGAAAGTGCTACTCTCGATTACTTAGCTGATTTCCTTAATGAATAAGCACAGAACCTGATTCCTATTTGTTCAATGCCCCTGAGTTACAGTGCAATATCAGAGGAGAAAAAGAGAGAAAAGCTGTAAAAACAGTTTTTACGACTTCCGAAGATAGAACAAATAAATATATATTTTGCAACAGAAATAATAATAAAATAATTGACTGTCGAATTTTTAAGAAAGAATCTGAAGGAGACCGACAAAAATGGGAAGCTAAAAGAAAACTTTGCTTTTCATGTATTACACCTGGATATTTTTTAAAGGACTGTTCTCGAAAAGAAGAGTGCGGAGTTTCAGGCTGCAAAAAACGTCATCATCAATTGCTCAGCGGAACAGAAACCAACAAACAATGATTACAATTCTGAAAAAGAACAAGTGAGTAATATAAAAGCTGTCACCAATTCTATTCATACATTTGTAGGACGTCAGAAAGAAGTTTTCCAAAGAATTCTTCTAGTAACTGTTACGGGTCCTACTGGAAGAGTATCTACGTATGCCTTGCTAGATGAAGCTTCAACAATAACAATGATTAACTCAAAATTAGCTAGAGATATTGGAGCTACTGGACCGATCGACAGGCTTCGATTACGATGGAAGAACTCATCAGCAAGACACAGTCAATGAAAATTGAAATTAAGAAATCATGGAAAAATACAAATATATAGACAACTAAAGACGTGAGAAAAGTAGAGGACTTGAATTTTACTTCACAATCAGTTGACGTAACGTAACTTTCAATGAAATGGCCTCATCTGAAAAATGTTCTAATTGAGCCTATTAAAAATACAAAACCCCGAATTATTAATTGGACAGGACAATATAGATCTTATTTTACCGAGGGAAATTCATAAAGATCCTAAGCATGGCCCATTAGTCTCCAGGTGTAAATTAGAGATCCCAAGTTTGCCGAAGAATATCATCAAAAGGTTCTAGAATATATTGACAAAGGATATATACAACAATTGAATGATAAAGAAGCAATGTTTGAAAGTCCGAAGTCATGGTTTCTTCCACATTTTTCAGTGTTCAATCCAACCTGGAAAGTGGAGATGGGTTTTTGATTGTGCAGCAAAAAGTCAGGGTATATGTTTTAACGACTGTCTCCTAAGGGACCAGATCTGCTGAATTCTCTCCCAGGAATTTAGTAGGAGAAAAATTGGAATATACTCATATGGTGACATCATGGTTATGTTCCACAGAATAATTATAATTAAAGATGATATACCAGCTCAGCGTTTTCTATTGAGAGGAAGCGACAGAAAAAATACTCCGAAGGATTTTCAAATCGTTGTAATGGTTTTTGGTGCTGTATGTTCGCCTTCATTTGCGCAAGAAATCAAGAATAAAAATGCGCGCGAATATTCATTCGAGTTTCCAGACGCTGCTGAATCTATCATCAAGCACCACTATATGGACGATATGTTGGATTACGTAGATGACGAAGAACGAGTGTGTGAACTCATAAAAGATGTATCTGAACATCTTCGACGGGGAAATTTCAAATTTGTAAGTGGAACTATAATTCTGAAGAAATTTTTAAAAGAATTCAAGAACTTCGGGCACCGTCAGCACAAAATCTAGACTTTAAGAAAGAAGAAAGTTCCACAGATCGAGTTCTTGGACTGCAATGGAATCCGCAAGAACTTTACATTCAACCTTGAATTTCAAAAAGTTAAGCCGGAAATAGTATCGGGAGACGAGATTCCCACAAAAAGAGAAGTACTGGAATTAGTAATGTCCATTTTTGATCCATTAGAATTTCTAGCACACTTTATCGTAAAAGCGAAAATGATTTTGCAAGAAGTTTGGAGACAAATACAATGCCTCGCAGATATTTTTTAGAAACAATGGATAAAAGAATATTTGCAAACACTCACTCGGAGAACAAAATGGTTCAAAGAAAAATCACCACTGAAGATTGGAGAATAGTAGTTGTGGTAAATGATCAATCGAAGAGAAATAATTGGGCAAAAGGAGTCATAGATGCTGTATACGAAGGAGCTGATGAAAAGCTTCGCGTCGTAGATGTAAAACTGCCATGGGAACATTCAGAGACATGCGTCGAAGATATGTAGTTTAAACATTTCTGAAAATTAAAATATGCAGCTCCAAAAATGATATTGGAATTTATTCCAAAACCAGGGGGTGGAATGTCGCCGCAAACCAACTGCGATCGAAAAAAAGTACTTGTAATGATAATTAAGTAGGCATGTGTTGTGAATTTTCTTAATAATTTTATGATTTGAAAATATCAGACAGTAAAATAAAATAAATATAAAATAAAATATTTTCAGTTATAAGCTCATTTATCCTTGTAGTCCATACCATTCCTACCATAGGGGTAGGTGGTCCTTCGAGGAGTGTTAGGTGTCGTCGGTCGTCGTATTTTAGCAGTCGGCAAGGTGCGAAGTACACTTTAAGAAAAATCAGAGGGTTTCGAGCAAGCCGAAAGCCTCCACACTTATGATTGTGAAATGCGACACTATTTTTTGTTTAGTAGGGTTTCTGATTATATCCATTGAAAAACATAGTGATTCAAATGAACATTATTTAATCTGTTTTGTTGTATTTACTACATAAGTCGCATACAATATTAATTACATCTGTTTCAAACTGAGTATCTTTCACACAAGCTGTATGTATCCACTTTTTGCATACATTGCACAACTTAATATTTGTTATATTCTTAACTGTTCTTCCACAATAGTTGCAAATATCTGTCATATCGTCTGCTGACTCCAATAGCAAATTCATTAAATATTTTTTATATTTTTCTGGTTCTTCCAAATTCTCCAAAGTCTCATTGTTAGCAATTTTTTCCGAAAATTGTAACACAAAAATTCCACAATTATAAACATCTTGTTGGATAGAATGTTTATCGTTGCACTGATATGTCCAATCTTTTAGTTTGAAATAATTAATAAACTTCTCGAAATATTTCTTTGTTTGTCGTAAGGTACTTCCTAGTGAATTATAAAAATAGAAGACACGTTCCTGTTCCTTTGCTACAGCCAAACACCAATGATTTTGCAATAATACTGGCATTAGCATAGTTCCAGGCATAATACATGTACTATTTTGAGAGTTTTCCATGTTGGTGCAAAAAATGTTTTGTGTGCAGTGCGATGAGATTGTATTAATGACATGTAGTGACTTTCTTGTTAACACATGAAGAGAAATATTAATTCTTATGTGGTTGTAGTATATTAAAATCTTCATACGACAACTCTTTAATAGGACTATCAACTTCAGAATATATTCCTATTATGTATAATGGATGTGAAGATAATTGTACATAATATGATAAATCTTTGATAACACCGTTAGGATACTTAATTGGTGAAACGGAAGTGTTTTCACTGATATCTGGACAGTGACTGATATTTGGGACTATTAAAGGCTTTTTAGATTTTTTAATTGTACTTAATTGAAAATAATGTAACTTTTGTTTATTTTTTTATTCCATGTTTCTGTTGGTTCTTGAGTACCGGAGATCCTAGTTGCACAGCGAACTCGTGGAATACCCAATGCATTTTCCTTGTGAAGGCTTTGAATATGAACACGAACTTTTCTCAAAAATCGTGTGCACCGTAATTTTGTTTCACACTGGAGTATATTATTCTTAACATATCCAAACCAATTTTCAACTGGTGCATTACTTGCTCGTTCATCTTCTGCACGCATCAATAGTTTAGACCACATGGGTAAATATGGAATATGTTTCCTTAAAATTATTTCTGAGTATACTACATTAAAATATTCATTTGATTCCGTTGCTTGAATACACTGATTTATTTCTTCTAACGTCTTATTATAGATATTAACAAAATGTTTATAAAATAAACTGTTTTTGTATATTGTCCCAGTATCTAATATATCAGCATCTGCTACAATTAAGTCTTCATTTTGTGCTTCAATTGAGAGTTCTTTGTCAATACATATATTAATTAAATCTGTATAGGCTTTTTTGAACTTATTTGTCTTATTTTGAGAACATAATACAATAATTAAATTTTTAAACCATATATTTACTGTTTCTAGTGCTCCCATATTAAACACAGCTGCTAAACATTCCTTCAAAAAAACTTTTACTTTATTATTATTAATATTCTTATTTATTGTTGCTGTTATAATTTTCATATAATGACAGCAACATAAATGAATTGTTATTGGTAAAGTGTGATTTCCCGAATGTTCAAAAATATGCGTATATGCCAAGTTGAGATATGCTGAAAAGTCAGGAAGATTTAACCAATATATTAGTAGTGCATTAATGAGAGCATAACTAAAATCCGTTACAACATTTTGAAATAGAGGCCATTTTATTTTGTGATGTATGCAAAATGATTTAAATTTCGCCAGCCATATACCAATGGAGGTTGTGTCATGTTGAGAATTAAGCATTTCGAATATTGGAAATATTCTATTGTTGCTATGATTTCTGACTACCATGCTGTAATATAAAATTCTTTTAGTATCACCAGTCGGTGAGTGAACAACTGACCCTGTTGCGTCTAAATAACCACATAAATATTCATTACTTTTGCTAACAAGAGCGAGATCTAACTGCTCCCTACTCCACATATATACATAGAATGGTTCACCTACTCCTTGAATGTAATGTTTATGATCTCTATACATTAACAAAACATCTATAATTTCATCTGGATGACGATCGTTTATAGCAAGAGATTCTGAACTAATTTTCCGTAATGTACAGTCTGATTTTATGTCCTGTAAATTTCCGCGAGTAATTCTGCTTGGAGATGCTTTTAAAACATATTTGTCTCTAAGAGATGATGGTTTTATATATTTAATATTTTTTCGGAAAATTTTTCTCTCTACACCACGTACTTGACTTGTTAATTTAGAATGATGAGAATAGTTTAGACTTGAACTATAAACATCAGCTACTTTGTTCGTTTTGCTCAGAATATCTCTTATTATAATTTTAAATGTCTTACAACCTTTATGAGCACAGTAGGCATAAATAGATATTATATTTTTTTTATCATTCTTTTTTGAAGAATTAATATACAGTATACATGTATTATTCACTTCCGTGAACTTTTTTCGCAATACAAATTGATACTTATATTTATTCAAACTGCCATTCTGAAATATTTCCAACCATTCGTCTAATGATATGCAAAATGATCCTTCCTTCTACTGACAAGAAAAACTTAATTTAGATTTACGTAACGAAGTCATATTTTTTTAACTTTCTGGTAAGATTTTGTTTTTAGTAGTACTTGTTTTATTGTATAAATTCAACATAGTTGAGCTCACTACTTCACTTTCGGTAGATATAATAGATATGTTGGATTCATCACAAGTATTTGGACTGTTAAATAAATTTCGTTTTACCGATATAGTTTTACAATCTGTGCTAATTGGTGTTGATGAAACAATATCATGTTTTCTACATGAAATGTCATTATTTATTATATTGATAGAAGAATTTTCATATTTTATTGGCGAAGGAGAAAATTCTATAATTGAGTCAGATTTACTCGTATGAAACGTTATGTCTTTAGGTGATGAAAGGTTAGCAATTATTTTTGAAGAAGTTATATCTGGAGAATCTTCTCCAGTGATTGTTGAAGTAATATAATTACAATTTCGTTTCCAAAAACTATATATATGTAATCTGTTATTCGAAGAATCCTTTCTGCCCATATCTTTACATATTGTTGAATAAACAGAATTATGGGTTCTGTGCGAGTGCTTATGTAATTCTTCAATAGATATTTTTCGGTTAACTAATAAAGAATGCAAATGTTCAAGTAGTACTTCTCTTTTAATAGAATTTTTTTTATGAGGACCCATTCTATAAAAATTATGGTACTATAATAACACAAACTGGAAATGATACCAAAATCGACAAATAATCCTAAAGATATACAGATTTGAAAAAAACTAAACCTGTTAGTTCAAAACAATCAAACAAAAATTTTATCAAATACAATATTTGAAGAAAAGCAAACGAAAATAAATTCTAATCAAGAATTGCCAACAACAAAATAGCCCTGAGACGATGGGCAATTGCGTCAACAATAATAGATACGAATTGAAGATAATTAAAGAAACAATTTTCCTACAAAACTATTCGAATATAATGAAAAACAAAGTTCCAAGTCAAAGACTGGCAAAATGAAAACAAAAATGGTGATTCTCACAAATACACAATGTGAAAAAAGAAAAAACTGCTGGTTCAAAACTATCAACCAGATATTAAAAAAAAATCAATATTTGATGAAAAGCAAACAAAAATTAAATTCAAAACAAGAATTGTCAACAAATACTGCAAGTTATAATCCGAAACCAATAAAAGAACGTATATATTTTCTCTCCAAGCTTGGATTGAACACTGAGCAAAACTGCGCAGTAAGCTGCTCATGTATCGCAAACAATTATCCCCACCTCGCTACATAGGCAGGGCAAGCGGGAGCATCTCGGTACACCACGACGAAAATATCCGATCTCGTACGACCTACAGAAGTTTAGTCAGTAACACAAAGCTAAAATTTAGAACCAAGCCATTGATATCCGAAAAATTTTCTAAACAAAAAGTAAATATTTATTGTTTATACAAGAATTTGAGAAGGAAATTTCACGGAATATCAAAAATCACAACCATTTCATTATTAGAAAATATATAATTACGTACTTCAGCTAACAAATAATAAATATAATCAAAGAAAATTATACAGGTTACAAGAAATCATTTATAATACACATATAGCCCCTCAACCCATAGGGTATCTGTAGTGCACCCTCAAACAGAGCGTTATATAATCTAGGAATATGATGTTCTGGAAATAATTTATTTTTCAAAATTCTTACCATATACCACTCTAATGTTTATACGAAATTGTTTATTAGTATCTCCGGAATAACTCCAGTGTACACATATTACCCTCCAACCCGTAGGGCATCTGTAGTGCACCCTCAAACAGAGCGTTATATAATCTAGGAATATGATGTTCTGGAAATAATTTATTTTTCAAAATTGTTACCATGTACCACTCTAATGTTTATACGAAATTGTTTATTAGTATCTCTGGAATAACTCCAGTGTACACATATTACCCTCCAACCCGTAGGGCATCTGTAGTGCACCCTCAAACAGAGCGTTATATAATCTAGAAATATGATGTTCTGGAAATAATTTATTTTTCAAAATTCTTACCATGTACAACTCTAATGTTTATACGAAATTGTTTATTAGTATCTCTGGAATAACTCCAGTGTACACATATTACCCTCCAACCCGTAGGGCATCTGTAGTGCACCCTCAAACAGAGCGTTATATAATCTAGGAATATGATGTTCTGGAAATAATTTATTTTTCAAAATTCTTACCATGTACCACTCTAATGTTTATACGAAATTGTTTATTAGTATCTCTGGAATAACTCTAGTGTACACATATTACCCTCCAACCCGTAGGGCATCTGTAGTGCACCCTCAAACAGAGCGTTATATAATCTAGGAATATGATGTTCTGGAAATAATTTATTTTTCAAAATTGTTACCATGTACCACTCTAATGTTTATACGATATTGTTTATTAGTATCTCTGGAATAACTCCAGTGTACACATATTACCCTCCAACCCGTAGGGCATCTGTAGTGCACCCTCAAACAGAGCGTTATATAATCTAGGAATATGATGTTCTGGAAATAATTTATTTTTCAAAATTCTTACCATGTACCACTCTAATGTATATACGAAATTGTTTATTAGTATCTCTGGAATAACTCTAGTGTACACATATTACCCTCCAACCCGTAGGGCATCTGTAGTGCACCCTCAAACAGAGCGTTATATAATCTAGGAATATGATGTTCTGGAAATAATTTATTTTTCAAAATTGTTACCATGTACCACTCTAATGTTTATACGAAATTGTTTATTAGTATCTCTGGAATAACTCCAGTGTACACATATTACCCTCCAACCCGTAGGGCATCTGTAGTGCACCCTCAAACAGAGCGTTATATAATCTAGGAATATGATGTTCTGAAAATAATTTATTTTTCAAAATTCTTACCATGTACCACTCTAATGTTTATACGAAATTGTTTATTAGTATCTCCGGAATAACTCCAGTGTACACATATTACCCTCCAACCCGTAAGGCTTCTGTAGTGCACCCTCAAACAGAGCGTTATATAATCTAGGAATATGATGTTCTGGAAATAATTTATTTTTCAAAATTCTTACCATGTACCACTCTAATGTTTATACGAAATTGTTTATTAGTATCTCTGGAATAACTCCAGTGTACACATATTACCCTCCAACCCGTAGGGCTTCTGTTGTGCACCCTCAAACAGAGCGTTATATAATCTAGGAATATGATGTTCTGGAAATAATTTATTTTTCAAAATTCTTACCATGTACCACTCTAATGTTTATACGAAATTGTTTATTAGTATCTCTGGAATAACTCCAGTGTACACATATTACCCTCCAACCCGTAGGGCATCTGTAGTGCACCCTCAAACAGAGCGTTATATAATCTAGGAATATGATGTTCTGGAAATAATTTATTTTTCAAAATTGTTACGATGTACCACTCTAATGTTTATACGAAATTGTTTATAAGTATCTCTGGAATAACTCCAGTGTACACATATTACCCTCCAACCCGTAGGGCATCTGTAGTGCACCCTCAAACAGAGCGTTATATAATCTAGGAATATGATGTTCTGGAAATAATTTATTTTTCAAAATTGTTACCATGTACCACTCTAATGTTTATACGAAATTGTTTATTAGTATCTCTGGAATAACTCCAGTGTACACATATTACCCTCCAACCCGTAGGGCATCTGTAGTGCACCCTCAAACAGAGAATTGTTGAACATAACGATATCTCGCCGGCATAGATATAAAATTAAATTTTATGTGTTTAATTATTATATTTTATCATCTACTTCTAAATGCTGTTCTCTATTACCATTTGATTATGTCAGTGTTATGAAATCTTCGATTATACTGAGATATTGTACTGCCGAGATCTTTATTGAACGGTACGACCTCTCCTTTCGGTCGCTGAGCGATGTATCGTTAACTTCACTTCGATTTCCTCTCTTCATGTTGCAAGTTTTGAAGCTTCTGGACGTAATGAAATTATAAAGATGCGTGAACAGTAATTACATCAGAAGATTGGCTGGCAGTGGTCTACACGTTCACTTGCATTGGCAAAAGCACAAGTAATACTTTAAAACATATTCTAATCTTCAAGTTCACTTGCGTTACGAACAAGAAGACAATATTTATGTTACAAGATATTCTAATCTTCAGGTTCACGTGCATTTTGGAAAAGTCATGAATAAATTCATAAATAATTTGTTTTTAATTAAAACAGGGCAGTACAATGATAAAGTAAAGGACAACTAAATGGGCAAATTTGATTAAAAAGAATTATTGATAAATTAAATATAATTATTCTCTAACCTAAATATATTTGCAAATATGAAGATCAAAACAAATTTATTTTGTTTGACTTGCGTCGAAACTAATTTATTTAATTAATTAATTATAAGCATATATGCAAATATGAATCCCAAAATTATTTATTTTCTTTGAAAAGTTGTGACCAAAGCTTCTTCAAAGTAATTATTTCAACATTTACAAATATGAAAGTCGAGACGGAATTATTTTGTATAAACATTGTTTCGGATTTATTTCTAATAATATTTGTATAATGTAATATTTGTTATTGCATGTCACATTTGTTATCATTTTAAAAATAATTAAAATTAAAAAAAAAATTAGGATCTAGTAGCAGTATGAAATTGACTATTAGCGCCTACATAGCGGATCGGGCATCGACTAAAAGTCATGGACTAAAAAATTAACATTGAGTGCGTTCTCCCGTACTCCATGGTTGTTCTCAAAAATTTCTAGTAATTTTGGAAGATTTCGCGAATCTACAATTCATATGTACGATAACAGAAAATCTTCCAATTACAAATTTACCAAGAATACGTGCTGTTTATAAAATGTATGTTTACTTACAATTTCAGGCAAGCAATATTTTAGCTGTTCTTGAACTGTAATTCCATTGTCGTCTAGCACTAACACACTTTCAAGTTGCTTGGAATTAAGACACAACAAACAAATGTCTGATAAGTAGTACATTTTATGCAGTTTATTTTGTGCTGCACTAATCTAGAACCTAATAAGTGAAGTGAACCACAAAATTTGACAGAAGCACAGCAGTCGCAATGTTGCCATCCATGGTATGTAAAAGTTTACTTTTAACAAAATGGTTTTCTTTTTTCTTTGATTTAAAAGAAAAATGTATGTATTCCGTTACAGAATTATTTATAACCTGATTAAAAATATAAATCATAAAAATTTACAAGCATAAATTGCGACCACACATTCACTTTTTATAGCCCTACTATTTCATTATAATATTTACCGGAGTTTATTTAATTTACAATTTTTGTCGGCAGTTTATTGTGAAAGTACCTAGATATATTTAATTTGAAAAAATTAAGCCATTTTACTTTTTATTTAGAAAGTAAGAATATCGTATTATCTGTAAACTAACCCATGCATAGAGCATTTTTTTTTAATCTGCACAAAACAATGGCTGTTACCAGGAGCACGTTACTAAAACACTGTTTAGGTCTTTTAGTTAAAACCATATCGACACCTTTAAACAACTTGCTTACCACGAGCCTTGTTTGTAATGAAGTATCATGGAGTCTTTCACCAATTTATTAAAAATTTTTCATTAAATTATATCTAAATTGAAGACTATCTGCACTTTTAAAGTCTTAATTGTTATTCATTATATCACAATGATTTTTTTAAATATTATATAAATATTTATTATTATAAATATTCGGGTATCGCAAATACTCGATATGCAAAATATTCACTATATTGGTCGAAATTCAGAAAATACTGCAACGTGATTGGTTGAAATTTTTCGAGGGAAATATTCATATATATTATCCCAAATGCAAGTGAAATTACATGCACGAGGGATATTTGAAGGACTATTTCCCGATTAAAATTTACCCAAAAACTGTTTCTCTCATAAAAAATAAAGCAAAATTTTAAAACTTCATTTGACAGCAAATCAGAATCACCTTGGTCATTTGCACTAGTGCGAATCATCGATAATTTGCAAAATTATCGTGTAATTCTATGTTGATTGGACGACATTTAGAAATATCAGAATTCTGATTGGCTTAAATTTTATGAGGGAAATAGTCGGGCCTATTCTCTAAAAAATTGCTACTGTAACAACTAGCTAATTATGACAATAATGAATCCTATTTTTGACAGCTAATGAAATATTCAATAGTTATATTTCACGAGTGCTAAGAATTTAATCGATTAAATTTGACATGTCTAGCTTATGGATAAAATTTTGCTTAAAAGTGTTTGAGTACATAATAATTTGAAATAAATTATTATAAACAATAACACTTTTTTAAAAGCAAAATTTTATAAGTAAGTTAGACATCAAATTTAATAGTGTAATGTCAAGATTATTTCATGAATTCATAGTATAAACTTTAATGTTTGGCGATGAAATTGTACTAACACGTTGATTTTGACACATTTTCAAATCAATAAATCGGTACACACATAAGCAAATGGCACCATAAAATTTTGTTGTTTGAAATGAATAATTCAGCATGTTTAAAGATGTAGAATACCAGTAAAGGAAAAGAACATGTAAGTATCTTGCTTTTGCAACTAATTATTCGGCTAAATATGCTTTCAAATATTCAAAATTAGAATAAAAAACCTTCTTCAATTTAATCGCGATTAAAAAGCATTGCATGGTGCTTTTTAATCACTTATCTAAAATGTACAACAATGTAAAATGAAACATTCTGATTGGTCAAATTTATAATGAATGAAATAATCAACATTAAATATAAAGTTTTGATGCGGTTTTGTCAAGATTAGCAAGTTGCTATGGACGCGTTCAGCCGAACCTTGGATTTGTCTATTACCAGAATTTCAGGTTAATAGCACCTAACTTGACTGACACAAGATGACAGTACCAGCAATGTACCATTCATGTTCGTACTACATCTCATGTGCTAGAATCTATCACTAGCAAGCGCTAGCTAGCCGCTAGGTTCGGCTGAACGCGCCCAATTTAACAACTTCGCTAGAGAATTGGGCCAATTATGTATGTAACTTAGGGTGGGTCAAAAATTTTAGATTTGAGACGAGTAGTGAAAAAATAATAGTTTTTGTGATTCTATGTAAGGGAGCGACCGTGGTTTCGATCATGGGTTCACCCCCAGCTCGCACAAATGCCTCAAAAATAGCCATTTTGGTAGTTTTTTCATATTTCATCCAATAGCTCACACTGTACATGTTATATGTGCGACTTTTGGTCACAAATTACTCCTGGGTCCTCAACCTTTAGACAAAGTCCACCGGTAGAGTTATTGCCCTCTGAAAATATTGATTTTTGGGGATTAAAATACGAGGTGCTTGTTACAATGATAAATAGGTAACAATTAGCTTCTAAACCACTCCCTGTACTAATGCAGACTTTAAACAGCACCGCAAGCGCATAACATAATGATTAACTTCTACATCGAATATGTAGTAGCAAAATACGAATATTATAAATCGCATGAAAAAATATTTAATTAATTTATTAAATAACATACAAATTTGTGCTATGTTGACGTTCACACAATTTAACTTGAATATTATTATTATTATACAAATGCTTTGATAATAAATTTAAATATTGTCGAATGTAAATTGTAATGAAAAATTAATAAAACAATAATACATGCAATATAGTCAAATTTTAGAATTTCATTTCGACTTTAATTATTTAATTTCATTTATGCATAATATAATATTAAATAGTTAAAATATTCTCTATAATCTGTAAGTATTGGATACATCGTACTACTACTGTTCGTGATTGAACTTACCAGGAAAACAGTAGATGACCAAAAATAATTCAAAAGAACCTGAACCAAGTCCTTTGTAGCACTGAATAAATATTTGGAATATTGTTAATTAAAGTTTTAGTATGGGAATTAATAAACAGATTTAAAGACAACAATATAAATTTATTATCATGGAGAGAAAATTGTTTTTATAATGAGTTAAATAAAATAAGACACACTACTGTGTATTTTTAACTTATAGTCTAATATAAAAATCAGGAGAGAAGTGACATGAAAATGTCCAAGATAATAAAAGCAGCGATACACCCGACAACAAAAACATACTGTAACGAGATGACAATGTAATAAGTAAAACAAAAAAAATATTATTATTTTAATATGTCTACCTTGGAAATGTTCACACAGACATCGAGCTCGGTGTTCCATGAAGGAAAGTTGTTTCTCTTCAGTTCAATGACCCAGTCATACCGTTTATTGTAGACAAGTTCAGGTGTGAAGGTGCGCGTGTGGCCAGTGACGGGGTCAGTGACCTGCACCGAGCAACGGAACTTGTTGAGCTCTTCACGCGGCACCGGTGTGTGCACCTCGAGGTAAAACTGAGAGTAGGATAGCTTGTACACACACACCGCGGTGCCGGCGGCACTATTTAAGAGACAGTTCTGCCATCCGGTCTGTCTTGGCTGCAAGTTGGTTGTTTTCTCTTTCGCCTGCCACGTGGAGCCGGCACTGTACGTGATGTCCTGGTGCGCAGAGCCGTAGTGCGCGGCCAACGTGCCTCGCACCTTCGCTCGCGACACACGCACCTTGCATATGTAACACTTACTGCGCTGCTGGCAGAAGTAATGTATGTGTTTTCTGAGCTTGCAAGTGTAGCCAGTGTACGTGCAGCCCCGTGTTGAATAAAAGCAGGATCGTTTGGCGGGGGCTCAGCGATCCCACCACCTAGCTGGGCACGTCAACACTGCTTCGCATCTGCGGCACTCCTCCACCGGCCGCGCCAACTGCTCGGCCGCGGCACTCATTCTCCGCTGCAGAGTCACGGTGAACGTGGTGCCGTCAAACCCGCCCAGCATGTCTAGAAGACTGTTGGTGTTCACGGCCACCGATGAGTCCTCTTGGATCGCCAGGCAGCATTCCGGCAACACTTGTCCTTTTTTTATGACCTGCTCATCTTCACGTTTGATATCGAGGGTGTAGCTGTAGTCCGAGGCTTGCTCCGAACCATCCACCAAGCAAATCGCGTGGAAAATCTTTCCCGTGACAACGCACACCTTGATATGCAGTAAGAACAGAACCTGGAACGCCGAGATGATGTAGTTGTGTAGACTGGTCGTGGCGATGTCGTGGGTGAGGATGCAGGGGTTGTCGAGTACGCGGTCCGGGTGCTGCTCGCAGCAGTGAGCCAACATGACCGCGCGGGGGCCCACCCAGTCGCAGCGGGCGGAGCCGAGCACCGGGCACACGTAGCGCCGGTACTCGCACACCGCCTCGTGCGTGCTCTCCTCTGCCTCCTACGAAGGCGTCTAAAGGACATGAAAGAAAATAAAATTATAATTGCAAGTTCAAACTTGCAATTAGCTATAATTGCAAGTTTAAACTTGCAATTAGCTATAATTGCAAGTTCAAACTTCCAATTAGCCATAATTGCAAGTTTTAACTTGCAATTAGCCATAATTGCAAGTTTGAACATGCAATTAGCCTCTCCCCACACTTTTGAATATACTGCGCCCATTTCTACGATGTTTGATTGGCTAAGAATAGGGCGGGAACTTAAATTAAACACTTCCCCGAATTACTTTCACACCTCCTTCGATTGGCTGAGTGGACCCAGTTTAGGGAGACCTAGTTCGTAGCGTTTTTCGTCAATTTGATTAACAGAGAAGGAATAATTATATTTTTTTCAAACTTAGGGAATATTTTAATAAGAAGTATATCTCATATTTTTTTATTTCTGCCTGTTCTGTTATCTAACTGCCCCAACCTTTACATGACGTGGGTCAAGGTTGTCCACGAATCAGACACCGCTGTGCACCTCGAACCTTAAAGGTCAAATTGACCACCTAGATCAAGACAAAAGACGTAGCTCCAGACGCAGATATTGCCTAGTTTAAAAATAGATTTTTCGCAGCTACTTCGTCATGACGTTAGTGCAGATGTCTGATATTCAGGTATCTTAGATACAAAATGGCGATCCGTAAGAATGCTGACAAGTTAAATTATATTCTAAACTAATTAACAATATGATGTTTTTTTATCAAGCTAATTATATAAATTATTATATTTGTCATAAACTTTTCGACAACGTGCAAATAGCACTTATAAACACAAAATGGGTACAGTTTTTCAAAATAATTGTGTTTTTTTAGAAAATTTTACTACGCCTGTGACGAATATAACCAAATAGTTACATAACCATTTACACAGACCCTTAATGACTATTATACAATCAGTATAAACTAGTTTTATAAGATCTAACTGCAACAACTAAATAGCTTATTATATTTTAGTTTGAGAACTACAACAAAGCTTTTGTATGATATTTTTATAACCGTTGTTGAGTTATGCACAATAACGCATTTTAGTACAACATTTATAAAAGTATCTGCGGAAGTATAATCTGTTAAGAGTTATTTAACAATTGTATGTGAGAAGTAAAATATGTTTGTATAATAAAGATTATGTACAGTATTATTCAGAAGTTACGTCCCATAAGCCTTCCACAGGTACCAGAACCGAAGGAAAAATCGACATACGTTCTCGCTGGTTGAATGAGAAAGATAAACTATACGAAATGAAGGACAAGTATATTATCCATTGTTTACTGGAGACAGATCAACACCTCGTAGAAATTATAAAATTTCTCACTTCTGATCTTACAATATTTTGTAAATTTCTTACTTCTGATATTACAATATTTTGCCAAAGTGAATATTAGATGCTGTATACAAGTTCGATGACGCAACCAAACTTCTTGAACTCTGCGACTCCTGTTGAAAATTAATACCATTTTCACCAGAAATAAAACAAACATTTTGCGACATATCGAATTATCTGATAACTAGTAATATTAGTGGATTAAATGTGAAACAATTAACAATAAAAATATTGTTTATAACTATGTTGCCTATATACCGAGTGTGGTATTGAAAACTAGAATATAGGGTTTTAATGCTATTTTCTTTTCTATTGCTATTAATTTTCAATAGGGGTCGCAAAGTTCAAAAAGTTTGTTGCGCCATAGAACTTGTGTACAGCATCTAATATTCACTTGCATTTGGCAAAAAGTTGTAATATCAGAAGTAAGAAATTTTCAAATTTCTACATTGTGTTTACTTGTCTCAGGTAAACGATGGATTATATATTTACCCATCATTTCGTATCGTTTATCTTTCTCATTCGAGGAGCGAGAACGTGTGTCGATGTTTCGTACAGTTTTGGTACCTTTGGAGGGCTTATGGGGCATAACTTCTGAATAATACTGTACATAATATATATTGCGAACGAAAAATATGAGTACCGAACTGTCTGAAGATATAATTTTCCAGTTACTGGAGTGGCTCAAGTGTTACAGTGAAACATAAATATTTCATGGGCCATCTAATTTGTTAATATTTCTAATAAGGCCAAAAATTAACACTATAATTAAAAATTTGATTTTTGTGCCAAATTGTCAATGTTGTTCTTGTATCTTAACAGAAATATTTAAAATTACAAATTTTGTGCTTAAATTAGTAATTTAAAAAGATTTCGGTATTTAAAAAATGTTTGATTTTATTTTCTCAAAATGGCCGTCACTAAAATGCCGTTTAACATTTTCATCACATAAACAACAATTACATGATAACTTAATATTTTGAGTGATTTCTATATAATATGAAGTTATTAATTTTTACAGAAGCGTATTTAAAAATTATAGATCGCACATTTCTCCAACGTTCTAATTTGTCAGACTTGAAAACTGTATCATTAAGATACACACATCATCGGTTAACAAAAATTTGTATTTTTTTTTATTAAGCATATATATTTGATCTATAACTCTGTATAAACTTTTGCACAGCACTCATATATTATAGACAGTATATAGATAAAAAATTTATAAGGTTTCGATAAGAATAAACCGCCCGTATTCACATTATTATAAATTATTCTACGTATTTCATGCATTTGAACCAAAAATTGTTTTAAACTAAATTCAAAACCGTGAAGCCAGTAAATACCATTTTCAACTTTGGTAGATATAACTGTTTAATAAGTTTTTAAAAGAATTCTAGAGTCATGAGGCAAAGGATATGAAACACATTTAAATAATGCCAAATGCTGAATATTAAAAGATAGGTACTGTCCATAATTTAATACCCTTTCGAAATTCTGCATTTCTTTGCAGCTCAGATATAACATAATCATTTTCTTCGTCGATATCTAAACGCTACAATCTATTCGTCTCTCCGAATTTCGTCTTCATTCGACTCATTTGCTGCTTCGCAAATATATGTAGTAGAAGTACTTATTACAGTGTCAGTGTCATTTTTCACAGACCACGATAGTTGACGATGAAGTAATAAATCACCATCACAAATTTTTTCTTGTTTCAATAGCCATATTTTTTCGATAGGAATTTAGTTCATATTCTTAAAAAATGTGTTTATGAAATTACAAAATAGTATTGATTTTAGTTGGAAATTTTGACTTCCACATTTTCCGCAAGTTACGAACTGTGATGGCGACCTTTCATAGGCAACAGTTTATAGCTCAGCTATTTCCGCTAGAAATAAATTGAAAAAATTATGAGATTTACTTTTTAAACCTTATTGAAATACACCCTTAGTTTGAAAAAGAAATATAATTATTCCTTCATTGTTAATAAAATTGACGAAAAACGCTCCGAAATCATGCTCTTCAACTAGGTCCCCTAAGTTAGGATTGTGGCATTCAAATTTCCCGCCAAATTCTCAGCCAATCGAAAAAGGTGTGAAAGTAATTCGAAGAAGTGGTTTAATTTAAATATCCCGCCAAATTCTCAACCAATCAAACATCCTAGAAATGGGCGTGGTATAGTCAAAAATGTGGGTAGAGGATAATTGCATGTTCAAACTTGCAATTATGGATAATTGCATGTTTAAACATGCAATTATGGCTAATTGCAAGTTTAAACTGGCAATTACGGATAATTGCATGTTTAAACTTGCAATTATGGATAATTGCATGTTTAAACTTGCAATTATGGCTAATTGCAAGTTTAAACTTGCAATTATAGCTAATTGCAAGTTTAAACTTGCAATTATGGATAATTGCATGTTTAAACTTGCAATTATGGCTAATTGCAAGTTTAAACATGCAATTATGGCTAATTGCAAGTTTAAACTTGCAATTATAGCTAATTGCAAGTTTGAACTTGCAATTATAATTTTATTTTCTTTCATGTCCTTTAGACGCCTTCGTAGCCTCCGCTGCGAACGGCACCGTCTCGCGGCACCCTAACTCCCGGTTCTTGCACGGGAACTTCAGGAGCTTCACCACTGCTTCGTATTGGGTGTTCCGCGTGGCCGGGTACTTGGAGGCGTAGCACTGGCCGCACACCCCCGCCCCGTCGTGTCTTCCAGGACGTCCGCTGGGATGTCCATGGTATTCTCGTGCTGACTCATTCGAAACCTACCACAGAAATTCAACATTTAGTTAATTTATAATTAAATAAGCAACGCAAGTCAAAAAAACAAAGACGATAAATAACTTCAGAGATATTTGTATAAACTATGTTCTAAATAATTTTTGTAACTATGGAATTTCCCTAGACTGATAATGCAAATACTGCAAAACACAATCCTTTCCAGTTTCTGTCATCACACGTTTAAACTTATGATTAAATTTGTTTCTGCTCATAACTTCGATAGCTAAAACTAAACAAATGCATCACTTCTTGGAGAAAAGAATAGTAAGGAGGGAGCATATGATTATAGGCGAGGGGAGTGTAACCAGGAGGGAACGGATTTTCGCGCTAGTTTGTGCTTATAGCAGTGGGCGATAACAGTCCCAGATTTAAAATATTTTTGAATCAAATAATTTCAATTAGTATTTGAGCAATTAAAATATATTTTCATAAAAATAAGAAAGTTTATTCCATAATATGACCACAAAAAATATTCATTTACACTTACTGAAATTGTTAAATAACATATTTGATCAAATTTTACCAATTTGTAAATTTTAAAATACGCATGGTATTAAATAAATGTCAAAAAAATTATATCGCTATATATTCATAAATAAAAAAAATCAAAGTAAATAGAATATTTACATAAATATATAATTAACTATTTAATGACAAAAGTACATTTTTCTACTCCTATGTTATAGTAGTCATAATTAACCACAGTGAATTATAGATTCATAATTCACTCATCTCGAACAAAAATTTATTCCTCCAGAGTCAAAAGTAGTAAAAGTTTACTGAAAATATGAAAGATAAGAGTTAAAAGATGCGGAAAATTCCAAATTTTTAATTATAAATTACTCCCTTTAATAAATACGGCATATTTTGTTTTTGATGACGTTGGACGTGTGCAGCAAATGGGATTCAAGTATTTACTCCTACAGTCCTACTCCGCCCTAACTAAGAATATTCCAGCCTCCAGGAATATTCGGGCATCTCGGATCTGTACGGAATCTGCTCGGGTGATGTTCTTGTCGTTGCGTGTTTGCTATTTGATATGCAACAGAATTCAGCGGTCATTTTGATGTATAATACATATACTTTAAACGCGTATAATTGTTATTTGGAGCAAGAGAAATTTACGTGTTCTGTATGCTACTCTTGCTTCCTCCCTTCAACAACTCACATTTGCACTCGCTGTTTTCGATTTTTAATTTCGTTTCAAATATATTAACATATACAATTTATATACTGTTAGAAAGAGGAAAGTTCAGCGGTTATTTTGATGTATAATACATGTATTTTAATCGCGTATAATTGTTATTTAAAGTAAGATAAATTTCCTGTGACTAGTGCTCTGCGTTTCAGTACTGCAGTTACTCAAATTTGCACTCGCGGTTTTCGATTTTTAATTTCGTTTTAAACATATTTACATACACAATTTATATACTGTTAGAAAGAGGAGAATTCAGCGGTCATTTTGATGTATAATACATGTACTTTAATCGCGTATAATTGTTATTTTGAGCAAGATAAATTTACGTATTTTTAATATTCCTCTGCCTGCTGCTCTGCGCATCCTACCTGCACCATGTAACATTTGCGTTCGCTGTTTTCGATTTTTAATTTCGTTTCAGACATATTAACATATACAATTTATATACTGTTAGAAAGAGGAGAGTTCAGCGGTTATTTTGATGTATAATACATTACAATTTCAAATAATCTAACATTTTCATCAGTTCAAATTTCGCGGTAAGTTTTACCTGTCAGAAGTAGTCATCCAAGTGAAACATATGTTATCTGTCACTTTCAATATTTTTCGTCACACAATTTGACAGGAAAATGATTGTTTATAAATGTTAATATTTATTCAAATGTATGGTAAGGACATATATTGATTATAATTAAACAAATTCTATTCCAGCAAACCTATATCTTCAACGTCATAAAACTTTTGATAAACATTGAGGTTATGGACGTATCTCGAAGGAATAATATATAGAAATACTTCAGAATTATATTCAAAATGATTAATTATCTACAAAGCTAATTGCATTTGACGAATTAAGGCTATTAAATATAAACATTATGTAATAATGAATGGGTCACAACAATTCATGGAATCTTTTCACTGTGCTACTGTCAAACATCTATTAAAATACATTGTAGAATGATTAAAAAAGGTAATTCATTACTTCTAAATAGTGTAATTAAACATAATTAGTGGTAGAAAAATATATTACAATTTATTGTTTTGTAGAACAAACGTGTACGAACGAACGAAACTTCAATCATAAAAGATGATATTTCAAGACATGTCACTTAACGAATTGTGCTGTTATATCCATACTCGTGTAGAAATGAAGAGATAAGGTGAAAACTAATAACATATTACGCAACTACAGCATCTAATAATTGCTTTTTTCTATAGATGAGTTCAATATTTAGCAGCTCAAACTGTGGTTCATTTTAAACAATTTCAATTGAATAATAGTACAAGTAAGAATGTACAATAGATACGTGACATGATGTTATAAATAATTACATTGTAGGAAAACAAATATTGGATGTTTAATGTCTTTTGTGAATATTTTCAAAGACAAAATTTGGATTAATCAAAATCAAGTTAAATCTATCGGAGCTGTTGTACCACATGACGTCCTGGGTAAACTACAAGAAGCCAGTTTACGTGGTGTCAACAAAAAGAAATGCCAATTCGGGGTGAGAAGAGTAAATTTTTTAGGATTCGGAAATCTTCATCTAAATACAAACGCTCTCAGTTGACTACCACTCCCAGCTGATCTTAGACGCACCGAGATCGTATTTGGTGGGCAAGCCAAATAATAATTTTTACAACACCAAAGCATAGTTCATGCGAAAACTGTAGCGAGAACCTACGAGCAGTGGTCACACATGAATCAGTCACGCAGTCAACTATCAACAACTGTAAAACTGTTTCAGCAGCGCCACAACACCGTTTCAATAAACCAATCATGACAGTAAGTACATTATTATTATACAATATCAACAGCATAATGTTTTTGTTGAGTTTCAGGGAAAACAAACTATTACTACTGTTAGTAGTGCGAGAGATATTTGCAACACACGGATTATCAAACACAATCGTTTCGGACAATGCCAGAGTTTTTACAGTCAATGACTTCTAAGAATATCCAAGAAAATCTAGAATCGGAAAAATAACATCAGCTCCGTATGCGTTCAGCGACAAATGGACAAATTGAACGCTTGGTACAAACAGTCAAGTTAAAAACAATAAATACATCTACACTCGGTAGCAACATGGGAGGCATTAGTTCAAATTTTAAGTAGGAACAGTGACTACAGAACACACCAGTGATAAGAATAGGAGAAGACGTACATGTTCAATACAGAAACTACATCATGAAACCAAAATGGTCTCCAGGTGTCATCGAAAAAGTTTGGAAACCAACTTGATCTACCATGCAAAGACCGACTCAGTTCACAATCTGTATCTACATCCAAGTAAAACCTACAGATTCAGTTTATAACAATAGAAGCACTTGAAAGCATTTAAATTGTTTCAAATATATCGTGAGTACATGTATTCTTATTGTTTGATATAAATTGAACGTTATTTATTACAGGAACATTATTATAAATGATTTTTACAATTCATATTGAGTGCCAGTTTGGATATGTTTATGCAAATTCATTTTACTATCGAATTATTTCATAAAAACGTAAAATATGATTACCTACTATCAACATTGAATGTATTGAAAGATTTGACAGCAGTGCAATTACAAAAACAACCTTTTTAATTATCGAATTTAGTTTCTACATCATAAACATACAGCTGTTGATTGTACAAAATGATTCAAGCATGTGGACACACTTTAATTGAATGAAATTCATTGCAAGTACATAAAATATATCTATACAATTTCAAATTAACCAATTTTATTGCAGCAAATAAATATTACAAGAATTACATTTGATCAAATTAATTACTAAAGTAGTTATGTGTTCTTCAAGAATAAATCTCTAAAATACTATACATATACGCAGAGATTGATTAATAACATGTTTAACTGCAAGTGTTTAATATATTTGAGTAGTTAAAATGGAAATGCAGTGTCTTATTATAGTGTTATAATGAATTTTGATTTCAATCAAACATCATACATCACTTTCCTTGAAGACGTTATTAACCTACGAAATACTATAAAAGAACGTTAAATATACCTAAATACTATTGTAAAAGCACTTTGGATTACGTTAAAATATCACATTTTCATCTCATAGATAATTCAAACTTCAACAATTTAAATTTCCCGATATTCCAGAACATAATTTGATAGAAAATTAATGATTATGGATTATTATATTTATTCTAATCAATTGTGAAAATACATATATTATTCTTATTAATTATAATTTATAATATTTTTATAACACAAATACTTATACTATACTAAATTTAAGAAAACTGTCAAAACCATTCAATAGAAAATCTGAAAATGAAAATATAACAATTTGTATATACTCCGTAAAATAAAAAATAATTATATATTTTTGAAATACTTACATAGGTTTTATTATTATTTTTCTTATTATTATTAGTTTTTGGTTTCTTATTTATTTTTTTCTTTTTATTTTTTTTAGCCCGTCGTTCTAAAAACATTGTAATATTATAATATTATTTAATTATATTTTATACATTACTTACTATTTATATTGTTTTTCTTAAAATTTTTACCTTTCCCTTTATCTGTAACAAAAATATTTAACAATTACATAAAATAATTTACATAACAAAGCAAAATTATATTACTTTCGTTTTTATTTCCTTCATTTTCATTCATCACTTTCTTTTTCTCTTCGTCTTTCTGATTTTTTTTAACATTTTCTTCAAGTTTCTCTAAAAAATATCACATATAATCATAGTTTTTTCTACTTTACTCAAATACAGGTTCAACTAAACTAAGAACAATATTTATACTTACAGTATGAAAATGCGCGAATTACATAACCATAAATAAAACTGTAAAAAGCATCAACACCAAATAGACCATATTCGTTATTATAGTGCCTCTCGCGGCAAACTTGTGAAATAGAAAAAGCGGTCAGATGACAACTGTGTTTTAAATATTTCAAGTTGGTTGGCAATACCTATGCGTAAGACGCGCGCGGTGATGACAGTTTTATTACCGCCACTTTCAAGAAAGCAGAGAAATGAAATATTAATTTTTAAAAGCAAGTCCATTTATTAACTTTAAATATTTCTTTTTTCTAAAGCATTAATGAATATTATTTCAGGATGACGTGGGAGAAATCAATTAAAAATTTTAATTTCTTAAAAGAAAAACACATTTTGCAGTACGAGGTGAAAATTAATAAAAAAAAAAGGAGTAGATGCAGGATACAAAATGTATAAAAAAAAATATTTAGCACAAACTTTGGAGATAAAAGGAAAAGTGGAAGCTTCTATGCGAGCCAAATACTACATTATCTTAATAAAATTAACAAAGGAAACTGGGAAATATTGTTTCTACAATATACACTTGTTTTGCAGGAAAAGGAAAAAGTGTATGTAAACATGTATTTTCAATACTTTGGAAAGTATTAGACGAGATTAGATTTTATACGTCAAGAGTTGAAAACAATTCCTGACGATTTTCCAAGTACTTCTCTGCCAAGAAAGTGTTAAATAACACACACACACACACACACACACACACACACACACACACACACACACACGCCCGCGCACACACACACACACACACACACACACACACACACACACACACACACAGCGGCTAAAATCCATTTAATGGATGTTTCTGTCAAAACAACGGAGAATGACGTTACGACGTCAAGAAATCAAAAATTAGTTTTACTTGGTAAGAAGATATCTGAACTTTTGAAGTTTGTACAGCTGAGGCATAATGTACATGGTGAAATCAAGCGTTTGGTAAGCTCCATTCGCACATGTTATGGCCAATTTGTTGATATGGAAGAGCCGATGTTCATTGAAAATCATGAAACGGCAGTTGCTGATACGCAGACCTCGCCTTATTTGAGCGCTAGTCAAGACGAAAATACTAAGAAATCAAATGTGTCTTTAGAAAAGGGTGACGAGAATATAATTAATTCAGTCTGGAAGAAGAATACACCTTTATTTGAGGGACTTTCAGAAACAAATTCATTGGTCGTAACGCCGAATAAAAATGATGGCCCACTGATAGATTGGCAAGTTGTTAAGAAGCGAAAGTCGAGATCTTTGAAACAAAGATCGTTGCGTCCCGATGTCGTCATTGTAAAGACAAAGGAAGGTGGTCCTTCATACGCAGAAATATTGCGCCAAATGAAGAACGATCCATCGCTGAAGGATGTCGGCGAAAATGTTAATAAAGTGAGAAGGAATGCGGCTGGAAATCTACTTTTGGAACTGAAAAAACCAGCAGTAAATTCACAGGTGTCAGCCACCATTGCGGTGAGGCTGGCTGAGTCAGCTAAGGTAGAAACCAAGAGAGACGAAACCACAATAGAACTACGTGATCTCGACGAGCTGACAACAAGACAAGAAGTTTGTGATGCGTTGGGAAAGGAGTTGGATGTTACCATTGCTGTTACGGCCATTAAGTCCATCAGGAAAGCGTACAGCAGTACTCAAACTGCTGTTGTACGTTTACCTACCGATCTAGCCAGAAAGGCATTAGAGAAAGGCCGGGTACGCATCGGCTGGGTGATCTGCCGCATCAGGGAGAAGATCGACGTGAAGAAATGCTTCAGGTGTTGGGCATTTGGACATCTGGCGCGCGACTGCAAGGGGATCGATAGGTCCAAATGCTGTCTACGTTGCAGTGAAGATGGTCATATGCGCGAATCATGCACGAGTACGGGGCCTTACTGCGTCCTTTGCGATAATAGAAATCATCCGACAGGGAGCTTTGGTTGCCCGGCCTATCAGGCAGCTGTGAAAAATTTAACAGAACGAAAATAAAAATTCTGCAATTAAATCTCAACCATTGTGAAGTAGCGCAAGATCTACTAGTTCAAATCGTGCGAGATCTCGATATAGATATCGCTATTTTGTCAGAACAGTATAAAAATATTGAAAATTCGCGCGTATGGATTTCCGATGCTTCAAGTCGTGCAGCTATTTGGGTATGTGGGAAAAATTTTTTGCAAGAAGCGCCGCAAACACAAAGGTCTGGATTTGCTTGGGCCAAGGTGGAAGGTATCTACCTATATAGTATTTATGCCTCACCAAGTATTTCGCTGCGAGAATTCGAGGATCTTTTGAACGATATTGCAGAGGATGCTAGAAATCGACGACCGCACATCATCGCAGGCGACTTCAACGCATGGGCTACGGAATGGGGCAGCAGAGAAACTAATAGAAGGGGCGAGATGCTACTTGATTTCACCGCCTCTCTAGAATTAGCTCTTCTTAATAACGGAACAGCTCCTACGTTCATAAGAAATGGCAATACCTCCTTTATTGATGTGACTTTTGCTAGTGAGAGTTTATCTCCACGAATAACATCATGGGTAGTCAGTGATTACTACACCTACAGTGATCACCAGGCTATTATTTTCGAAATTGCTGTACAGAGAGATCGAAGAACAAAAGATATGCTAGCGTCAATCAAATGGAACAAAAAGACATTTGATGTTGATTCTTTTAATGTTATGATGGAAGAGAACATTGAGTTAACGGGCTCTTCCGAACACATGTCCTCGCAGCTCATGTTATTAATTTCCAATGCTTGTGACGCAGCAATGAATAAGGCTTCAACTAAAAGCCACCGTACACCAGTTTACTGGTAGAATGAAGAGATCGCCGAACTCCGGAGACGATGTCATTATACTCGGCGTCAGGCACAGCGCGCTAGAGGTCGTGCGGACCATGACACCCTGAAACTGCGACATCATGAAGCAAGGGGGACTTTGAAACAGGCTATTAAGAACAGTAAGCGCCGCAGCTGGCGTGAACTCTGTGATTTAGTCGATGATGACCCCTGGGGTAGACCGTATAGAATAGTAATGGACAGGATTAAACGACGCACTATAGTTCAGCCATCCTGCCCAGTCTTGCTTGCAAAGATAGTGGCCACTCTGTTCCCTAAACAACCGGGAATTACTTATCATATAAATATGCCGGCCACTCGTCGCAATGATGTACCACCTATTACGGAAGAAGAACTTCTGAAAGCCTGTAATAGGATCAAAGATGCTAAGGCCCCGGGTCCGGACTGCATTCCCAATATTGCCCTTAAAGCAGCCATCAAAGCACGACCAGAATTTTTCTTGGAAATATACAACGCGTGCCTTTACGAAGGAGTTTTTCTACGCCGATGGAAAGAGCAGAAATTGGTCCTTCTTCCGAAGGGCAATAAACCGCCAGAAGAACCATCATCATATCGGCCAATTTGCCTATTGGATACGGCAGGTAAAGTCCTGGAGAGGATCATCTTTAATCGTATGGAGGAATTTAGCGAAGGAGCTCGTGGTTTGTCAAATAACCAGTTTGGATTTCGGAAGAAAAGATCTACAGTGGATGCTATTAAAGCCGTTGTATCCACTGCTCGAAATGCAATTAAAGGGAAGCGTTGGAAAAGAGGTGGTAAAAAGTACTGCGCCATAGTCACCTTAGATGTGAAAAACGCATTTAATTCGGCGAACTGGAATTGTATTCTGAAAGCGCTGAGATTGATGGAGGTCCCTGACTACATTTTTAATATGATTATAAGTTATTTCAATGACAGAAAGTTGCTATATAATTCAGATACAGGATCTAAGAGTTACAAAATCACAGGAGGCGTTCCACAAGGTTCGGTGCTCGGTCCTCTCCTGTGGAATATCATGTACGATGCGGTTATGAGGTTGCCAATGCCTGCAGGGACAAAGACGGTTGGCTTCGCAGACGATGTTGCGGTGGTTGTCGTCGCAAAGTACTTGGAAGAAATCATTCAGATGCCAAACGAAGCTGTCTCTACAATACGCCAGTGGCTGTCAACAAATGGTCTACAGTTGGCAGATCACAAAACAGAAGCAGTCCTGATCACAAGCAGAAAAAAGTTAGAGACTGTAACGATTACCGTTGGAGGCTGTAATATACCTTCGCAGCCGTCATTGCGATATCTCGGGGTGCAGATAGATGCCAGGCTGCGATTTGACGAACATCTGCAAATCATGAGTACGAGAGCCGCAGGAGTAGCTAATGCCCTGGTTAAAATTATGCCTAACATTGGAGGACCTAAACAGAGTCGCAGAAAGCTGCTATTTAACGTCGTTAGCTCCATGCTGTTGTATGCAGCCCCGATCTGGTCATCTGCCGCGTCAGTGGCATCGTACGCATCACAGATGACCTCAGTGTACCGTAGCTGTGCATTGCGAGTGGCGCGTGCATATCGCACGGTTTCTTATGATGCCGTGTGTGTTATCGCCGACATGCCACCAATTCATCTGATGGTAGAGGAAAGGGCCGAGATATATCAACGCAGAAGCGAAGATGGGTTGAATAATCGACGCATTATTGCCCAAGATGCGAGATTTGAGTTGTTAGCACGATGGCAGCGGCTCTGGAATACATCCTCAAAGGGACGGTGGACCCACCGTCTCATACCAGATATTGCCGCATGGATCGGAAGAAGACATGGAGAGGTGGAACACTACCTTGTACAATTGCTGACGGGCCATGGCTGTTTTAGTGCGTATCTCCACCGTTTTCATTTGGATGACGATGCGTCATGTCCGACCTGCTTAATAGTGCCTGAGGATGCAGAGCATGTGCTCTGCCATTGCCCGCGCTTCAATGAAGAACGCGAGATCCTGCGTGATAATCTTGAACTGCATCTGTCCCCGGAGAACATCGTTGGGGAAATGCTTGCGTCCCAAAACACTTGGAATGCGGTATCTGATTTTGCAGCCAAAGTCATGAAGAAACTTCGAATTGCTGATAAAGTAAGAAGAGGTCAACTCGTGGCTTAGAAGAAAAGGACAAATAGTCTATATATTGGGCGTATAACAGCCAGTTCACCCTTCGCGAAGTAATGCTTGACGGCGGTCCCGCGGAGCGGTGGGTTGCAACGGGAGGTGGTTTTAGTGGGTAGAAATCCCACACACCGTGGAGTACGGGCTCCACGGCGTCTCTTGAAGATTTCCACCTACCCTCGTAAAAAAAAAAACACACACACATACACAAAATTTTCCTTCATTCATGACCGAAATTTATAACCAATGTTTTTATAGAGCATTCTTTCCAAAGGAATGGAAAATAGCAACAATTGTTCCAATTATGAAACCTGGCAAGGAAAGCTTTGATCAAGTTGATAAATTTCGACCAATAAGTTTAATTAATATAGGGGGTAAAGTATTAGAAAAATTAATGATTAATAGAATTATGAAATTTGCAAATGAGAATAAAGTATTTAACGAAAATCAGTTTGGCTTTGTTAAACATAAAGGTACAACTGAGGCAATCTTGGAACTGAAAAAATTTGTTGAAAAAAGTTTTGAAGAAAAGAAGGTGGTGGTTTTTACAAGTCTAGATGTAAAAGGAGCATTCAATGCTGCATGGTGGCCGGCCATAATTAAAGCTTTAAAAGATTTTAAATGTCCAAAAAATTTATTCTACCTTACCAAAAGCTATTTTAATGAAAGACTTGCTATCTTAGATGTTAATGGTGACAGACTGGAAAAATTAGTTAGCAGAGGTTGTCCGCAAGGATCCTGCTGTGGTCCTGGCTTTTGGAACATCCAATACGACTCACTATTAAATCAGGATTTTACAGCAAATACAAAAGCAATAGCATTTGCAGATGATTTTATACTTTTGACGAAAGGGAGGGATATTTTAGAGGCAGAAAATGTAGCAAATTTAGAAATGAGCAAAATCATGATTTGGGCCCAAAATAACAAAATTAAATTCAATGAAAGTAAATCACAAACCATGTTAGTAACGAAAAGAAGATCACTATTAAAAAAAGATATAAACATATTTCTAAATTATAAAGTATTGAAACAAGTAAAAACTTAAATATTTGGGCATAAAAATAAATAATAAATTTCAATTTGATGAACATGTAGAATATATATCAGACAAATGTAGCAAGCTAATTCACACTCTATCAAAATCAGCGAAAATATCTTGGGGTCTTCAACAAGAATCTTTACAAATTATTTATAAAGGAGCTATTTTACCCATTTTATCTTATGGAATTTCAGTTTGGCAAAATGCACTTCAGAAAAAATTTAATCAAAAGAAATTAATAAGAATACAACGACTTATAAATATCAAAATATTAAAGGCATACAGGACTATATCATATGAGGCGTCCTGTGTTTTATCTGGTAACACTCCTATTTTAATTAAATTACAAGAAGCTGCAAAAATTTATGAGAAAACAAGAAGTTATAATATCACAGTCAATTTCAACAACGAGGAGGTTAAATCGTACAAACGGGCAGTAATAAACGAAGAGTCAAATATTTCTTCAATCAAATGGCAGGCAGAATGGGCAAAGAGTGAAAAAGGAATCTTAACAAAATAGTTTTTTCCAAATGTTCAGTTAAGATTACATTTAAAAGTTCCTTACTCATTTAAAATTTCAACAATACTCATTGGACATGGCAAAATTAAAAGTTACTTTTTCAAATAAAAAACACACACACACACACAATAGAATAATGAAATATGCATATTCTAAAAATTTACTTCATGATAATCAATTCGGTTTTACTAGGAATAAGGGAACAACTGAGGCACTTATGGAAGTTAAAAAGTTTGTGGATAAATGTTTCCAAGAAAACAAGGTGGTCATTTTAATAAGTTTAGATGTAAAAGGTGCTTTTAATGCGGCTTGGTGGCCAGCAATTATTAAAACTTTAAAAGATATGAATTGTCCAGTAAACTTGTATAATCTAGCAAATAGTTATTTTTATGAAAGGGAGGCAATTTTGGAAGTAAATGGAGTTAAAGTGAAGAAAATAGTAAACCGAGGATGTCCGCAAGGATCATGTTGTGGTCCAGGTTTCTGGAACATTCAACATGATTCCATACTGAAATTAAATTATTCAGAAAATACAAAAGCTATTGTTTTTGCTGATGACTTGCTCATTTTAACAAGTGGAAAAAGCGTATTAGAAGCGGAAAATGAAGCAAACTTGGAAATGAATAAAATAATGGTATGGTCAAAAAATAACAAAATCCAATTCAATGATAGCAAATCACAAACAATGTAAATAATAATAATAATATCATCACGCCTTTTACCCATTACGGGTGTGGCACTCTGCTTACGCAGATCTCGGTAAGTGATATATTTTTTCGTATGAAGTGCGGTTACCAGCCGTCAAATCATAGCCCCCAAGGATGTTAGTGGAGGGGGAACCACAGGGGTAAATTTAAATTTGTAACTGTCGGCAGTGGGATTCGAACTGAGGATCTCACGATCCACAGTCCGACACGTTACCTCGGAGCTATTTACCCCATACAAACAATGTTATTAACAAAAAAAGGAAATTAATTAATAAAGAAATTAACATATTCTTAAATTACAGTAGTTTAAAACAAGTTAAAAAAATTAAATATTTGGGCATAATAATTGATGATAAATTTAGCTTTGATGAACATATAAATTATATTACAGAAAAGTGTTGCAAATTAATTCACACCTTGGCTAAATCTGCTAAAATAACATGGGGCATTAGACAAGAAGCATTGAACACCATATACAAGGGAGCAATAATACCTATTTTAACTTATGCAATTTCAGTATGGGAAAGTGCAATTCAAAAGAAGACAAATCAAAAGAAATTAAAAAGAGTGCAAAGATTAATTAATATTAAAATACTTAAAGCATTTAGAACTATTTCGTATGAAGCGTCGTGCATAATAACGGGCAATACACCAATTATATTGAAACTAGAAGAAGCTTCTAGGATTTATACTAAATTGAAAAGTGAAACCGATCTAAATAATTTATTAAACGGCGGGGAAGACAAAGAGAGAAAACGTGCTATAATACGTTAAGATAAAGACATAAGTGCTACAAAATGGGAGATTGAGTGGGCCAGAAGTGAAAAAGGCAATTTAACAAAAACATTCTTTCCAAATGTTCATTTTCGTCAAGAAATTAAACTACCATATTCGGCAAAAATAACTACAATTTTAAGTGGACATGGCAAACTTAACAGTTATTTTCATAAATTCAAAATTAATGACAGTGCGGCGTGTAGGTGCAGCGTGCAGCAAAGAAAGTGAAACGGTTGACCACATCATTTTTCACTGTAGATTACTTGAAAACCAACGAAAAATTCTACGAGACAAGATTGTTAAGAACGATGGAACATGGCCCCCCACAAACCAAGAACTACTACAAAATTATAAAAAATATTTTATAGACTTTGTTAGTTCAATAGAATTTGAAGATTTATTGTAAACGAGTAATATAAGTAGTTAAGTTTATTTATATTTATGATATGATTTATATTTGAAATGTAAAAGTATTTAAGTTTAAGTTATAAGAATGTTACAAGCATGTAGTATATTTGTATATGGAGCATGCTTCAATAAAGTTATTAAAAAAAAAACACACACACACACACTCACACACACACACACACACACTCACACACACACACACACACACACACACACACACACACACACACACACACACACACACACACACACAAACGAACAACTTGTTTTGTTAAATGAAAATTTGTGAAGCACAGTCACTCAAAACAACAGAAAGAAACAACTGTGTACACGAATATAAATAACAGGCATAGAAAATCATATGAAATAAGTAATATATCATTACAGAAGCAAACGATAATGAATTATACAAACAAAAATATTTTGCCAATGTTATCCGAAGTTCTGCCTGAAAATAAATATATGTGCAATTTCATAATACTAATTTTATCATAAAAATAAAATAAATCAGTGCAGTAAAATTTTACAATATAGTGTAAAAGAAATAATATAAAAATACAAATTGAAAATAGTTTAGAATCAATGTGTGATACAAACAATAACACTGACAACTTTAATTTACCAGAACAAACATTTCTTTTAGAGAACGAGAAATGCTTGAACATTTTTAAATTTGAACCTGTGGAATATACAGACATACAGATGAGTTACGCCCGTTCCAAAGAAGTAGAATCATCAACAAGGCAACAATGCCGGAGTATATTGTGGAAAAATGAAAGGAAATTTAGATTTACCAGCAGTAACTTTAAAGTTGTTTGTAATAGACGAAAAAAAAAATGGATATAAAATTTTTAAGTACGCTTTTAGAGGGAATGAACATTGAACACTTGCCAGCAGTTCGTGTAGGAATTGAAAATGAAGGGCACGTAAAACGTCTTTATTCAAACTATAAATAGCATATTGTACAACGAGCGTGGAATGGTACTCATTTCCTACGAGTATGAAAGTTTGTAGCATGAGCCAAAAGCGAATGCTGCAAATCATACGAGCATAAAATTTCGATATAATTCGTTCAGTTTAAATTAAGAAATAAATGTAGTACTTAGTTAATTTTGTTTTATTATTGTTTTTTTTATATTTTCAGAAAAAATTATAGCTAACAAAAATGTGTCAAATAACAACTACGGCCCGCGTACGAAACGTAAATCTTATTCTGGCCCCTGTTATACAAAAGGTTGCCCACCCCCAAGGTCTCTAAAATACACAGGTTATCTTATAAACGGGCATTTAGGCGAGAGGCCTGAGCGGAAAGAAGGGATCTGTGACGTAGGCTGCAGACCCAGCACTTCTACTGCGTACTGCGTCTAACGTTGAATAGTGCAGCCCATGTGTTCGCGTTACTACATTATTTATAATTTTGAGAGTATTATATGGTAGGTAAATAAAATTTTGCGTTAGTATGATAGTTCAGTATTATATTGTTAAGGTTCATATTTAAACTCAACACTGATTGTATCAAGATCACCCTTTATTTATTAATATCAAAATAATAACAGCACCAATACACCCGCTTCAGCGCCTTGACCCTCGCTCGCCGATGTCTCTACCGGGAATGACCCCTCTCCCAGCGGCCACACCGTTCGCCCGTTCCTGACTTCCCTACCGCCTGCCCCACTCCACCGTTGCCGCTCCTACTCCCGTAACATCCGGCCATTCTGCAAAAATTAATGTCCTCATTAATGCGCCTGCAAATTCTCTCGCCTGAAAAACAAAAGGTTTCGCCATTTAACTCTCCAACAAGTCAATTAAATCTTGACGGTCTGCCACTTCGTCATCGTTATCATCATCACTCGCGCCCTGCGCCTGAGTAAATTCACCCGCAGTACTGCAATATCGCCTAAGACTGTCGACAGACGCCACCGCCGAGAAGCTCTTGTAACCTTTCACACCTTTTACAGTGGCTATCTTGTAGCGATCATTACTCAAAACTCCAACTATCTTGTAGGGGCCACCAAACTTGTTAACGAGCTTCTGGTTAACGCCTTTTTCGCCTGAAATAGTGCCGGCGCGTCGCCAGAGCACTGAGTCACCCACCTGGTAGTCGGTTGCAACCTTTCGCCTCTCACCATAGCGCACTTTCATCGCCTCGCCCGCCTTGGTCAGGTTTTCCGCCGCTTTTCGCCTACGCCGGTTCAAATACTGTTGACTTTCGGCATGTGTCGCCTCTCCGCCTTCCGGAGTGTTCGCCGCCGCCACGCCAGCCGACAAGTCCGCCAGTGCGCCACGGCAGTGAGTAATCATTAACTGAGCCGGAGATGTTCAAGTGCTACCATTGACCGCCTGATTCATGCCCCACAAAATCTCTGGAATTTTTGTCATCCCAATCACACTCTGCCTCCACACTAGTTATAGAGCGTCAATAAGTGTGCGATTCTGCCGTTCTACCTGACCATTCGCCCGGGGTGCCGCCACAGCGTTCAGAACATGCTTAACCCCTTTTTCCGCCAAAAAGTTCGCAAAGGCCTTGCTAACGCCAAACCTCTATCAGAGATTATTCGCCTTGGGTACCCAAATACGCCAAATACGCCACGCAGTTCACGTATCGTCTTCGCCTAGCCCAACTTCTTAGTTGGTTTCGCTATCGTGAACTTAGTAAATGCATCAACCAGCATTAATAGGTAGGAATTACCTCGCCTACTCCTCGCCTACTCGTCGCAAATCCGCCCACGTGATCACTGTGCACTGTGTGAAATGGTTCCGCCACCTTCTCAATAGGATGTAAAAATCCTTCCGCCCGCCCGTAATTGCCTTTTCCGAATGCACAGTTTAAACATGACGCCACATATTTTCTTGACAAGTCGCCCCATTCTTGGAAACCAGTAGTCTCGCTTCACGAGCTCCAAACATCTCTTGAATTCAGGATGCCAACATCATGAAGTTTCCGCATCAGACAAAACTTCGCCATGCAGGTACGTACAGTGGTGCGCCCGCCAGAGTTTTCCGGTACAGTCTACCGTTGGAGATGCTGAAGTTCGCCACCAAGTGTTGATCTGGTTCGCCACTTTGTAGTTGTGTCACGATTTCTTGCGCCTTGTGGTCTTGTAGTTGCACCGTCAAGAATCAATCGCCTTCGCCCAATTTCATCATGTTTACTGTAACAGAATTCCGATTTAATGTATCGACATGTTGCATTTTAACACCTGGACGATACTCAATTTCCACGTCATACTCCTGTAGCTTCAGCCATCACCTCGCCACACGTGGCAACAAGTCACGTTTAGCCGAAGTCGCTCTCACCGCTGAGCAATCTGTCTCCAACTTGAAGTGAACGCCCACCAATTACACCTGGATCCGTTTCACCGACTCCACTAGCGCCAGCGTTTCCAGCTCGAAGCGGTTTCAATTCGCCACCCGCCTGCACCTGTAATAAGATTCCGCCCACGCCTAACTTGCTTGCATCAGTGTGCAATCCTGTCGCCGCATCACCACGATAAATCGCCAAGACCGGTCGATTCGTAAGTTTATCTTCCAGCTGATCAAATGCCGCCTGTTGTGCTTCGCCCCAACGCCATTCTTCGTTTTTCTTTGTTAATTTCGTAAGTGGTTTCGCCAGTCTCGCAAAATCCTGCACAAACTTTAGGAAATAACTCGCCAATTCCATAGACTGCCTGACGCCATGTGCGTTATTCGGTGTTGGAAACTCATGCACCGCCTTTATTTTCCGTGCGCCTGGTTGGATTCCCCCCGAAGAGATTTCATGTCCTAACTATTCTAACTCGGTTTGTAAAAACCTGCATTTCGCCAAATTTAATTTCAAGCCAGCCTTCACCTTCACCAACTCCAGCACCTGCATCAGCAAACTAAAACCTTCCTCCATGGTTTCCGACAGTACGAGGATGTCGTCTATGTACGCCAGTATGATGCTATGCTGTAATCCTCTCAACACCTTGTCTACAGTTTGCTGGAAAACCGCCAGAGCATTTGCCAACCCAATGGTACACGCAAGTATTCAAACTGCCCGTCTGATGTAATAAACGCCGTCTTACTAATGGAATCCTCATACATTGGCATCGGGTGATATCCCTGCGCCATATCTAAAGTGGTAAAGTATCGCTTACCCGCCAATTTATCCAGTTGATCGCTGATGGGTGGTAGTGGATGCCTATCTTTCACCGTTATTTTATTTAACGCCCTGTAGTCAACACACAGCCTGATTTCTCAATTTTTCTTCGGCACCAGGATAATTCGACTTGCATATTCAGAGCTGGATTCTCTGATGATGCCGCTCGCCAAGAGTTGTTGCACCTTATCTTGAACTAACGCCCGTTCTGCCGCCTTTTGTGTGTTGTCCCACGGCGCCAGCTGTTCTCTTGCCATGACACGATTCGCCTTCAGTGTCAAAAGTTAACTTCCCAGCGGCACGCCTATCGCCGCCAAAGTCATGATCGCCTAGCCATCACAAGGCACCAGCTTGCCGTTGGTACACACTCAGAGTGACGCCTTTCGCCGTGAGTGCCAGTTGCCCTAAAATCATATCAGCTCCAGCAAAATCGCCATTTGTCGCCAGCGCCCTAACATTTAACACAACGCCATCAATTAATATGTCCCGCACTATTGCAAGAGTGTTTTAGTGACGCCTCTGCCAAAACCTCTCAGAAGTGTACTGTCCGATTCAATAGGTAACGCCAGTCGCCTCGCACACGCCACGTCTATAAGATTCTGCAGGCTTCCCGTGTCTAAAAAGACATGAAGCTTTTCGCCCTTGAGAGTTAACGCCACCTTCTTGAAAGCAGAATCAGTGCGATCAGCCTTAATCAATCACACCTCGCCTTGTCGTGTCCGGGATCCTGTCGCCTGCCGCGTTGTTGGCGCCTCCTGCCGCATCTCCGGGCACTCCGTCGCCATATGCCCCCCACGTCTGCAATGGCTGCACCGGTTCATCCTAGGTTTAGGACAGTCACGACTCAGGTGCGTTGTATACTCCTGGCAGTTGAAACATCGCATCCTCCTTACTTCTTGGTGTGCGCCACCACGCCTAGCCGGCCGCTCACCGGGTGACACTGTTCTGGGAGTTTTGAACCGAGTCCCATGACTTCTATTGCTGATGGGCGCGCCTTGCCTTTTACCGCCAGTTTCATACTCATCTAGCCCCGCCAGGTAGCGCAAATAAAGTTCTTGCGGTGTCTTTGCTTGGACACTTCTTGCCCCAGCTCGGATATTCTCCGGCAACCCATAAATTAAAACTGAGACCGCCTCCTCACCGCCAATCTCACACCTAGAGCATAACGCCAACTCAGCATGGAAGTAAGTGGTCATTGACTCACCGGGTTCCTTAAACCGCGCCATCATTTCCGCCAGCAACGCCGCATAGTCATATTGCCGTGGAAATGCCTCGCCGAGGGACGCCTTCCATTCAGACCACGAACGATCATAGGCATCCAGTCTGTTAAACCATTCACGAGCGGCGCCCTTCAACTTCGCCTGCATGAAATATGCCCGTTCGTATTCTTACCACCCGTGGATTGCGCCCAGCTGGTCGATTTTCGCCAACCATCGATCGACATTTGTATTTTTGTCTTCTGAATCAAACCAGTCTAGAATGTCGCCAATCGCACGCATCTCACTCCTCGTGCTGCTATCGCTGTCAGCTCGGTACAGATGCGCAGGCTGTTCTAACTCCCTCGAGCCGCCTGCTTTTGGAATGTTAGTATCGCCTTGTAGACTTTTGGTTTGCACACCGCCGGTATGATGTCTGAATTTCTCGTCTATTGCTTGCTGGATCGTCTCCAGCAAGCCGCCTTCTAACAACCTCGCAATGAGTTTTGTTTGCGCCATAACCCCAGAATCGTGCACACTCTCCGTTCCCGATTCCGAAGATTCGCTGCTTTGCCGCCATCTTGCTCACCTGCCACGTAACACTATCACAACACCACGTAACACTATCACCTGTACCGCAATCACACCACGTAACACCTATCACCTGTTGCGTAATCACACCACTTCACCGATACACAATAGCACGTGATCTATCCCACTTCTGATCTGTTAAGGTTCATATTTAAACTCAACACTGATTGTATCAAGATCACCCTTTATTTATTAATATCAAAATAATAACAGCACCAATACACCCGCTTCAGCGCCTTGACCCTCGCTCGCCGATGTCTCTACCGGGAATGACCCCTCTCCCAGCGGCCACACCGTTCGCCCGTTCCTGACTTCCCTACCGCCTGCCCCACTCCACGGTTGCCGCTCCTACTCCCGTAACAATATATTAATTTTCAGATATAAAAAATGCCAGGGACTAGATGTGCTGTTGCATCTTGCAACAATAGTGCAATGAAAACGAAAACTTGTGGAAAAAATATTTCATATCACCGTTTTCCGAAGATGCAATGTATAAAGAATCAATGGCTACAGAAGTGCTATAGAGATGATAAATGGAATCCAGAAACCTCATATGTTTGTTCGGAACATTTCTTAGAGAGTGATTACGCACGGGATCTTAAGGCAGAACTTCTTGGAACTATATCAAAGAGAAGACTAAAACATTGTGGTTAGTAAAGTGATTTATAGCACAGAGTAGTTATATTTAAATTAAAAGCACTAATATTTTCAGCTATTCCATCAGTAAATTTGAAGAAGCACTTGGGCACAGTTGTGCTTCAAAGTACCTCTGATAAATTGTCTCGATCTGATAGATTGGAAAAACGCAATTCTAAACTTAAGGTACAAGAAATTTTATTGCATTCCGACGCATGTAAAATGAAAGATAATTTATTATTGGAACAACAAAATAATCCTGTCAGCCAGAATTCAATTACAGAAGAATCATGGAAAAATAAATATAAGGTTTTGGAAACAGAAATTGTGAAATTAAAAGAACAAGTTCTAGCGCAAAATGAAGAAATAAAACGATATAAAGATAGCATAAATATTTTACAAAATCAAATCAAAGAAAATGATGCTAAATCACAAAAGGAATCATTCGTTTTAAAAGTAAAAGAAGCGTTAGGTGGAATTTTAAGTAATACGCAATTAGATATAATTTTAAATAAAAAGCGAAAAGTAAGGTGGTCGCCGGATGATTTATCTAAAGCTTTTTCAATTAGATATTTTAGTAAACAAAGTTATTCGTATTTAAGAGAAACTCTAAAGTATCCTTTACCTGCAATTTCAGCGCTTCAAAGATGGGCCTCTAAGATCAACATGAGGCAAGGAGTCCTACAAGATGTGCTGCAATTTATGTATTTAGCAGGGCTTGACATGAACGATTTTGATCGATGTACCATATTGAGTTTCGACGAAATAAAAGTAGCTTCCATTTATGAATATGATAAAGCCAATGACGAAGTTATAGGTCCGCACTGCCAGATGCAAGTCATAATGGCACGCGGATTGTTTGCACAGTGGAAACAGCCCATATATGTAAATTTCGATAAAAAAATGACTGCCGAAATATTGCGCGATATAATAAATAAATTGTATGATATTAATTATAAAGTATTAGCCTGCGTTTCTGATTGTGGGGGCGGTAATATGGGGCTGTGGAAGGAACTAGAAATACACATTGATAAAAGTTATTTTCTTCATCCAACAACAAATGATAAAGTATATATATTTGCAGATGCCCCCCACTTATTAAAGTTAATAAGAAATTGGCTTCTTGATACAGGATTTGTTTTACAAGATCAAACTGTAGTTAATAAATTACCACTCGAATCACTTGTTGCCGAAACAAATACAGAAGTAAATTCTTGTCATAAGTTAACAAATTTCCATCTTACATGTGAACGGTCTCAACGACAAAATGTCCTCTTAGCAACACAACTGCTATCACATAATACGGCTGTAGCTTTGAAACAATACACACCAGGCAGTAATAAAAAACTTGCACAGGACACTGGAGAATTTATAGAAAAAATAAATCTCTGGTATGAGCTAATGAATTCATATACTCCAACAGCTTCATTAGATTCAAAGAAACCTTACGGTTCTAATTTAGAAGAACAAAATTATATTTTGGATTATGTTTTTAATCTTATATCAACAATGCGATGTAGCAACAAATCAGGTTTACAAATATTTCAAAAAGCAATTCTAGTGTCTATTAATTCTTTAAAAGAACTTTTTAAATTTGTTCAACGGGAATATTCTGTTAAATATATACTAACAAATCAAGATTTATTAGAAAATTTCTTCTCACAAATAAGAACAAGAGGAGGTCTTCATGATCATCCATCGCCTCTCAATGCAATTTACCGCATCCGAATGATAATTTTGGGGAAAAATACTGGCATTATCCGAACAAATGTTAATACTATTGATAATTTACCTGATGAATACATTATGTTAAAGGTATTAAATAAAGCTAAGTTAGATGTAACAGCATATACAGTCGAAACAGAAGAAATTTATGAAAGTGAAAGTTCTGATAACAGCAGTGTTTCATCACTTGAGAAAAATAAATCAATTTCAACTATTAGCGAATCTGATGGATATCAATATCTTGCTGGATGGGTGGCTAAAAAGCTTAAAGCTAAATTTCCTTATTTAGGAGATTATTCATACAAAAACAAATCAGAACATGACTATACATTGCCGTCATGGATTCAGAATCTCTCCTTTGGAGGACTCATTGAGCCTTCTGCAAAATGGTCAGAAGAAGCGGCATATTTGGAACGAAAATTTAAAAATTTTCATAAGCAAGGAATAGTAAAAGGTAAAGGAGTTACTCAAAGATTAATAAACAAAATTAAAAAAAATAAAAAGTATTTATTACATGAAGATGTATTAAAAGCATTTATTACGCAACGAACTTTTATTCGACTAAAATATTTAAATACGAAAATACAGGAAAATAACATATTAAAAAGAAACATTTCTGGTAATAAAAGTAAATTAGGAAAAAAAATTTAAAAAATCGTTACTTAATTTTATTTATCGAGGAATGTAAAGTGCATATAATTATGCACTATATATATGTAAATTATTAATTTGTTTAATAAAATGTTGACAATTCTACTGTGCTTTAAATATCATTTGAAAATGTAACTAAATACAATATCTAATAGGTGCAGGCTATGTTAGAGAGGACTGCAGTCTACGTCATTTTCGGCCAGCCAATAGGATCACAGCAGCTCTATAAGGTAACCTGTGTAGTTAAAAGACCTTGGCCCACCCCAGCTATAGATGGCGTGTAATCGCGTAGCTGAGAAGCCAAGCGGGGTTGCGGGGATTGCTAGAATTCGCGTCCGCCATTTTGGGAGGCTCCGCTTTCTTCTCTTGTGCTTGACGTTTTCGTGTTTATTTTAATAATTTGTTGCTATTCTTACTGTTATAAATTTTGTGATTTTTTATTGTTATTGTTGACGTTGTCTTTATTATACGGTTTTGTTATTTTCTTGTAATTTGAAGAACTTTGAAGTGATATTTGAAAATCTACCATGCCGGTTTGTTGTGGTTTTAGATGCAGTAATCGAACTGGATTACGAAAATCATCCACACAGAAAGAATCAGAAAGAGGTGTAAAGATAACGTTTCACAAGTAAGTGTTATTAAGTTATCTAGTTTATAATTTATAATATGTTTTCATTCCATTTTATTTTTCTATTTAAAATCCTGAAAGAAGAAATGCATGGGTACAAGCAGTTAAAAGAGTTGGATGGGCTCCATCAGGATCTAGCGTTATTTGTTCCGATCATTTTAGTGAAGAATGTTTTGACCGGACATCATTGTCATGTATTCGATTGCGTGAAACATCAGTACCTACAATTTTTAAATCATTTCCTTCTTACTTGCAACAGGTGTGTATTAATAAATGTTTTGTATATAATTTTGTTGTGCACTAATTCGTACGATTTTTTATAGAAACCGAAAATATCACGTCATTCACCTCGACGGCGACAAATATCTGGAATTACTCCTTTAAGAACTGATTCTGGGAGTATGGACATGTATGATATTTTACCTAACTCTTGCACTGAACAGCCATCGGTAGCTTCTTTGCCAATGCAACAAAATGAACAAGAGCGAACTAAAACGCTCATATCAAGAACCACGTCTTTTTCACCTTTGCGTAGGTTGACTCGACAAATGTCACCAACTAAGCAGTTGCTGTTAAATAAAATGCATATTAAACAGATGATATACAGAAGAAATCTGCGACAACTCCAGCAATCAAAAAGACGGTGTAAGAAAAAAATTACTACACTGTCAGCTGTTCTACGCAGTTTGAAAACTGAAAAATATTTGCAAGATCAGTTACTTGTTTTAAAAAATATACCAGGGCCAAATTCAGAAATTTTAAAGCAGCAATTGGCAAAAAGTAGTCAGTCAAAAATTCCACGGCAATATAATGAAGAATTATGAAAATTTGCTGTCACCCTACCATTATTATTCGCCGCGTACATACAATTATGTGCGCACAGCGTTTAACTCTTGTCTGCCACATCCAAAGACAATTTCTAAATGGTACAGTTCTGTAAACGGTGAACCAGGTTTTACAGATGAAGCTTGTCGGGCTATCAAATTCAGGTGCGAATTCTCTGATCAACCTTTGCTGTGCAGCCTTTGTATTGATGAAATATCACGGACATGTAGAATATGGAATTGATAACAACGATGATACGGTGACAGTAGCTAAAGATGCTTTAGTTTTTATGGTGGTCTGCACAAATGATTCAAGGAAACTTCCAGTTGCGTATTTTCTTGTGGACGGCGTTTCTGCAGAACGGGAATGACTACGAAATCAGACTGGAAGAAATCCGAACGGAAGTTTGCAGAATCTATAAAAGTAGAATGGTAAAGAATCCGAATGTCAAGGTTACTGTTGAAAGCCACATTGGAAAAAATCCGAATAGAATATTGTCGAACGGTAGAGCAACAGATTTTTACGTGTAGTGCGCAGAATAGTAAATATTCAGATTGGAAAGAATCCGAAAGTGCGGGAATATCAAATTCTACATATAGCTAAGCAAGCATATGAAGGGCTGAACCAAATGTCAACAGAGTTATTTGAGATACAAGTTTTTAATTATTTCGCAGTTCATAATTTACCAAATGTAAGTAATAATTAAATCTGTTTCGTTTATGATTTATATTACATAATATTATTCATAGAAAGTATTATTTGAATATTTCTTAACCTGAAATAACTAAATAGATATTATTTACTTTTGTTTTTAAGGTTATTGTGATTACTTCAGAGATTGAGGAGGTCAAGAAGGTATCGTGCAACCAGATTAACTAATTTAAAATCATCCGGCATAAATAAATAATAAAAATTTAGGTATGCATATCAATAAATTGGAAATGTCGTGTACAGAAATGTCTACAACTACAGAATATCACATATTGGTAAACAGGTACGATGTACAAAACTTTAATAAATTAGTTAATACTAGCGTCGACCCCCGCCTACGGCGGGTGTCTCAGCTAGGGCTCCGCCATCTCTGAAAATTTCATAAAACTTTAGTAGTTAAAATAATATAATAGGAAAAGGGTGATTAGTACGATATACGGCACACTACACAATATGGCATAATTCTTCCAGTTATAATTATTAATCTCGTCTCTTCGAGGCCTTTCTTTAGCGACTAAATAAGTGAATTTTAAAACAAATTTAAATCAAATACAACTTTCCCTAATATTTGTTCATGTAATACCGATCTTTGTCAAACATGTCCAACTGGTCTGCAATTAAAATTATATTAAAAATTTCATTAAATTTGTAAAATTTTTCTTTAGAATAACTATTGTATTCAGAAGTATACCGAATTATGCGATGCTAACGTTGGAACCGGCCGTAAATTTTTTATTGCTATTTTCTTAAATATTTTATTAGTTTTGAGAATGTTATTTAATTATAACATACTATATACTCTACAAAAATAGTTACATAAAATATATATAAAATAGTCCGTGGTAAGGTAGATACAAAGAATAAATATATATCATTGTTGTAATCAAGCGTTTGAAGCAGTTCAACCTGCCGCTTGCACACTTGGGCCACTGGTATAAATTTGTTACTATTGATCGCATTAGAAAAATCTACATAATCCACATATTTTATTTTATTTTCATGTCCCGTAATTATTATAACACCTACAACAAATATTTTAAAATGAAGACAACTAACAAATTAAATCATACACCAAGCACCTGAACGTTGCAGATCAAATTTGATATGTCAAAATATGAAAACCTTTTCAACTACCTTTAATTCTTGAAATTTCTTCTATAAATGTTTTCGCTATTTCATGTTAAAAAATATCAGTGTAATACACATTTTAATATACCAATTATGTTTCTGTGGAATATGGTGATTGAATAATTTACCTTTTTGTAACAAGTTATCTTCGAAATACTTTAATTCATAACACTTGTATACAAAAACATAGCATGGAGCATATATCACACATTTCAACACAATTTGTCAGATTGGGATCGCCCTGTCTTCAAAATATGATTGGTTTCACTTTATTTTGTGCATTTCTTACTTATTTCTAACTATTCTTGTCATTGGACTATGGAATAAGGTAATTAATGTTTAACCTACAAAATAAAATGTATTAAAACTCGAAATACTTGCATTGCATTGGTAGTGCTTTGTGCACATAACTTACCATTTAAAACTTGTACAACAATGCATTGATTACTCTAAACATTGATTACAACAAAGAATCATTGATTTTGCCTGAAGAATAACCACATACAATGAAATTGTTGGACTTTATTAAATCCTTGAACTGGCGGTGAATTTCGGAATTTTTCAACTTTTGTAGAAACGTTTTTTTAAATGATTTTTTTATAAATTTAGAAATTAGCTAGCATATTTGCGCATTTATTGTAAACATAAATAAATTTACGAAAATTTTCTAGCATGTCTGCAATTAATGCAATTTATATTTAAAATTTCAAACTGAACTGTCAAAAATGACAAGTAGTTATTCATTTACCTTATTCAAACGGCATGTACAATCAAAGCGAAAATTTTTATTTGAAATTATTTTCATTTTCTTTAAATTGACTTTTTAAAAATTTACAAATTTATAAATATATTTGTTCATTTATTCTAAACACAAATAAATTTACAAAAATTGTCTAGCTTGTCTACAATTAATGTAATTAATATATTAAATTTCAAACTGAACTGTCAAAAATGACAAGTTTCATTCATTTATTCAAATTACGTGATCGTAAAACAGTAAAATTCCACAAGTTACTTGGATACTTGAAAAATTTCGCCTTTTTTGGCCATTTTAAAGGACAAAATGAGGTAAAATAAAAAATCTGCTCCGAAAAGGCACTAAACGAAAACATATAGTATTTAACAGTGAACGTTTCATTTAAATCGATTACTCCGTCTAGGCTGTAAAAATGAGCAACTGCCAGTGATGAAAACATTGAAAATACGTTATGCTGTTTAGTATATAAGACTAGCGGTCCAACCTGCTTCGCAGGTCTGACCCCTAGGCTTCGCAACAATGAAGAAGATAGCAACTAAATCTATAGGAAAATAAATTACAAGTTTTCTCAAATACCTTAAATTTGTTAGCAAGCAATTGTCGAAGAAAGTTTGTCGCTTTGTTTCCCGCTTCCTTGTTAGTAAATTGGCGAAGAAAGCTCGTCACTTAGTTCCGCGCTTTCATGTAAGTGTACTGCATAGTACCGCAAATTTTTACATCCCTTAAATACCAAGCTTTAAAATAAATGAATAAATAATAAAATTTTTAATAATAAAATGAGTAGTCTTAAGTAACTATCATTTAATACCAAACAAATGGCGCAGCAAGGTCATCACCAAGTTTCACGCATCCATGTCAGTAAATTTACGAAGAAAGCTCGTCACTTCGTTCCTCGCTTCCATGTTAGTACATCGGCGAAGCAAGCTCGTCACTTCGTTCCTCGCTTCCATTTCAGTAGTTGAAGTTTTCAGAGGAGTTGTCTGGTTTTCATTAGGAGAAGTTCTGTGTTAACCACTGACAAAATTGTATGTTTTTCATTGAGGGAAGTTGTGTGCTTACCATTGACTCAAGTTGTACATTTTCCAATGAGGGAAGTTATGTATTTATTACTGACGAAAGTAGTATGTTTTTCATTGAGGGAAGTTTAGTGTTTTCCACTGACGAAAGTTGTTTGTTTTCCATTGAGGGAAGTTATGTGTTTTCTATTGAGGGAAGTTTGTTCATCACTGAAATATTCTCATTTGATTCCAACAATTGGCGAAGCAAGATCATCTCTTTGTTACTTACTTCCATGTCTAGTACCTTAGCGAAGCAAGCTCGTCACTTCGTTTCTCGCTTCCATGTCAGTACATAGAAGAAGCAAGATCGTCGCTTTGTTCCTCGCTTATATGTCAGTACACGGTTATGTGTTTCCCATTGTCGAAAGTTGTATGTTTTTCATTGAGGAAAGTTGTGTGTTAACCACTGACGAAAGTTGTATGTTTTTTATTGTGGATATTTGTGTTTTTATCACTCATAGAAGTAGTATGATTTTCATTGAGTAAAGTTGTGTGTTAACCACTGACGAGAGTTGTATGTTTTTTTATTGAGGAAAGTTGTGTGTTATCCACTGATAAAAGTTATATGTTTTTTATTAAGGGAAGTTGTTTGTTAACCACTGATAATATTTGTATATTTTTCATTGATGGAAGTTGTGTGTTTACCACTGACGAAAGTTGTATGTTTTCCAATGAGGGTAATTGTGTGTTTCCCACTGACAAAAGTTGTATGTTTTCCATTGACGGAAGTTATGTGTTTCCTATTGAGGGAAGTTGTTTGTTCAACACTTAAATATTTTCATTTGATTCCAACAATTGGCGATCGTCCAAAACAACTTTTTGATAATCGAGTTCTGACCTCCTCTGCTACCCCTTTAATTTGATTCCAAACACGGTAGGATTTAAATAATATTTATACAGAACAATTGATAATCGTGCAAAACAACTTTTTGACACTTGAGTTCAAACCTCCTTTACGAGACCTTTAATTTGATACCAAACATGGTAGAAATTTAGAAACATTTATACAAAACAATTAACGAACGTCCAAAACAACTTTTTGACACTTGAGTTCAAATCTCCTCCGCGAGACCTTTAATTTGATACCAAACACGGTAGAATTTAAATTGCATTTAGAAAAAACAGTTAACGATCGTCCAAAATAACTTTTTGACAGTTGATTTTAAATATCTGCCGTGAAACTTTTAGTTTAGTACCAAACACTGCAGGATTAGAAATAAAAAACAGTTGATTGTTCAAAATAACTTTTTGATAATTCTACGAATTTAGATTTTAAAAAAATCTAATATTGATTATAAATATTAAAAACGATCTTTTTATATTAGATAAGTAATTAACTTATTTAAATTTTACCGCCAAAAATACTAAGAGCCATCTAGGTTGTCGAGCAGAGACATCTGTTTTTTGAGAAGAAAAAGAAACCTGCTATTAAGTGAAAAATAATTTTTAATTTTATTGTGTTAGATAAGAAGTTAACTAATTTGAATTTTACCGCCTAAAATCCTTAAAATAATCGAGGTTGACGAACAAAGACATCTGTCTAATTTATTTTAAATTTGAAAAAAATATAAAAAAAATTTCAAATTTAAAAAAATTACAAAATAATAATCATGTTCGCTCATTTATTCTAAACACAAATAAATGACCAAACTTGTCTAAATAGACTACAATTAAAGTAATTTAAATTTAAAATTTCTAACAGATCTGTCAAAAATGACACGTTGCACGCAAATTTATGAAAAGTGACAACTATAATTTAAATTTTTTTAAATTAACTTTAAAAATATTTATAAAATACTTCATATGTTTGCTTATTAATTATAAACACATATAAATTTACAATACATCTTCAAGTTGTCTAGAATATATGTAATTTATACTTAATTTTTGAAACAGGTCTGTCAGAAATGACAAATTGAACATAAATTTTTGTAAAGTTACAACTAGAATCAACAAACTCCACTTTCATAGCAACACGCACACTCTGATCCGTAAACGCATTTTCGCCTTATTTATTTAATATCTCGCACATCATGTGTACTAAAAATGTGAATTCATAAAAAGGCGCTATTCTGAAAAAATCTCTAACTTCCGGTAAAGGTTTCACTGAAATCCGTCAAACCGTCTAGGCTCTAGAGCTGCGCACAAATTTTGGTTACTAGGCAGATGAAAATATATATAGATATATATATAGAGAATGAATGATGCCTTTTAGTATAAGGGACTAGCGGTCCGACCTGCTACGCAGGTCTGACCCCTAGGCTTCGCAACAATGAAGAAGATAGCAACTAAATCTATAGGAAAATAAATTACAAGTTTTCTCAAATACCTTAAATTTGTTAGCAAGCAATTGTCGAAGAAAGTTTGTCGCTTTGTTTCCCGCTTCCTTGTTAGTAAATTGGCGAAGAAAGCTCGTCACTTAGTTCCGCGCTTTCATGTAAGTGTACTGCATAGTACCGCAAATTTTTACATCCCTTAAATACCAAGCTTTAAAATAAATGAATAAATAATAAAATTTTTAATAATAAAATGAGTAGTCTTAAGTAACTATCATTTAATACCAAACAAATGGCGCAGCAAGGTCATCACCAAGTTTCACGCATCCATGTCAGTAAATTTACGAAGAAAGCTCGTCACTTCGTTCCTCGCTTCCATGTCAGTACATCGGCGAAGCAAGCTCGTCACTTCGTTCCTCGCTTCCATTTCAGTAGTTGAAGTTTTCAGAGGAGTTGTCTGGTTTTCATTAGGAGAAGTTCTGTGTTAACCACTGACAAAATTGTATGTTTTTCATTGAGGGAAGTTGTGTGCTTACCATTGACTCAAGTTGTACATTTTCCAATGAGGGAAGTTATGTATTTATTACTGACGAAAGTTGTATGTTTTTCATTGAGGGAAGTTTAGTGTTTTCCACTGACGAAAGTTGTTTGTTTTCCATTGAGGGAAGTTATGTGTTTTCTATTGAGGGAAGTTTGTTCATCACTGAAATATTCTCATTTGATTCCAACAATTGGCGAAGCAAGATCATCTCTTTGTTACTTACTTCCATGTCTAGTACCTTAGCGAAGCAAGCTCGTCACTTCGTTTCTCGCTTCCATGTCAGTACATAGAAGAAGCAAGATCGTCGCTTTGTTCCTCGCTTATATGTCAGTACACGGTTATGTGTTTCCCATTGTCGAAAGTTGTATGTTTTTCATTGAGGAAAGTTGTGTGTTAACCACTGACGAAAGTTGTATGTTTTTTATTGTGGATATTTGTGTTTTTATCACTCATAGAAGTAGTATGATTTTCATTGAGTAAAGTTGTGTGTTAACCACTGACGAGAGTTGTATGTTTTTTTATTGAGGAAAGTTGTATGTTATCCACTGATAAAAGTTATATGTTTTTTATTAAGGGAAGTTGTTTGTTAACCACTGATAATATTTGTATATTTTTCATTGATGGAAGTTGTGTGTTTACCACTGACGAAAGTTGTATGTTTTCCAATGAGGGTAATTGTGTGTTTCCCACTGACAAAAGTTGTATGTTTTCCATTGACGGAAGTTATGTGTTTCCTATTGAGGGAAGTTGTTTGTTCAACACTTAAATATTTTCATTTGATTCCAACAATTGGCGATCGTCCAAAACAACTTTTTGATAATCGAGTTCTGACCTCCTCTGCTACCCCTTTAATTTGATTCCAAACACGGTAGGATTTAAATAATATTTATACAGAACAATTGACAATCGTGCAAAACAACTTTTTGACACTTGAGTTCAAACCTCCTTTACGAGACCTTTAATTTGATACCAAACATGGTAGAAATTTAGAAACATTTATACAAAACAATTAACGAACGTCCAAAACAACTTTTTGACACTTGAGTTCAAATCTCCTCCGCGAGACCTTTAATTTGATACCAAACACGGTAGAATTTAAATTGCATTTAGAAAAAACAGTTAACGATCGTCCAAAATAACTTTTTGACAGTTGATTTTAAATATCTGCCGTGAAACTTTTATGCCCGTATTCATAGTCAGTACTTCGCCTCGACTCATACTTGAGTATGTCTTGAGTATCAAATTTTGTTTCATAGTCACTACTTGGTGTACAAGTAATACTTCGCGCATGCTCAGACTCAAGTCAAGCACCGACCAACCTTGAGTAATGCTTGATGCTTTTTTTTAAATTTTAAGATAGATTTGATTATTAAAATACTGACATTTTGACATTAGCTGTCATTGTGTCAAATTATTTTGAAATATCTCAGTAAATTATGGTTTAATGACAATTTATGTTATTAGAATAATGTTCCAAATATTATTATCTACAACTGTTTTAAATATTTTTGTCTTACAGTCACCATTTACGAATTACAGCACGTTATTATATTTTGACTTATTCGTTTAAATCTGCAAACCTATGCTTTTTGAGAAAAAAGAGAACGCTTGACAAATGTCATTTTTTGACATGTGTCATAATTTTTTGAAGGGATGAGCATTTCTTGATTGTGGCGGTCCGTGTTCCTGCATTGTTAGATAAGAAATCTATGACAGGAGGTATTGTGGTGCCCAAAACAGATTTTTTAATATAAAGTTTACTGTCAAACTGCCAAATTACTAATATTCCCAACGCAACAACAAAAAATTCTCCAAATCTCTACCTTAAGGGTAGTACTTAGCCGAGAATTCACGAAGTTTCGACTATGAAACATGTCATGTGCTTGAGATCGAGAACGACCGGAGTAATGCTTGGCGAAGTAATACTCAAGTACCAAAGTGAGCATCGACTATGAATATGGGCATTAGTTTAGTACCAAACACTGCAGGATTAGAAATAAAAAACAGTTGATTGTTCAAAATAACTTTTTGATAATTCTACGAATTTAGATTTAAAAAAAAATCTAATATTGATTATAAATGTTAAAAACGATCTTTTTATATTAGATAAGTAATTAACTTATTTAAATTTTACCGCCAAAAATACTAAGAGCCATCTAGGTTGTCGAGCAGAGACATCTGTTTTTTGAGAAGAAAAAGAAACCTGCTATTAAGTGAAAAATAATTTTTAATTTTATTGTGTTAGATAAGAAGTTAACTAATTTGAATTTTACCGCCTAAAATCCTTAAAATAATCGAGGTTGACGAACAAAGACATCTGTCTAATTTATTTTAAATTTGAAAAAAATATAAAAAAAAATTCAAATTTAAAAAAATTACAAAATAATAATCATGTTCGCTCATTTATTCTAAACACAAATAAATGACCAAACTTGTCTAAATAGACTACAATTAAAGTAATTTAAATTTAAAATTTCAAACAGATCTGTCAAAAATGACACGTTGCACGCAAATTTATGAAAAGTGACAGCTATAATTTAAATTTTTTTAAATTAACTTTAAAAATATTTATAAAATACTTCATATGTTTGCTTATTAATTATAAACACATATAAATTTACAATACATCTTCAAGTTGTCTAGAATATATGTAATTTATACTTAATTTTTGAAACAGGTCTGTCAGAAATGACAAATTGAACATAAATTTTTGTAAAGTTACAACTAGAATCAACAAACTCCACTTTCATAGCAACACGCACACTCTGATCCGTAAACGCATTTTCGCCTTATTTATTTAATATCTCGCACATCATGTGTACTAAAAATGTGAATTCATAAAAAGGCGCTATTCTGAAAAAATCTCTAACTTCCGGTAAAGGTTTCACTGAAATCCGTCAAACCGTCTAGGCTCTAGAGCTGCGCACAAATTTTGGTTACTAGGCAGATGAAAATATATATAGATATATATATATATATATATATATATAGAGAATGAATGATGCCTTTTAGTATAAGGGATATTTGATTCGTGGTATTTCAGAACAGTATAATCATATATGGAAAAATTAAAAGTACGTGGTGTCAATGTCGATTTTTTAATATCCTACGCTTCAATCGTATTAGATATTCAAAGATCTCTCCAGGAAAACATCCACTGAATAATCTGTTATTCTGAAACAAATATCTACATTAGTTCCAGTTAACGGCAGAAACGTGTACAGACAATAAAAGAGTTCTAAGTATAAATTCCTCCTATTCCTCCTATCTAAATTCCGTATCCGACATATTTTAGGACATAGAGAGAACAATCTCGTTCTGTGTTTACATAAAATGAGAAATAACTCCTCGATGTTCACAAGATGTGATTGCGTTCGACGGCCATCCGGAAACACTACCGGCACTGGTTTTGATAGAAGATGAAGCTGATGATGATTTTCTGAGGTTATTGCTTTCCATGCGAGGAGAAACCCACGAATTATACAGATCTATGTAGGAGCCAAGAATATTACAGAATGCTCATTAAAACTCATCTTGACGCCGATAGTGAAAAGTTTTGTGGCTTTTTTTAGGTTCAATAGAGAGTAATTTGATTTTATTTTGAATCTCATTCATGTAGATTTGAAGAAGCAGGCCATAAATACTTTGACGATACTTATTTACATTAAACCAACTTACCACTGCCCTCATACAATTGGAAAATGGTCGGCCTCGCGTCCCGACATAATTTTTACTTTTGAGCAGTCGAGACGTAGCTGTCGACGGCGGGCTGTTGCGCCTTCAGGACGAAATTATTGCCATCGCAAAGCATCGAAGCAGTGTTCGACGGCTGCACGTGAACGCTGGCCGTCGCTCCGAAATCACACCTTTAGTCTCCTCAACTTTTATTCAATTCCCAATATTAATTTACTCATGTATTCTTTCTTTTATGTGTTAAATGTGCCAGAATTAAATGTAGTCAAACCGACATCTTTTAGAATTAAAAAAAATTAATTACCGAATTTGTGATCTTTTACTTTTATGTTTCTTTGCTTTTTGTTTATTTTCTAATGTTACAGATTCTTATTTTTATTTCAGCCCAGTAATTGGGGTTTCCTGAAAAAAAAAAAACAGTTAACATTTAAAAAATAGTAAATTAAAAACTATTGGTGTAACTTGAAACATTATTCTTACTTATTTTAATTTTAACTATTGGTGATTATATATCTGTTAAATATAAACATAATTTTTTTGAATATTGAATTGTGCAGACGTGTAATGTTGGCTGCGTATTAAATTCAATTTTTATCTAGTTAAAGTATTTTAACAGAAATTTAAATTATACCAATTTGTGTATCAGTGCATCGTTGATTTGTGTGTATAAGTATATTCTAAATCAAAGTTTATAGTGGTGATCTACTTCGAAAAACACTTGTAAGTCATTCAATTTATTACTTCTTTCAAAAAACTCTTAATTGGACAGACTTGTGCGTGTATTAATCGAAGTTTGCTGTCGCTGTCAATACTCTACTTACACTGCTCATCAGTACCAGGCCCGGATTAATTAGAATTTCTGAATCCTGTATTTGTATTTAAGTACTGATTAATAATGGTATCACTGTGTAGCATCTGTAACAACCCCATAAATAGAAATAACAGCGGAGTTAAATGCGCAAACGCATCATGCGATGCAAGCTACCATCTCTCCTGCACTGAATTAAATGCAGAAGATAAAAAAGCATTGTCAAAAGCTAATACTACCTTATGTTGGTTGTGCAATGCATGCAAAGGTACCGCCCGCGGTTTACCAACTTCTCCAGCGCCTACCATCTCCCAGCCGGCGTGGAATGAAATGGTTAAATCTATCAACGACTTAAGAGCTTCAGTAGAATTCTATGGGAATAAAATTGACGATCCAGATTCAACAATATTGAGATTTCTGGTATTCCGGATAAACCCAATGAGAACCTGATAAATGTATTAACAGCTATTAGTCAAAAAATAAACTGCCCAGTGACTGAAAATGATGTGGACGCGATACATCGAGTTGCACCAGTTAAACATGACGCATCCAAACCCAAAAATATTATTGTAAGATTTATATCTAGAATCAAAAGAGAAAAATCCACCGACATCAATTTCACTGAATCTAACAGATTATTCATTAACGACCATTTGAGCCCAGAAAATAAAATTCTCCTAAATAAAACGAAATCCGTCGCTAAGAACAAAAACTACAAGTTTGTATGGGTCAATGGTTTTAAAATATTTGTTCGTAAAAATGAAACATCCCCTATAATTCTAATTAAATCTGAAAGTGATGTGAATAAAATAAAATAAATTAACGTACTTTATACTAACTATTCTTAATCTCTATTGGTCATAATGGATTTGGTAATCTACTATCAAAATGTGCGCGGACTTGAAACAAAATTAAAAGACCTTTATAATGAAATTGCACTACATAATTATGATGTAATTCTTCTTACTGAGACTTGGTTAAATAAAACTGTGTTTGATTCAGAAGTATGTGATTTAAATAACTATAATATTTATCGCCGAGATCGTATTGATGCTGTAAAATCACAAGGTGGTGGTGTGCTAATACTTGTGTCTAATAAGTACAAATCTAAAATACAATCGCAATGGAACTCATCCACTGAAGATCTATGGGTAACCATATTTACTAATAATAAAAAAATACATTTATGCTGTGTGTACGTGCCTCCTTCTTCCGAACTTGATGTCTACAAAAATCACTTTCATAATGTGTGTACTGTGAGTTTGCAACATCCTGATGACATCTTATTCATTGCTGGGGACTACAACCTACCCGGAATTCAATGGTCACAAAATAACAATAGTTTCATTCCCATTCCTTCGACATGTAACACTGCCCATTCCGAACTCATTAATACTATCAATCTGTGCAACTTACAACAATATAATGGCACATTAAACGCCAGCTATAGACTTTTAGATTTAATATTATGTTCACATACATGTATTACTAAAATGTCTGAATTTGTTTTAAGCATTATAGATAACCACCATCCACCGTTAGTTTCGGAATTAAGTACATCTAACCCATTGTTATTAGAAAACATAGATAATATAGTCTTTAACTTTCATAAAGCTAACTTTGAAGAATTAATAAATAAATTATCTTCTGTCAACTGGAATAATCGCCTCATTTATTCAAATGTAAACGATAATGTAGAATGTTTTTACAGTATTCTATATTCATTAATTTCAAATTTTGTCCCACATAAAAAAAGTAATATAAATAAACATTATCCTGAATGGTTCAGCAAATCTCTAATAAAAATTATTAAGAATAAAAATAAATTCCATAAGAAATGGAAAATATATCATAATATTTCTGATTACAACGTTTTCATTTTACTGCGAAAAAGATCAAAGTTATTAGCTAAAAAAAAACTATAATGAATATATTGCTAAAATTGAAAATAATATACAAAATAACCCTAAAACCTTTTGGAATTATACAAAAAAACTGAAGAAAACCAACAAAATACCAAATGTTATTGTTTACAATGATAATGAAGCAACATCAGGTCAAGATATTTGCAACCTCTTCGCTGACCACTTTGAATCTGTTTACGACACGGATACTAATAACTTCAACCCCGAACATATCAATAAATACATAAATAATATTAATACAGATATTAATTTAAGTACTTTAAATATAACATACGATGATATTTTCGTCAAATTGGAAAACTTAGATATGAAGAAGGGTAATGGTCCAGATGGTATTTCACCGAAATTTATAAAAACTTGTGCCTATTACTTAGTTGAACCTCTCTTTCTTATTTACAACCAATCTCTTAAACAAGGCATTTTCCCAAATGAATGGAAGTCATCGTTTGTCACACCTATATTTAAATCTGGTAGCGCAAATAATGCATCTAACTACAGACCCATTTCTATAACATCAATATTTGGTAAAATATTTGAAGCTATTATTACTGACAATATAAAACACTCTTTTAAAAATTACATAATTCCTGAACAACATGGATTCTGTGAAAAAAAATCTGTATTAACAAACCTAGTACCCTTTACTGAATATCTATCAAAGAATTTGGACAATAGAATTCAAGTTGATGTCATATATACAGATTTCAGTAAAGCGTTTGATCGTGTCTGTCATGATATTTTGTTATTTAAATTGTTACATTATGGTATACATGGGTCTCTTTTAAGATGGCTTGAATCATATATTAGAAATAGATCGCAACTAATAGTTTGTAATGGTTTCAAATCTCGGACAATCAATGTAACATCTGGAGTACCACAAGGGTCCCACTTAGGTCCAATATTATTAAATTTATATATTAATGACATTTTTCACTGCTTTAAAAATAGCCATTACTTACTTTTTGCAGATGATTTGAAATTTTACAGACAAATAAGAACTAACAATGATTGCAGCCTCTTACAAGATGACTTACTAAATTTATATAGATGGTGTGAAGCTAACAAAATGATATTAAATCTAAATAAATGTTACTTTGTTCATTTTACAAGAAACATGCCAACAAATCAGTTCAATTTCAATTATAGTTTAAATGGCACGATTATTGAAGCTAGAACATCAATTAGAGATTTAGGTATAATATATCATTGTAAACTGTTGCCTAATGATCACATTAGTAGCATTGTAACAAAAGCATATAGATTACTTGGTTTCGTTCTAAGAACAACATTTCATTTCAAAAAAATTGAGTCTTATATATTACTTTATACTGCCATTGTAAGATCACAGCTTGAATACTTGACATGCATATGGAATCCATTTTATAATATGTATGTCAAACAAATAGAATCTGTGCAGAAAAAATTCATTTTCATATTGTGCACAAAGTTCCATATTGAATTCACAAACTATTTTGATATAATACAGAAATTTAATTTAGTATCACTGGAAAATAGAAGAACTATAAATGATATTATATTTATGTATAAAGCAATTCACGGTATAATAGACAATGAACTTTTTATACACTTATTTAATTTATATGCTTCTGCAAAGAATACCAGATCTAAAAATATATTTATTGTATCAACTTGTAAAACAAACATCTACAAAAATTCCCCTATCAGTAGAGTGATGCAGACCTACAATGACAAATATCAACACCTTGATATTTTTCATTTAACATTAAATCAATTGAGAAATCTACTGATTGGCGAATTTCAATATTAATTATATTTTAATCTTCTCTTGTTTTTTATTTAAATTTCAAATAATGTTTCAAATTACATGTTTTTATAATTTTGTTAATTAATTTATGTATGTATACGTGGAACCGCCTTGGTCTTTGACTGTAGTGTTCCCTCAAAATAAAATAAAATAAAAAAAAATAAAAATAAATATTCATGATAGTTCATACTTAAACTCTACTGTGTAAAACATAACAGTTCATATTATTATATCTCAAGTTTATCTTAACAAATATCAATTTGTAATATCTTTATTTATTTATATCTGACAGTAGATTCACAAATCTTGCTAAAATATATCACTGTTCAAGGAATATATCATAATAATCACGATGTACTGAATTATAATCAGTTTTCAATACATCCTTAACTGAAAGGAAGTAAAAGAATCGTTTATTAAGTTCTATAAATTGAAGTTTGATTAAAATTGGGATGGTTTAATCGATGTTACTTGTTTTTGTATTTTTGTCGATCAAGCTATTTATTTTTATTATAGAAAAAGTAATAGTGGGAGTAATGCTGAGGATGGTTACAGAAATTTAAAAAATACATAACAGAACAAGCTGAGAAAACCAATGGGAAACTGTTACCCAAAAATCTACTCAAACGTGAAAGAAAGATGGGACAGTTTTACGTATTGGTACATATTTTGATAATTCTGTGCATACTTTTGCCTTTTATAGTCAGTCATTCAGCCAGAATTCTCTGTACTCGAAGTCGAAGAAATTATTAGTTAATGGTCAGTTTTCTATGTCCGATATAAATGTACAATTATTAAACAAAAGTTCAGATTTAGGAAATATGTTTATTCGGTGGTGATTAAGTAGGTCATTTTTTCAATTGTATTTTATCTTTAAAAATAAATGTCTTTATATTATATAATAAAATATACATATATGTATACCGTGTGTCTGTCTTAAAGGTGTACATAGGAGATTAATATGGGAAATCAGTTTATTTCGTGCTGTTGCTCGGTGATCTATCGGGCAACAATTATTGTAGTACCAATCGAAAGATATTATTTTTCTGAATCAAACGATGTAAAATACATTACAATTTAGTAGCATTTTAGTTCCGTAAATTAATTTTTAAATTTTGAAAATCCTCCGATTTTATCGAAAATAAATGTAGTTACCTATTTCTTTTAAGTGATTTATTTGACGTTTCTGTCAATTTGTAAAATATGGTTATTTACAGTAATGACAAGCGTATTATTATAATTTTTGGGTAAAGATTTTATTAAATAAATTTTAGTCTAAAAACCAGTTTTCTTTAAATTATATTAATTTATTAAGAGTTAACTTTTTTTAAATCGATGACAAAAAATTTCATTTTTATTAGCTGTTTTGTATATCTTCACAAAATACTCTTCCACTTTCTTCGTCAAATGTAAAAAGTTCTTGATTGCCGTGCATTTTGTAGAAATATTAAGAACTTTTTTTTTTTAAATATGAACGATGTACACCCAATTCATTTCCAAAAAATCTAGTGCTATACGAAGGATCTACATGTATCATTCCTAAAACCCTTTCTTCCAATAAAGCACGTTTTTCTGCTCTTGCTAAGTTGCAATTACTAAGCTCACGTGTATTTTTCATGGATACTGGCATTTATGGTTGCACGGATTCGGTCGATTCATAAACTTAATAGAAAATAAATCTCGCACTCTGAGCTAACTATTTCCTCCAAAAAATACTTTTGTCAGAAACGTCAAATAAATAGCTTGACAGAAATCAAAACAAAACAGTCATGGATGACTATATTTATTTACGATAAAAATTGAATAAACCGGAGAATTCTCAAAATTTAAAAATTAATTTACGGAACCAAATTACTACTAAATATTAGCGTATTTCACATCATTTGATTCAGAAAAATGATATCTTTCAATTGGTGCTACAATCATTGTTGCCCGATAGAACACCGAGCAACAGCATGCAAAAAACTGATTTCCCATGTTAATCTCCTATGTACACCTTTAAGACAGACACACGGTATATTGAAATAACATCTTTTGCATTTTCTTCTTTCCATACTCAAACTTATTAAAAAATAGTTTATATTTCTAGCGTATTCTATATAGGTATAACTGTAAAATTTTATAAATAATATAATAGTACACAAATTAGTAAAAATAAAAAAAAATAACAGCGAATCCCCAAATGTGTGCTTCTGTTCTTTCTTCATTTCTAAGTTACTAGGAAAACTTTCATATATTTCGGTTCAAATATGAATTTTCCAGACAGACAGGTTGAAGATGCTGCTGCATTGATGTTAATATCTACAAGATCAAATAAGAGATATGAAATGAACTATTATATGTTCAAAGAGTGGTGTACCAAGTAAAAAACCAACCAATATCAATGAAAAGATTCTTCCGACACATTTGTTAACGAAAAATTAAATCATCCTTCAGTAGAGATAATCGAATGTCGACCTGTTGAAAAATATATAATTTTGTTATTTACTTTTAATATTAATAAATAGTTATTTACTTATCAAATAAAAATTACGAAATATTTATACATCATAATAATTACATTTGTAATATTAACAATAGCCTACTTAAATTATAAATATATTACAATCCATGGGCTATGTTTTAAATATTATTGTGATTGAATAAAATAGCCTACATACTTACTTAAAAATAACGCAATTATTGTCAATTTACTGATGCAGTAGTAGAAAAACAATTCAAATTTTGATAAGAAAAGCTCAAGAATATCCTCAAATCAATAAACAATACAATTTATTTATTTATTAGTAAATAGTAACCTTAAAATTATTGAAGCGCTGCAATTGACAGTTCACAGGAACCCTTTTAATGCCTCATAAAGCTTCAGCAAGCCATATGTAGAATTTGAAATTCCCGCACTTTTCGGATTCTTTCCAATCTGAATTATTACTATTCTGCACACTTACGAGTCGGCTCGCGTCAAATTCTGTAGCTCTACCGTTCGACAAATTTACAGTTCGGCAAAGATATAATTCGTTTCATTTACTGTTCTGATTTTTTCGATTCTGCTATTTTACTGTTCGGATTTAGTAGAATCGGATTTTTTCATGTCACCCTATGAAATACAAATAACAAGACTGATGCCGTAAAATGAATAAAATTTTGAGCTTAGCTGGATTTCCGGCGTGGATTTGATCAGCTGGGATCCGCTGTCTCTCTCACCCCAAAGGTCGTGGAGTCGAGTAGATTCGGAGGCCGTCGTGCGGGACTCGGCTTCCAAAATGGCGCGACAGCTGAGCGGCCAGTTGATGGATCGGTGGAGGTGGTAGCGGAAAGTCGATCGTAAGCCACGTTTCGATACGGTCGCGATAACGATGATCGCAACAACGGAATGTGGTGGATGAATGATGCGAGCGAAACGAAGGTAAAACGGAACACAAAAATAACAAAAACCCGAAAAGATAACGCTGGTTAGACCACACGTGAGGAAAGTACGCCTTGGTTTTAATTAGCAAAGGAAGCTACTTTTAAATATTGAAAAAAGCTTTCAGAACTCATGGTATATAAATAACAATAACTGGGTTTAAGTTCTGTAAAAATGTTATTAATAACACAAGGTTTCGACAGCAAAGTGCTGCCTTCTTTAGGTGAAATATAAAATATAAACAAAAAATATGTAGTCAAGGATACAAGTTGACAAATTAAAATCAGGATAACACGGATCAAAGTAAACAAATTATAAACAGAAAATTAACGAAGAATAACAGTTAACCATGACTTATTCATCTCAAAGCCTGTATTCAAGTTCAGATTATTTGACGATCTCTTATTTCAATAGCTTCTCTAATAAGTCTTCTCAACCAGTTATTTTCTCTTACTAGAATCCTTGTTTTTTCAAAATCAATACCATGTAGTTCTTGAATGGCATGCTCAGCGACTGCAGATTTATCTGGTTGATTTAATCTAATATGTCGTTCATGTTCTTTTAATCTTGTAGCAACAGTTCTGCCAGTTTGGCCAATATAAACTTTACCACACTGGCATGGAATCTCATAAATGCCAGAACAATTTAGAGGCACTATATCTTTAAAATTGCTCAGAAGATCACGGAATTTTAAATTTGACTTAAATGACGTTTTAATGTCAAATTTATTAAGAATCCTGTCAATTTTGTCGGTAACATTAGCAATGTAAGGTAAAGTGGCAAATAATTTCTTCTCATTAACAACCTGGGGAACTTGTACAGGTTTATGTTTCAATTTCAGTGCTCTTTTTATCTGCGCTTTGTTGTATCCATTTTTTAAGAAAACATCATCCAAAAAATCAATTTCTTCTTGAAGCTTACTGGGAAGACATAAAGTTGAAGCTCTCTTGTATAATGTTTTAATCGTACACGCTTTTTGGGCAGGGTGGTGGTTAGAGGTCTCATGAAGATATTGATTAGTATGTGTTGGCTTTCTGTAAACTGAAGAAATAAGTTTATATTGGCCAAACTGGCAGAACTGTTGCCAGAAGATTAAAAGAACATGAACGACATATTATATTAAATCAACCAGATAAATCTGCAGTCGCTGAGCATGCCATTCAAGAACTACATGGTATTGATTTTGAAAAAACAAGGATTCTAGTAAGAGAAAATAACTGGTTGAGAAGACTTATTAGATAAGCTATTGAAATCAAGAGATCGTCAAATAATCTGAACTTGAATACAGGCTTCGAGATCAATAAGTCATGGTTAACTGTTATTCTTCGTTAATTTTCTGTTTATAATTTGTTTACTTTGATCCATGTTATCCTGATTTTAATTTGTCAACTTGTATCCTTGACTACATATTTTTTGTTTATATTTTATATTTCACCTGAAGAAGGCAGCACTTTGCTGTCGAAACGTTGTGTTATTAATAAAATTTTTACAGAACTTAAACCCAGTTATTGTTATTTATAAAGGAAGCTACGTTAAATATTAAGTTGAACAATAAACGAAAAGTTAAGTTAAAGTTAATTTAAGATTGTAGAATCTAAATTTACGTTAAGCAATGCGTGAAATAGTTGTAAAAAATTATGTGACTACAAATCCGGAACAATTCCGCGAAATCAATAATATCTCGATTGTTGTGCTGCTGCAGATCCAAATAATTTTGCGCAACAAAAGGGTTACTAGTCAGCAAACACAACTAGATCTCACAAAATCTACTATAATAATGATTTCAAAAGTGAAAATTGTGCACAATCTAGAAAAATCCTATTTTTCAGGTAAAGTCACGCAAGGAGAATTAAAATTAATTGGCGCTGATTTAACCTTGGCGGTTTCCTCGCGGGTCAGATCTACTCCACCGTATCCGAAGAGTGAGAAGGGTTGCGTACGGTGATGGGGATGACGGTGTGAAGAGGGAATTCGTAACAAATTTTATTGGGTGTAACTTTCATGTGAAACTTTTTTTGTACCTTGCACCATATTTGAAATAAATTAATTTGTACTTCCTGTGAACTTACAAACTTAAAAACCAAACATTATTTTGCTCCTCTCTTATATTTATGCGTGTAGAAAATTTATTTCATGTAAATATATTCCCTCAATCCAAATTTGGAGAGTACACTTCTCTAGCTATGCTAATTTTTATTTTACAGCTGTTTTTCTGCAAAACAAACATTATTTTGTTCATCTGTTGAAAATATGCGTGTAGAATATTTACTAGCAACTTGCGATTGACCAAATAACATTATTCTTATACAAAAAATCTTCCTGAATGCAAATTTGAAGACCTCAGTCTTCTATCTCTGCCAGAAGCTTTAGTAATTTTAAGAAATGTTTGATTTTTTATGCAGACAGTAAAAGAAATCATCATGTACCCTAATCCCGAAGACCGTAAAAAGAACCGCGGGTTCTTCTTCGTGGAATTCGAGGACCACTGCACAGCTGCCATGGCAAAGATGATGATGACTCCCGGAACCATCAAACTTTGGAACCAGGAGGTCATCGTCGACTGGGCTGACCCAGAACCTGACGTGGATCCCTCCATCATGGCTACGGTGAATTTAATTTTGTTGTTTAACATTTCGAGGTGTTTTTTTCTAAACAGGAAGTAGATACGCGAAAATAGATAACACCTTGTTTTGTACAACTTTTATGTTTTTTATAGCTGTTCTCACATTTGAAATAATCGAGTATTTGTCAAGTCCCATATATTTTCCCAGATCACAAAACTCTTTCTCCGCAACATAACTCCATCGTTCACCAACGATGCCGTTCGTCGAATTCTTCAGGAAGTCGTGCTAGTGTCAGCGGTCCACCGGATCTACGTGGCTGGCCATTAATCAATCTGGAAAGAGATATATTGGAGGTACACTGGGCAAGACCCAAGACTTCAAATTCTCATTGTCGGTGAGTGTATATTTTATTTTGATCTTCTCGCTTCCTCTGAGGCTAACTTAAAAAATTTAACATCTAATTTAAAGTGTTTAAAGACAGCCAAGTTTTCAGAAATACATCATTTATCCACCCTCAAATCATGCTTAAAGCTAATTGAAGACATTAAAACAGTTATCTTCCGAAAATCACTCAATCTTTTAAAAATATTCCACGAAATATTAGGCCGCCTCTTAGCGGTTTAAAATGTCAGGTAGCGACGCATCGGTCGCTGAGATGCCACCAGTCAAACTTGCGGACTCAACACAAACATGAAAATGTGTTCGAACACAGTTGAGACTGACGGAGCTCTTTTCTCAATTTTTTTGACAGGACATTGTTTAAAGACAGTCGCTTCTTTTATAAATATTTATTCCAGGAACCAGATGCATTATTTGAAATTTTAAAATTTGTTAGTGTTCTGGATGCAGAAACTTCACCAACATGCGCTGGGTTGGTAGATTTGCCTCCCATAATACGACTTGCAGTTGCAAATTTGTTTTCACAGAATCTACATGTCCTTCTGCCACTGTTGAAGAACGTCAATCTCCATGTTTTATCAAACACGTTATTTTGTATGGAATTCTCCGAAAAGTGTTCGTTACCTTCTTCAACCACAAAAGTCTTGCTTTATTTGTATTTGCAATTTTAATAATTAACATTCTAGACATTTTAATTAGTTCACCGCAACGGCATGCTCCTGCAATATAAAATTAAATAAGTATGTACACTGTCGCTAGCCTAGCACGCCAGGGGTCGTGGGTTCGAATCCCACTGAAGAACATGGTCGTTTGTGTTATTCATATAAATTCATATTCGTCTACTCATGAGGCGGCATATGACCATAGTAGTTAGTCCGCCTCTCATCTTCATAATAATAAAAAAAAAAAGTATGTACACACACATTGCTATAAATTGGTGTTCACCTTTACCATGAGAAATTCTTCATCTAGAGCATCTCTTATAAATTTTTTAATTTCGTTCCGTGTGCAAACTTTTGGTTTTTTCGGTGCGTATCCAATCGATTTCTTTTCAAATACACAGTCAGATTATCATACTTCTTTATATCTATATTGTTTAGAAAAATAAGCTATAGTACTTCTTCTGTAGTGTTCAGAACAGCATTTACCTTGCATCAATTTTCGACAATGTTTTATTTTCTTTTGCAATGCTTTATTGACAAAAATCGTAGTTTTCTTCGGCTCATGTTACAAACTGTCATACTCGTATGAAATACATTTAGATGTAGTTATTATTTGTTTGTTAAGTGAAATATTAGTTTTACCTGCAATCATTAGTAAGACATACGTTGAATTGTAATTTTAAAATTATAAATTATCTGGCATAAATTCACTTATTCCTCGTTTTGCTTTTCATAGTAAATGGTTTCTTGCAGGTTACGTTTTTTTTTTTTTGTGAAATGAAATATATATTTATATATTGTATAATGGTTAAATGAACATGATTATTATTGTTTTACTTTGTAAGGTTGCAATGAAAATATTAAAGTATTTACTTTCGTAACAAAAGTTAATCCAATGAATGCAGTAGAATTTTCTTTTAATTTGATAAAGTTTGGCTGATATAAAGTATGATGCTTTCTGCCTATTTTCTTATTCTGCACATATAACTACCTACAAATGTAAATGTATTACAACAAAAATATAGTTTACAAGTTAAACTAGATCTGTCAAAATACATTAAAACTTTACCTGAAATAATTGATAAGTTTTTATTGTCTACAAGTCATAGGTTTCCTGACTACACTTTACTAATATATTTAATAAAATATACTTGTTCTATGTTCTTATTATAAATGATTTCTTGTAACTTGTTTGGTTATATTTATTATTTGTTAGCTGAAATACGTAAATATATATTTTCTAATAATAAAGTGGATATGATTATTAATATATTGTGAAATTACCTCCTCAAATTCTTGTATAAACATTAATTATATACTTTTTGTTTGGAAAATTTTTCAGATGTCAATGAATTGGTTCTAGCTATGTGATTCTTGTTTCTGACTGACTTCGGTCGGTCGTGCGAGATCGGATATTTTCGGCTGTCGATCTCGTGAGAATTATCAATGGCGGCGATGAAAGTTTCTCGCTTCGGCCACCACGTTGCCGAAGTTTTGAGTGCGTGGGCGACGGGATTGCCGTTGGTATGCCGACAGGTCGACAGATAAACAATAACCAATCCCTCCAAGAGAGCCAGGACGACAATGAAACGTAATCGAATACGTAACCGTAAATGAAAAAAAAAAACCTAAAAAAATATCGATGGTTAGAATAGGCGACGTGCATATTTTTAGTATCAGCGCCCCTAGCGGCAATACCATAATAAGTGGTATAAAAACAAACGTTCGTGTGTATATGGCTAACACTTGTAAGTTGTACAGTGAAGTGTTTTTATTAAGTTTGAAATGGAGAAAGAAATTCATTTTGGTTTTTTACCTATTGTATATTAACATTATTCTAGTGGTAATGTAGACAAAGGGAAAAAATTATATAAAGCGCGACATGTAATTCATTTAATTGAGAAAACCGGCAAAGTTGCTGGCCTCATCAGATTTTTTTATATAAACACTTAATTCTAGTTCATTTTTTCAATAACTTATTTTTTTAACGCAAGTACTTATTTAATCATCTTCACATTCATTTATTATTTTTGGTTGAAAATTAGTTAAGATACAACACATTAAAATTACTTCGTCCAGGTAAGGAAATAGTTCTTCAGGTATTTTATCAAGAATTTTGTAAATTTTTATTCTTTGTATCGATCTTTCGACATGAATACGGACACTTGCCACATCATAAGTATCTTCGACTTCTTCAACCGTAAGAATACCTTTGTGAACAAATGGAGGCATAACAACAACTATATTTTCTTCACATTTAATACCTGGAAATCCCTTGTCCGCAAGAACTATATCTCCCGGCTGCAACAAGTCTAAAATTCCTCAATAGTATACACACGTGTATCTGTGCTCTCTGATTTTTGTCGCCTTTCGTATAGAAGTTTATACCTTTATTTAATAAAATTTAGTGCGTATTGTGCGTAAATAGTAGGAGATCGGTCGTGTAATTTGTGAATATCAGTGCTGATATCTATGTGAAGATATTTAATATAAACATTTTAAATATATCATTTTGCATGTATTTTGAACAAAATCTGTCTAAAATCTTAATTAAACACGTTAACTATTGTTTATTAATTTGATCCAACAGCTCATCGATTTAAACAAGTGCGAATATGAACGGTATATGCAAAATTTGTGATAGTAAACTAGCGAGAAATAAATCTGGCGTTCAGTGTACCAGTGACTGTAAAATTTTTTTCCATTTCGCTTGCTTAAAAATTTCAGTAGCAGAGCAACAAGTAATTAATACATCAAAAAATATAAAATGGATCTGCGAAGAATGTCAAGCTAATATCAGTAGTGAAGATGAAGATTCATTTAAGGAATCGAGCAGCTCGTCCAACCCGAAAAAGATAACGCTCCTTGATGTAATGGCTAAACTTGACTTACTACAAAAAACCACTGAAGAACTACAAAAGTCAGTGGATTTTTGCTCTAATAAAATTGATGATTTCGAGATTATTCTTAAATCGCATGCTGAAAAAATTAATCTAATTGAACCATTACAAGAAGAATGTAATATCCTTAAAAATCAAGTGAGAGAATTAGAACAAAGATCAAGAGCGAATAACATTGAAATTGTCGGAATCCCGGAAAAACCAAACAAAAACATAGGTACAATAATAGAGTCGATTGGAAATGTAATTGGATATAAAATAATGGAAAATAATCTGGATGCTTATCACAGAGTTTCCCGCTTTAAACAAAACGCTGCTACTAATCGAGAACCAAAGAACATTGTCGTACGTTTTATTTCAAGAATTAAGAAAAACAACTTCGTTGCCTCTGCGCGCAAATTTAATAACTTAAATACTAATAATATTAATTTCACGGAAAACAAGAATATATACGTCAATGATCACTTGAGTCCTGCATATAAAATTTTACTCAAACATGCTAAAGACACATGTAAAATGAAGAATTATAAATTTGTCTGGGTTCAAAATTCCAAAATATTTGTGCGTAAGAATGAGTAGATAATGGGTTACTGATTCCAGACATCGGCTTAATGACCTTTGAATGGTAACCCACGGGATTTTTAGGTAATTAGGTTGTTGTTGCGGAATTTGTTAATGAGTATGGAATTTTGGTAATTATTAGTTTAAATTTAGAACTGTTTTGATTAAATGTTTGAAATTAATTTTTCAATTTGAAAAATGCTGAGGGCGGTTTACGGGGGTAACTTTTTCCAAATACTAAATTTATACATATATATTACCTCTGATAATACTTCTAGTTTACACTTGAAGTTATTATTGTGTTGATATGGCTACCTATCAAGATCTAGTACGTGAAACAGTTAGTGAAGCAGACTTTTGTCCTAAGGTGAGAAAGAATGATGAATGTAAGGAAAGTAATATTATTATTCAAGAGACTGCTCAACGCAATGAGTTACATTCACGGCAAACACCAGCTTTAAAATCTGTACATGACGGAGACGATACCGAAATTTTCGATAACAGCAGCATGCATGAAGTTATTGAGTCTTCCAGCACGGAGCCTGATTTCGTGAAGACTCTTATAGATTTATGCGATTCAGTTACAGATATTAGTAATTTTAATATGGATTGCATTGATACGGACTTGTTCGAATCTGATACCCGTGTTAACATGATTGTGAACAACGAGGATCCAACACCCGCTGAACCAGGAGGACCGCGTGATAGCGAAGAGATTGAGACTCAATCTCAGGAAAATAATTTTGAAGATCTGCCGTTTATTGATACTCAGGAATTTTTCACCGACGACCAATTGAAGAAAATAGAACTCATCGCTGGTATAGCACCCGTGATTGATGGATTCGAGTTACCTCATACATTCGACTCTAGGGATAATCATGAGAGTTTGTTATATAAAAGTGATTTTTATATAGTAAATGATACTCAGAATTCGAAGTGTGTTAGTGTAGGTATAGATCCGTGTTTAAAATATCAAATTAGTATAGGATTAGTTAATAAGAAAGGCAAGTTTATAGATATAAGTAACATAAATAATTTCTGTAGCAAAATTGTAAATATATCAAAACAAAATCGATCAGAGAGTAAAACTTATAAGTTCAATAAGACCGTAATTACTAAGATGGTAAATAATAGTTATATTAAAATAAAAATTTGCAAGCTTTGTTTAAATTATTCATCTTGTCATAATTGCATAATGATAAGAAATAAAGAGGTAGATAATATTGTTAAAGTTAAGAGTTTAGTTTTGAAAAAGAAAGAAGAACTAGAGAAATTGTTTAATTGTGTAAATATTTTCAATAATTACTTAAATTTAATAAAAAATGTTACTTTAGATAGTATTAAGGATGATAGTACTATAGTTACTGATTTATTTTATAATTATTTAATACTGTATAATGGAGTTGACAGTAGGGTATTTTGGGATTTGTTTAATAATTATAGCTTTAAGCTAGGTAGGGATATTGAATATTTTAATTTATTTAAACTCCCCCAAAGGATAGCGGCCAAATTTATTTACTAAATTTTGTTAGTAATAATGTAAGGATAACGCTAGAGAAAATTCAGGCTCGGACATCTTATAATAACTATAAAAAAAAAATTTTTACTCCTGAGGTATCACTGTGTTTCAGAACATTTTAATTTATTTAAACTCCCCCAAAGGATAGCAGCCAAATTTATTTACTGCCTTTTGTTAGTAATAATGTAAGGATAACGCAAGTAAAATTTCAAGCTCGGACATCTGTTAATAACTATAAAAAAAAATATTTACTTCCTGTGTAACATTGTGTTTCAGAAGTAATTAATTTATTTAAATTCTCCTGAAGGATAATGACCATAATTAATTATTACGCTGTGTTAATAACAAAATATATATAATATATGCAAACTTTAAACCTCGTACTATCAGTAGTAACAAATAAAATTGATTACATATCGCATGGGAATTCGAGGAGGCATAATTCCATTTAATTAAAATTTGCTGATACTAGTATAAGGATATTATGTGCACTAAGGATATCAGAATAATATAATAATCGCATCGGTCATATAATTTCATTTTAAAATTACCGCGCAAGTCGACAAGGATAAAATTATTTATTTGTTGAAAAACTTGCATAAAGTTTATAATTTCATTTATATTATATTGTAATTTACGTTTGTACTGCTTTAAATATTGTAATTGTGCCCCATAGTTACATAAATGCATACATTGTAAATTTATTTTAGTCGAGTACAATACACTTGGTCTTGGTTGTACATCTGGCCACTAGCCGCGTGGCGCATTCACAATACCTACTATCGCGAATCGGCTGCTAGTTTCACTCTCATCGCAGACTGTTGAATTCAAGTCTTGCAAAACCATGGTATTAAAAGTCCCAGTTTTAGTATTTCTGCTTAGAAATTCCGTATGCTGCTTAATATAAGGGGGTCGTCCGTAACTATCGAAGTAAAATCCGTGCCCATATCGATCAATGTAAATCGCTATCCAATGTGATCCAGGTTCTGTGTCAGGGTCAGTATTTACGATTATTGTACTTGGATAATTTACTTTACATGGTAATCTAAAAATAATCCATTCTACTTATTACTAAAAAGTATGAATATCATATTATCTGAAAACTAACCCACGCGCAGAGTACTTTTTTAATTGGTTTAAAACAATATGTAATATCGTTGAAGATGAAACATACGGATTGAAGGTCAAATTATTTTTTTTATCCTTGCCGTGTATGTTATGTTCCTGACAAGAATGTGTAATCTAACCAATCACAAAAAGTATGTGGAAACACTTGGTAGGGGTATTGACGCGCGTTCAAAAATAGCATACCATTAATTCGATGTTGAACTGCCGACAAGAGTAGACGTACGTTGTGTGTTCTGGCAACGCAAGTTGATAATTTTATTTAAGTGGTTTTGTGTGCTGTTTCTAATAAAAAAAAGAAGTCAAAATGCTTTCGCGAGACGATAGAGACACCATCTCAACTATGATTATTTCATCATTGTCAAAACTGGGTGAAAATAAAGAATTTATTAAAACCATAGTTGAACAAGTACGCAGTGCCGTACAAAAAATTTATGAAGATAAAATAAATAGTTTAAATAAACAGATTAAATCACTCAAACTTGAAAATAGTGAACTTAAAGAAATGTGCAATAGTAATGAGAAAAGTGCAGATAATCTGGAACAATATACGCGGCGCAACAACATACGCATATTTGGACTTCCAGAGGCTCGTGGAGAAGATACTGATGAAGCTGTGGTAAAACTCTTTCGTGAAAAATTGAAAGTGGACATTTCAACCAGTGAAATTGATCGCTCTCACAGACTAGGTAAGCCCAATAACAATGCCAAACGGCCAGTGATAGTGAAATTCGTGAGCTACCGGTCCCGCCAAAAAGTCTTCAATATGAAGAAAAACCTTAAGGCATCTGGCATTACAATCAGGGAAGACCTCACTAAAGCTAGACTTTCTCTTCTGAAAGCGACCATTGAAAAATTTTGTTTTAAAAATGTGTGGACTGCTGATGGTAAATTTTTTGTTAATATTGTAAAGGATGGTAGATCTAATAAATACCATATTAATAGTATGAAAGATATACAACAAATTAACTAATATATCTATCTATGAGTGGCATAATTTCTACTACTTTTAAATTTACAATAGTTTTGTCAAAATGATTTCTGTAATAAAATACAAGATATCACTGTGTTTTTACTTAAGTTAAGTAGCCAGAACGTGCACAAGGTCTTTGAACTCTGCTAAGCGATTATTAATTTGTCCTTGATTAATTATATTTTGATAATTTTTGTTTAGATTTTGTCTTATACTTCAAATCAGCTGTTTATAATACAGAACCCATTGACGTACACATTATTTTTGCGTCGAAAAAATTTCGTACTACTTGATTTATATTTAATGGTTTTTGATTTTTAAGTAATATGTTTAATTTCGGTCAAATAAACATTAGATCGCTCAATTCCTGTTTTTCAAAATTTAAAGAATTTGTTTACGATAATGGTTTTGACATATTGGCAGTTACAGAGACTTGGATATCTGAAAGTAATCCTTCTACTCTTTTTCATGTAGACGGATATAATTTGATAAGTTTAGCTAGAACTCATAAACGTGGAGGAGGTGTAGCTTTTTACGTACGTAATAATATTAATTACAATGTATTAGATACTTCTTTTGTTGTTACTAATAATATAGAACATCTGTGGGTACAAATTACTATTGAAAGTAGGAAATTAATTTTTGGTGTTGTTTACAATCCACATGTTCAAATGTATAAAGATATTGGTGGGTTAGAACCTATTCTAGAAACATTTTTGACTAAGGCAGACTATTTAATATTATCCGGCGACATTAACATCGACCTATTATCAGATGATGTATATTCAGGCTTCTTCAAAAATGTGTTATCAGCATTCGGTATGCAGCAATTGATAAATGAGTATACTAGACCAACTTCAAACACGTTAGTCGATATTATTGCAATATCGGATCAATCATTGTGTAATTTCTCAGGTGTGATTGGATGCCCCGAGTTGTCAGATCATAGTTGTGTCTTCTGTACTTTTAATTTGCTCAAACCTACGGTGCAAACTAAATGTTTTACTTATAGGGATTTTACTATGTTTGATGCTGAAATATTTTTTGCTGACTGTAGACATATAAATTGGGATAGTATTTTACTGATTGATAACATTAATGACAAACTTAATTTCTTTAATGATAACATTACTGCCCTTTTCGATGTACATGAGCCCTTGAAAACGTTAAAAACGAAGAAACAGTACTCTCCATGGTTCACACCGGTAATACAAATTATGCAAAAAAAGCGGGATAAAGCTTTATTAGATTATAAAAAATATAAAACGACTGCAAAATTTGAGTATTACAAACAGCTTCGTAATCTCACTACTGCAGCAATACGAAGAGAAAAACAAGCGTTCTTAGAATTTGAAGTTAACCGTAATATTAAAAACTCTGGAAAGTTATGAGCTAGTTTAAATCGTTTGGGTGTAAATCAGAATAATGCAGCAAAAGATATTCCAGAAGTATTGTTAGAACCAAACAATTACGGACAATATTTAGTTTAAAAAGTAGGAATATCACATATAAATCCGGATACAAGAAATTTTTATCTTTCCAAAACATATGTAGAGAATCCTGGTGCAAAGTTTGAATTTAAGTGCATAGACACGGAAACCGTTGAAGTAATCTTAAGAAACCTAAAATCTAATGCTGTAGGTACGGACAATATTTCCTTAAAAATGTTATTAATAATTTTTCCTGTGATTGGTAAATATATTACGCATATAGTAAACACATGTCTTATTCAAAGTGTTGTTCCTGATACATGGAAATTTGCAATAGTTAAACCTATACCAAAGCAAAAGGATTGTTCTACGTTCGATAAATTGCGACCTATAAGTATCTTACCAGTACTTTCCAAAGTTCTTGAAAAGGTGTGTCGTGACCAAATGATAGATTACCTTACTACAAATAATATTTTACCAGCTAATCAGTTGACGTTGACACAATAACTTCTTCTGCTTTTCCTTTATCTTGTGGAGTTCCGCCGGGTTCGGTTTTAGGGCCAATATTTTTTCTGATATATGTAGCAGATATGCCAAAAAAATTTAAATTTTGTTCTGTTCACTCTTTGGTACTTTAAATTAAATTGACAATACATTTTTAGAGAATTTTTTGTCTTATTATTATTATATATATATATATATATATATATATATATATATATATATATTATAACATAATTATACTTAATATTATAATAATTTATATTTATTATAAGTATAAGAAGTAAATATTGTTTTTTTTTTAGTTAATAACTTATTTCTCCAGTCGCTCCATTTCATACTATTATTATTTTCTATTTCATTTTATTTGTTATCAAATTATACGGAATAGCATATAATAACATTTAAAATACCTATGACAGAACTACGCAATACAACTGTCAATCGATTGAGCTGCCGTTGTAGGTGCTGCCATTAGTGGTATATCAAACAACTAACATATTTTTATACGTCGTATAATTATATTTATATGATTAAATTTGTAACATAATGATTAACTTCTACATTGAATATGTAGTAGCAAAATACGAATATTATAATAAGCATGAAGAAATATTTAATTTATTTATTAAATAACAAAAATTTGTGCTATGTTGGCTTTTACACAATTTAACTTAAATATTATTATTAATATTCAAATGCTTTGATAATAAAATTAAATATTGTCGAATGTAAATTATAATGACAAATTTTATTTCGACTTTAATTATTTAATTTCATTTATACATAATATAATATTAAATAGTTAAAATGTTCTCTATAATCTGTAAGTTTAAGTTACACAGTACTACTACTGTTCGTGATTGAACTTACCAGGAAAAGAGTAGATAACCAAAAACAATTCAAAAGAACCTGAACCAAGCCCTTTGTAGCACTGAATAAATATATTAAATATTGTTAATTAAGTTTTAGTAAGGGAATTAATAAACAGACTAAAAGACAACAACTTAAGTTTATTATCATGGATAGAATATTGTTTTTGTAATGAGTTAGACAAAATAAGACACATTGCTGTGTATTTTTAACTTAACTTCTAATATAAAAATCAGGAGCAAAGTGGCATGAAAATGTACAAGATAATAAAAGCAGCGACACACCCGACAACAAAAACATACTGTAACAAGATGACAATATAATAAATAAAAACAAAACAAACAAAAATATTATTTTAACCCTTTCGCGACGACTTTATTTAAAAAAAATTGATTTGAAAAGACTATTGGGTCATATATGTCCCATCGAAAATTGAAAAACTTATTTCGCTTGCAAATGTTATTTAGATTACATTGCGAGCTGTCCCAATCGTACATGTAGGTTCAATTTTGATATTTATTTTGGGTGAGTCCATTTTTTTGTACAGGTTAGTATAGTAGAGTACGCCGGTTGTATATGGACTCCTGCAATTTAAATATATATCTGCGTTTGATTTAATAGAAAATTCGAATTTTATTCTATAAATTAATGCAATATGAATCGGTAAATGATGTAACATGCTTTTATTGTATTTGTACTCGAAATTTCATAGAAATATTATATTTATTATTTTCGGGACACCAGTGTCCCTATAGTATTTGAAGTTGAATGATTCTAAAATTATTTTATAGTGTTGTCCCATGCATATTGATGACCTTTTATTGCAGTAAGCGCGATTTGTCTCATAGGGAACTTGAAGAATTATACAAATAATTTTTCCGATGTAGATTCTGCAAACGAACCCTATAATAAATAAATCCAAGCCGTAAATTAGCTTTTTTTATATCTATACTTATGTGAAACTATTGTACTGTACTACTGGGATATATATGTCCCATGACAAATTTTGTGCGCGAAAAGTAATTATAATCATGCCAAACAATTCTATACGTTAAGTGACATCAAATTATATAAAAAAATTAGTAAAAATTACAAAACAAAAAAGTCGTCTTTTCGAGTTTCAACTTTTCATGGGACATATATCACCCATTAGCCGCAAAAGGGTTAATATTATTCCACTTTGGAAATGTCCACAGACACATCGAACACGGTGTTCCATGAAGAAAAGTTTTTTCTCTCCAGTTCAATGCGCCAGTCATACCGTTTATTGAAGATAAGGTCAGGAGTGAAGGTGCGTGAGTGGCCAGTGACGGGGTCAGTGACCTGCACCGAGCATCGGAACATGTGCAGCTCTTCACTCGGCATCGGTGTGTACACCTCGAGGTGGAACTGAGAGTAGGATAGCTTGTATACACACGCCGCGGTGCCGGCGGCACTATTTAAGAGACAATGCCATTCTGTCAGTATCGGCTGCCAGTTGGTGGTTTTCTGCTTCGCTTGCCACGTGGAGCCGGCATTGTACGTGATGTCCTGGTGCGCAGAGCCGTAGTGCGCGGCCAACGTGCCTCGCACCTTCGCTCGCGACACACGCACCTTGCATATGTAACACTTACTGCGCTGCTGGCAGAAGTACTGCATGTGTTTTCTGCGCTTGCAAGAGTAGTCAGTGTACGTGCAACCCTGGGTTGAGTAAAAGCACGATCGATTGAGGGGGGCGCAGCGCTCGCACCACCAACCAGGGCACGTCAACACTGCTTCGCATCTTCGGCACTTCTCCCCTGGCCGCGCCAGCTGCTCGACCACGGCACTCATTCTGCGCTGCAGAGTCACGGTGAACGTGGTGCCGTCAAACCCGCCCAGCACGTCTAGAAGACTGTTGGTGTTCACGGCCACTGATGAGTCCTCTTGGATCACCAGGCAGCCTTCCGGCGACACTTGTCCTTTTTTTATTACCTGCTAATCCTCACGTTTGATGTCGAGGGTGTAGCTGTAGTCCGAGGCTTGCTCCGAACTGTCCACCAAGCAAATCGCGTGAAAAATCTTCCCCGTGGCCACACACACCTTTGTATGCAGTAAGAACAGCACCTGGAACGCCGAGATGATGTAGTTGTGTAGACTGGCCGTGGCGATGTCGTGGGTGAGGCTGCAGGGGTTGTCGAGTACGCGGTCCGGGTGCTGCTCGCAGCAGTGAGCCAACATGGCCGCGCAGGGACCCACCCAGTCGCAGCGGGCGGAGCCGAGCACCGGGCACACGTAGCGCCGGTACTTGCACGTCGCCTCGTGCGCGCTCTCCTCTGCCTCCGCTGCGAACGGCACCGTCCCGCGGCATCCGAACTCCCAATTCTTGCAGGGGAACTTCAGGAGCTTCACTACTGATTCGTATTGGGTGTTCCGCGTGGCCGGGTACTTGGGGGCGTAGCACTGGCCGCACACCCCCGCCCCGTCGTGCTGCAAGTACACGGGGCTCCGAGACAGGTAGCCCTCGCAACTGTGGCACTTTATTTCCTCCAGAATGTCGACGGGGATGTCCATTGTGTCCGGGCATATGCTCCGGCGGTACTCACACGCCGTCTTGTGCGCGCTCTCTTCCGCCTCTGCTGCGAACGGCACCGTCTCATGGTACCTGAGTTCCCGGTTGTTGCCAGGGAACTTTCGGAGCTTTGCTACGACTTCGGATTGTTGGTTCAGTGTGGCTGGGCGCTTGGGGGTGTAGCACTTCTGATCTTCCAGGACGTCCACTGGAATGTCCATGGTATTCTCATTCGAAACCTACCACAGAAAATCAACATTTAGTAAATTCATAATTAAATAAGCAACGCAAGTCCAACAAAAACAAAGACGATAAAAAAACTTGTTTAGAACCAATGATATTGGTATAAACTACATCATATCTTACTTTACTATATTCTAAATAATTTTTGTAACTATGGAATTCCCCTAGACTGGTAATGCAAATACTGAAAAACACAATCACTTACAATTTCTGTCAAGTATATTTTTCTACTCCTGTGTTATAGTAGTCATAATTTACCACACTGAATTATAGATTCTTAATTCACTCTTCTCGACCAATCACAGAACCAGAAATCAATTATCCCTATTTATTTTAAAGCCGTGATGTGGATCACCAAGCTACGGCCGTCTGACAGCGTAATAAGTTGTCCTTGGGTACTTTTATGATGTCATTTTTCAACGCGTACCAATTTTGATAATTTTCAAAAGTGCTAAACGTTATTTCCGAATTTACAGGATTTTACTTCATCTTCGTGAATAATGACTATCATAATCCCTCATATAATAATATACTATTGTATTTAAAATTATAATAAACTTTCTTCTTAGTATTCTTTTCTCCAACTATCACGTGACTCAAGTCTATTCAGTTTCGTTTTTATATACTTTACTTAAATACAGATTTAACTAAACTAAAAACAATATTTATAATTACAGTATGAAAATGCGCAAATTACATAAACATAAATAAAACTGTAAAAAGCACCAACAACAAATAGACCATATTCGTTATTATAGCGCCTCTCGCTGCCAACTTGTGAAATAGAAAAAGCGGGCCAAGATGATAACTGTTTTTTCAATTTTTCAAGTCGGCTGGCAATACCTATGTGTAAGACTTTAAATATTTCTTTTTTCTAAAGCTTTAATGAATATTATTTCAGGATGGCGTGGGAGAAATCAATTGAAAATTTTTATTTCTTAAAAAGGGAAACATATTTGCAATGCAAGGCGAAAATTAATAAAAAAAAAGGAGTAGATGCAGCATACAAAATGTATAAATAATGTATGTATAAAATATATATATATATATATATATATCATGATACCCGCCGAAGTTTGCTCCTACCGAAGTACGAAACCCATGCTTATACTTTGAGTATTATTACTGAATATTTTATTATAGATAGAAGTTTATCATTTAAATAGTATATCAACATCAATTTAGTAAAAAAATCAAATACATTAATTAAATTTGCATTAGTAGCTCATAATATTAGCATGAAGTTTGGAACCCGGCTTTTGCCAAGAGATGGCGCGCTAAAGCTATTTTTTATGTAAAATTATGAAATGGACCTGCTGGTTTAAGTTCACGGTAACAATTGTAGATGTCTCTACATACTAATATTTTGAATGTAGACTATTTGTGCTACATCCATGTTTTGTTGGAACATATGCTACTTTTGGAGGAATAGGTATAGACAGTTGAACTTACTTGTTTGAATATAATAAAGAAAATCACACTAAACTGCAAACAAGAGTATGCATATTTTTACATTATATATATAAAATGTTATACTTTTAAATGGATCAGTGTGAAAATTGTCAATATTATTTTAATAAGTTGTTTAATATTTACGGAAGAAAAAAATCTATGTAAAATATACAAACATATAAATTATAACAGATTGACTAAATTCATTATGATACAAATCTATGCACAACATAGAAACACATAAATAATAAATAACAATGCACAAGTTTAAATCGGATGCCCGGTTGCACCAACGTTAGTTAAATTTTAAACTTGGTTTAAATAAATAAAAGCATATCTAATTTTTGACATCAATGTCAATTATCCATATTTAGTAAGAAATTTAAATGTTTAAGTGTTTCCATGGTGTACATGAAATGCAAGATTTATGAAATTTAATTTCTTTATATTTTAATATTTCTAAATCTAATGAAAATTAATAAAATTATTGTTATAAAAACAGATGTAAAATTAAATATTCTACAATTTTCAAAATAAAATAAATTGTTGAAAAATTTTATTTAATTATGTTTTTTTCACGGAAAACTGCTTCTAGTGAACTGCTACTTCCGGACGATCAATTTTATCCATAATCTAATCTGCTCTTCATATAATATAAGAAAAAATCGATAACTATATAGATCTTATTGTCGGAGTTATGAAAACAACAGATAATTTTTATAAGTTTTGATATTTAAGTGAATGTGAAGATGGCATATTCTAGCATATTCAATAATTTGTTTATAATTAATTATAATTAAATAACGGCAATAAAATAAAATTTATTTCTGTTTGATTTACAAGTATGACAATAATAGTATTATTATTAACAATAGTTAATGTTCAGTAAAATTTTTAAATAAGTAGATAAATTTGAAACATTGTTGCAAACAAGGCTTTAAGCACAAGTATTTCAGCAACGCCTACACACTGATATTTGGGAATGCGACCTTGGGGCAGTACATTTCTGATTCATTAAAAACTTTTACTAATCGATAGCGGCGCCGGCCTTCAAGGACACCGCTGTCATTACCAGTACCGTGATCGCCGCCAACGCCGCGTTTGTTTGCGGAATCCTTTTATACGTTTGAAACGGTCGATACCTAGCTCGATGAATCGTATTGTGTTCTGAAATCAAGTATGGTCGCAGATGATACAAAAGTTATCGAAACCATATCGAGTTTGGCATCAATTAACTCAGTATGACAACAGGTATTAAATGGTTCCATGCAATTTGGTGTATAACTTTGAATAGTACATTGTGTTATTAGCAGTAAATGTAATACTTTGGGTGCTGAGCATGTAAATTTGAACGACGAGCGAAGCGAGTCGGACAATTACATGCGAAGCATACAAAGTCACATTTATTCCGAATAACACATTCTATTTTTACTTCAAACATATTCTACAAATATTCTACCATATCCAGTATTTCTAGTAGTCACTGAATATTTTATTTTGTTATTCTTGTTTATTTGTTTTATTCTTAACTGTCAAATTATTGAATTACAACCTTACTATTTTGCATGATATTTTACTTTGTCCGCAGCCGGAGTAAATGTGTTGCCAAGGAAATACTTTTACGCCGGCGGCGACAATATTGAACTTCTGCTTGTTGAATACTAGTACGCAACAACTTACTTTTATGACGTTTGAAGAAAATAGTAGTTTTCCTGCTGTATCTCTAGAAATAAAAAGATATGAAGGTCTAGGTTATTGCATTTGAAAGGCCTTTTCTAATAACAACTATTATGTCTTATCAACTTTGGTATCATTGTTTTGTGGAATCCTTTATACAGTATTCGATTGAAACGATACCCAGACAGGCAACGCGTCACATGACCTGAGCCTACGCTTTTGCGCGACCTCGCGAGATAGTCATGTCGCAGAAGTTTTATTTTGTCGCGCAAATTACTACAACGGAAAACGTAGCACATCACTCTAATCTATCATTCAGCATTTTTAGAAATATGATTAAAAATTTTTAATTGAATTGGTTGAAAAACATATTTGAGCTTATAGTTTAAAAAAAGATACCCGATATGATGTTACTTATTTAGTTATAATGTTTGTTATAATTTTATTTTAAAATAGAATTTAATTAAGTAAATTTTAATGGAATCGAATCTAGAATCTTATGTGTCAAACGACAACACGTCGCTGAGCTATGACTGTTTGCTTTCATCTTCAAAACAAGCTTGAATGGCTTCGTAATAATGTTTTTGGTTTTTTATTTTTGCTAATGTGTAAAATATGTAAAACATATTACATAAAATTATGTATTACGGATTTTCTAACCATGGATTTGTCTCAACGTATTTTTTTATATACCAGTTAAGAAAGAATGCAGAAAATATCTAAAATACATTCCAAGCTTACATTAAATTATGTACGTATTAAGGGTTTCATTCCATCAATTGATCCCAATTGAATATATTTCGAATGTTTTTCAGAGATCTTCAGATAGATAAATACTTATGAATACTTAATCCAAATTTGTTTATGTATATTCTATGTGAATTGATTAAAAATTCTTTGATTTTAATAATATTATCGCTAAAAAATAAAATTTATTAACGAGTGCATGAACCAAGTGTCCCTTATCTTGGAGGTAATATATTAAAGGAATTATTTTATAACATTCTGTATCTAGGGTAATTATTGTAGATGAGTAGATGTGTTTATAAAAAATAAAAAGGACAACAAAAATTCGCAGTTTGGGTAAAGGCGGCAAAATATATTCAAATATAAATTTACTTAATTCTGTTTAATTTGAAGTAATAAACATATATTCGAATGTTAATCAGCTTGGAGTTTTATAGGAGAAAAGTCCTGTAAAACAACTGGACTTTTTGAGATTTTTGTAGGGCTAACAGAGCCTATGGGTTCAGGGAAGTATAATAAGAAGTAAGCTGAGCAAGTAATAAGGCAAAATAAAATGGTTTTTTAATATATAGTATTACATATATACGAATGGATAGGGGGTTATAGAAGATTAAGAACCGGCGTAAAAATTTTGACGGCTGGTAAAAGGTTAAGGATGTATAGGATGTAAAGGGGAGGAGGGATGTTTCCCTAGGGATGCGTAACATCAGAATTTAGGTCAAAGGTCAAGGTAAAGATTAAATAGCAACTCTAGATTGGAATTAGAGCACAATACATGGTGACAGCTAGCCAACTTGTTATCACTATTATAGTGAAACGGTACTAGTTGGGAGAAATGTTGATGACCCAAAATGTTTGACCTTGACTTCTGCATGTGGTTTAGAGGTCATTGACCCGATTGTCCTTGACAAGATATTATTAAAAGGGAGCCAGAATTAGTTTCACCCGGGGCGCGCAATTAAATCCGGCTCAGACAGCGAGTTCACATCGTTCGCGTATCTCAGTCAAATTGTCATGTGGGCGAAGCAGAAACATTCAGTGTCCAGTGTAGCCAACGCCGAAAGATGTACTATAACGTTTTTAAATTTCTAATTAATATTAAATATTTCAATTTATAAAGAATATAATATTCAATTATGAATTTAGTTTTAAAAATTTAAGTTTGTAATAGAGAAAGAATTATATAGGCAAATTAAACATTGACTTTTATAGTAAACCATAATGTAACTTTTTTACGGTTGAAAGCATAAAATCTTATTATACAGGATGTATCTGGGAAAACGGACCACTACCCCCATTAACTTTTTACCTCCCGCATACCTCTAGGTAATGGAGGTATTGTTTTTGGTCAAAAAATTGGGTAGTGAGTTTTCAATGAATAAGCACGTTTTAGGGTTCCTACAATACGATTTTACTATTTTCGCCATGATATGACATAACTCAAATACCATAATACAAAAAACTACAATTTTGTGAATTTTTGGTTCTTATATTTAAATAAAGAGCTGATTAGATTTTGAATAAAATTGGTCAACCGGAAGTAGTAGTTTACTTAAAACCCTTAGCAGTTTTTCGTGAAAAATACTTTTAAATTTCCTTTTTCAACAATTTATATTATTTTGAAAGTTGTAGAACATTTAATTTTACATTTGTTTTCATCACACTAATTTTATTAATTTTCATTACATTTAGAGCTAATAAAATATAAAGAAATTAGATTTCATAAATCTTGCACTCCTTGAACACCTTGGAAAAACTTTTCTACGAAATGCGACACATGCCATTTTGATTGTGAAGCTGTTTTCTAGTGAAATATATGTCTAAAATAAATATACGGAATAAAATTAAATTTCTCTAATATAAATAAAAAATAAATAAATAAGAAGGTATGTATAATTTGACATTTCAGGTACAACGAAAATGAAACAATGAAATATAAATACATTTTCAAAGTAAACAAACAAGAACCAGGTTAGCTAGTAAAAGTCGATATGATGTATGAAGTTCGAACTAAAAACAACAGAAAAACAAGCGAAACCAGGGTGAATCATTACAATATATACATGGGTTGTTTACCGGGAGCCATTTTTAACCTGAACAACTCTGTCAAAACAGCTATATCAGAATCTATCAAAGAAATGCCACGCAGAATTTTTTTACCTGGGAAAACAGCCACAGTGATTTTTTTACCAATGAAAAACGACATGCATATCTTTCTAGAACGTTTTCTAAATTTGCCAGTTGCCACGCGTTAAAAAAAATACGTGCCGTTACCATGACAACGGTTCACAGACAACACAAGGTTTCGGGTACAAAAGGAGAATTTTGCTACTAGAATCAGTCTCGCACAACAGGATTCTAGTTCTAGTGAGGGTCTTCCACGTCCCAAGCCGACATCAGCGCCCAGCCGTCATGTTTCGTCCGCCTTCCTTAGCTGTTGTTTGACCATAGCAAGCCGCCACCGCCGACTCCAAACCGTCATCGAGTCTCATCCTGACGTCACTCCGATGTCACCAGACTGACGCAGCCACTCCGACGCCGCCGTATCCCAATGCACTAGATTAACGACCCCTGCCGTCGCTACACCGACTCCGACAGGAACTACTCGATTGCAGCCGTCGCCGAAGCGCAGCCGCTATCCACAGCACCTGCCAGTCAGTGAGTGCTCCGACGACGTGTCTGTCAAGGTTTAATTTTGAACGAGACGCCCTAGGGCCTTCAATCTTCCACCCACGGCAATAATACAATGATATTTTTCATTATGTTGACCGTTGCATCCCTAATTAAATTAGACCAAAAATGTAAATATGAAAAATTGGTATAATTAAAAACTGCATCCAACACGTGTCTATTTGTTGCTTAATTGTTTATTATGAAAGAGTAAGAAGTATGTGAAAAATTTATTTTATAAAGAAAATTACAGTTCTTTGGATAACAATGAAATAAAACAATTTTTAATACTTTTGTGTGTACTTCGAACGAAAACTGACTTTCTCGCAAGTAACTTCGACATACATAAATAACAATTATAAAATGGTATTATATGGGAAATACGTAACTGCCAAAGATTATAATAAAATTTATTTTGCTTTATTGTTTACAATAGAACTCTAAATCCGTAATTTTCTTTATAAAATCAGTTTTTCAGCTGCTTCTTACTCTTGTATAATAAACAATTAAGCAACAAATAAATACTTGTTGGATGCAATTTTTAATTCCTACCTAACCTAACACTTTTTGTATTTACACTTTTGGTCTAATTAGGAAAGCAACAATCATCACATAAAATACGTGTCTTTGTATTCCCTATGTTACATAGCTCAATTCAACAGCCTTTATATGCGAATTATTTTTATTCTTAAAATGTTAAAAATGGTGCGCATTGTTTACTTACAGCAGTATGGTTTGTAATATAGGACATCATTTTCATTATTCATATTATGGGCTGGTTTTTGAGTTGACAAAACATTTTACGACCGCTAGGTCGTTAACTGAGATTAACTGGAAAACCGGTTGGTATAAATTTCGAAAATAAAAATGAACAGTTAGTCAAATTTTGAGTGAAGCAGTCTAACAAATAATCGGTATTTCTATCGTACGGTTACCAGCCCTGCACAGCTATCGCGATTATTCTGTGAATCAATTACTCGCTGTTAATATAATTCGATTCATCAGTTGATCGATTAATTAGTTATCTGCGGTTAGCATTTTAGGAATAGTTAAAAGAAAAGAGGAATGTTGTTTAAATATATTTTATTGAAATAAAACTTTTGAGCTCTTTTATCTATACAGAAAAAAAAATTACACTAGAACTGAACAAAAATACAATTTGATGCACTCGTATTGTTTTCTTAAAAGATGATCCAAGTTCTGCGCCTATGTTTTTCTGCAATAACAATATTAGTTTAGTAATCTAGCCGAATAAGATATTGAGGGATACAATACATTTGACACAAATAATGCTATTAATAGTAGAAAAAGAAACTATTATTTTTAATAATATGTACGCTTCTTGACTGTGATTTGTATTGAAATAGAAACAATTTCTGGATTTCAGTCACAAATTAAAAATTTTATTCCAACCTCTACCGGTTTCTACCCCACTTGGGTCTTCTTCAGGAGGTGAAAGTCAAAACATTATTTTATTTTTAATGTTTTGACTTTCACCTCCTGAAGAAGACCCAAGTGGGGTAGAAGCCGGTAGAGGTTGGAATAAAATTTTTTTTTCACGACATGGTGAGAAACCCCACCGTTCTTTTCCCGAAATAGTGAGGAAAATGTGTTGTTCCTCTCTAGAGAGGAAAATATGGAAGTTCTGCCAATATGAAAGTTATTTATAAAAAATATATTATAAATAAATTCCTAATTTTATTGACAATCCTTATTTTAGTGATATACATACTTTATATAATCTTACAATTATGTCTTATATATTTCTTTTCGTTATTAAATCACAATTTGACAACTTATTAAAGATATTTAAGATTGGTTCATTGGCAACACTGCTACACCGCCTTGTGTCTGATAACCTAACTTTTAACGTGCCAATCTGTCAGTTGTGTTCTTAAAGTGTATTTTAGGTCCGAGCAAATCGTTTTTAGAAACATGTCGTGAAAAAAATGTTGTGTCTAACACGAAAGGAAAGCTCTTCTTCCACTCTCGTTCGAAATGCCTCACTCGCTGCGCTCATGAGGCAAACTTCGAACTCGAGGGGGAAAAAGAAGCGCTTTCCTCTCTAGTTTGACAAATAACTATTATTTGTGACTGAAATCCAGAAATTGTTTTTATTTCAATATTATTTTTAAGATAGCATAGAGTTGTTAAAAAAATCTACTTAAAAATATTAACTGAAGAATTCTTACTTTTATAATTTTTTTCGTTTGATGTACACGACGATACTTGTTGTTACACTCGGGTGACTTTTTTATTTTCGTTATTCACCCAGGCTTTGATTTGTTCAGCAGTTCTTGAGCTTAAAGCATCATGATTTAAAGATGCTTGGTGGCATTCGGCTGTTGATGGTAGTGTCTTCTCTCCTAGATATTGAGAAAATAATTTTCTCATTACCTTTTTTTCAGGGGTGATCCAGGTTCTTCTGGGGATAAAACTAGGCTTTTCTGCAATAACAATATTAATTTATAAATCTAGCCGAATGCGATAAGCAATATTGAAGGATACAATAAATTTGACATAAATAATGATATTAATAGTACCTTGAATAAAGAAACTGTATTTTTTTGAAGATAGCATAGAGTTGTAAAAAAATCTACTTAAAAATAATAACTGAAGAATTCTTACTTTTATCATTTTTTGGTGTAATTTGAGGGTTTTTCTTTTTAAAGCGCCGGTTCTTAACTAATGCTGCTTCTGGTGATAACAAAAGTTCTTCGTTCTCTATTGTACCTGAAAAAGAAATAATTTATAAAAATAAAACAAACTTTTATATTCGCTAAGTAAACAAGGTGTTCATTGAAAACGCGCAAAAGTACAGGTAAGTAGAGCATTTTGAGTTAAGTATAGACGTAGCAGAACAAAAAACTGTATTTTTTATGCTGATTGGATGAAAGTATGTAAATTTGACATCAGTATGATTAGCATAAGATTTAGGCAAACTTTGTGATAACACTGCCACTTCGTATTTTGGATTTATAAGAAGACAAAAAATTACCCTGTGTTGTCAAAATGTCATATGAATTTTCACTGTTTTCTAAATATAATGGTAAATTTGGTTCTACGTTATCCAAATTTCCTGTTGCATCTGGTTCACTTTTTTGCACATTTAAATTTGCATTGTTTGACGTTGTTACACCTAATAATAAGAAAAAAATTAATTATTTGTCTAATAAAATTAAACCTTTTACTTACCAATGTCTTGGTCTTCTACGACATCATCAACATTTATTGAATCGAAAGTTTGTCCTTTAAACTTGTTTATATCGCCTTGCTCCATTGCAATTAGAACTCTAGATATTTTAGCTAAATGAATAGCATCCGATGGTAACTTATAATGAATCTTATGGATATCTAAGTTGTGTCCCATAAAGTCAGCTAAGGCAGTTTGTTCGCTATTAGTCAATGACATAATTTGACATACGGTTGCGATTTGCTTTCGAAGTTGTGTTCCTGTAAGTAAATGAGGTTCTTTTGCGCCGCACTGTCGAGCTATGAAATTCAATGATCTACAAGCTAAAAAATATTTCTCGGATCCTCGGGCACCAAAAACGTAAGGATTGTCACTGGAAACACCAGCTTCCGTTCTCCACTGTAAAATAGTTTCGATGTAGCTACTTTGTAATTTTGATAACAATATTGGGACTCCACGTCCGAGTTTCCCACGAATTTCTATCCGATAATATCGAGTAGCAACTATTTTTTCAATTTCCGATAGACTTGCATATATATCCGAGTCCTTTGATATAGTGTGTTTACCTTCATAATCAGATATTAAAATACGCTCAGTTTCACCCACACGTTTTCTGTTGAACAAAAGTATTTGTAACATGGTTGCTTTAGCCAACCTACACCACTTATCATAATCAAAACCATGTGTAATTAAATGATCGAACGTTGTTGTAGCTTCATTATTTAAATAGTTGTGCAACAATTTTATATCTTTTGTAAGAGGCAAATGTTGCGGTTTATTCCAGTGAGACCGTTTTCGATTTTCTAGTGCTGTTTTTGTTACTATTACGCTGTAATCCATTTCAAAAACTGATAAAAATTTTTCAACTTTAATCTTTGACTCCTCATCGTCATTTTTAATATAATTACTTATTAGAATTTTAGCACACTTTTTTATATCAGAACCCAATTCTGTTGTCAAAGTTGGTGCTTTATATACGCCAGTCTCTTCATCAAGTGCACCCACTAGGTTTACTGCTTTAACGAATGAATTAAATTTTTTTGCATCAATGACTGACGCTAAATCAGTAACTGTTTTATCAAGTTTCCGAATAGTTACTAAAAGACGGCCAAGAAGTCGTAACTTTTGGCGAATAAAATTTGTCAAATATTTGTCACATGAGTGACTTTGGCACAACCGTGAACCCCATTGTAAAATTAATTTGTCTTGTATAATAGCATTTTTAATCTCGTCTGACCGCATTCCGGGAATAATATCATTTTTCATTCTATTATTAGCTGCTTCAGAAACATGTTGTTTTAAAATTTCAGAATGTGCACGTAAAGATCTGGGAGCACTCCTAACATTGACACATCTCTTATAATGAACATGTAAAGAGTCTTTTTTATAAAAACCTTTACAATTTGGGCAAGGATTATAATCAGTTACTTCACGGTTCTTCGATAACTGTGGACGGCGGGTAACAATCAAATCACCGGTATCAGTGTTGTATATAAACGTACCACGTTTCCGTAAATCATCTATCATTTTTTTTCTTTGGTGACTGTTTTTTGGGAAACTTAATATGTTTTTCACTTCTTCGTCATATTTATGCTGTCTCTCAATGTGGCGAGCAAATTTCTTCACCAAACATTTACATTTTACACAAAAATATTGCTTGTCATTTTTTCCAGTTGACTTAGGCAAAAATACTGGTTGAGCACCTAATTTAATTTCAACGATTGAACTTTGTGTGTATTGTGGCGCACTTGTTTTTCCTGGTATGTCTGAAAATATACAAAAAAATCAATTTCGTGCAACATATTATGTATGTATCTGATGTCTTAGATCATACAACTGTACTAATACGCGAAAGCATTTCTCTGGTTATTCATCGCAATAAATGCATAGGATTAAGGAATTGATTACTACATGATTAATTATAAATTAATTAGTTATAAAAAAACTCTGGTAATGAACTTATCTGATCTGTCAGCACGACCATGAGCGAAACAAAATTCATTACAATTAGTTGTGCTTAAGTTAATTAAACCAAACGTGAGCTACGATATTACATAGTTTATTAAAGCATTATAAAATACATTAAAACTGGTGCTAGAGTAATTAAAAAATTCATTACAACTGGATGTGCTCAAGTTATTTTTAATAATTATCAATATCTATTTATCTGAAAGTAATTTTTATGTGGTGACCCACATGGTCGCGCCGATCAGAAAAAACAGCACACAAGTTCAGAATTTTTATTTATTTTGTAAATATCTAGTAATTAATTAGTAACCAATTATTATTATGTGCTAGCTATTTTTATATATATTTTGTGGAATTGTGCTAGCTTAACCGTTAAGCAGGCACAACCACAATTATTTTTTAAGACATAACCGTAATAAATTTGGTTCTTTGGTAATTAATAAATAATAAATGAGTACTAAATTTTCTGATAGATTTTGTTCGATTATGCTACAACAGTTATACTAGATTAACGTACCAAGTGTAATCGTATGATCTAAGTCGTCTATGTGTCTAATTACCCTGTGTTCTCGAAGATTTACACGAATTTTCATTGTCTTCTAAATTCGGTAAATCAGATTCATGTAGCTCTATTGCTCCTGATTCACATGGTATACGTTCTTCCTCACTAGTTAAATTTAATTTGTAATCTGAAATATTCAATATGTATTAATATTTACAATCGTAGTAACCCCGAAACCTTCTTTTATTTAAAGTTAAATTTAATTTAAAAATATACCTAAGTCTGAATCTGGCTTATAATCTGAATCATCTTCACTATTTTCTTGAAAAGGATCTTCATCTGAAAAATATAATCTACTACTAGTTTTTTATCGTGGTTTAGTGACGTAAATAGCTCCGTGGTAAAGCATCGGACTGTCGATCGTGAGATCTTCAGTTCGAATCCCACAGCTGACAGTTGCCAATTTAAATGTATCCCTGTGGTTCCCACTCCACTAACATCTTGGGAGGGGGGGGATTATGATTTGACGGCTGGTAACCGCACTTCATACGCAAAAACATATCACTTACCGAGATCTGCATAAGAAAAGGGCCACACCCTTAATGGGTAAAAGGCGTGATGATATATTTATTTATTTTATTTTAGTGACATTGGATTACATGTTCAATATCTTAAACGTCAAATTGGCTGTAAATTAGATTAAAAAATAATTAAGCCGGGACCGATGAGCGAGCGTGTTAAAGCAGCAGGTCTTAACATCGCTCAAAGCGGTTTCGATTACCCCCCCCCCCGGGGGGGGGGGGTCTTGGGTGTTTTGTGTGTCTTTAAATACATTTGCATATAAAACATAATTACAAAATTTAATGTAATATGTAGTTATAAAATAAAGGTACATATCAATGTATTAGAGCTATAAGGAAAGTTGAAAGCCGACAGTACATTATTTTTATTATTATTACTATAATTTAGAAAAATTAAGAATGTTAGTTTGTCATAATTTGACATTTAAGATAACGAATATATGATAATTAATTACATCATCATGTCACGTGTGTGCCCTCAAAGGATTATGTATTTTCTTTATAAACCATATATGCTGACTGGGTTTATGGCATAATTACCTGATTCTGACGTAGGTGTCTGCTCATTTTGGAATAAACGACGCCGCAAATGTATTGTTTGTTGTCGCTTAGCTTCTAAAAATAAATGAATGTAAATTCGGATTTTTCGCATTTGCTTTAAAAAAAATTACCTATTCTAGTAATAGGAGTATAATTAGTTGTCGAATCAATAATATCAGCAGTCGAAAAATTGTTTTCCACTTTCCAAACTAAAAATGACATATTATAGTACAACATAACATTTACTTTTAACAAAATTATGAAAATTGCAAATTTTTAATTTTCAATCGTAGTAATATATTAAATATACTTACTACCTGAACCCGGCGATACAGACATGGAATTATCGGAGAACCCATGGTTGGTACTTTTTATGTTTAAATCTAATCGTTCTAAACCTAAAATTAAAAATTACAAAAACTATTTCAGATACTATTCCTAATTCATCTTACAAATTCTGGGTGTTAACGGCGTTATACTTCGATAATTTTTTTTTGGGGTCGACTGTGGACTAAGTCCATTTTTGATATTTGCATGGTGTGTCTTGAGACCTGAAATTAATTTAAATCTTTAAACGTGTGATCCACTCCGTCATCCATAACGAGTGTAACAAAATTAAATACTATGTTAGCAAGGTAATTTTGGGTATCAAATGTAAAGGTCGGACTGTAAACGTTTCGTTACTCAGAGATTATACGAGTACCAATTAAAATGATTTCTCGTGAAACACAATTCTCTTAATAAATTTGTGTAACTTTGTCAATAGTTCCATTAAAATTTAGCGAGTTGCCATAAATTTAAAACTTCAAGGCAACTATGAACAGTTATTTCAAAATAGTATATTGAACAACTAGTGTTACAATGACCTATTTTGTAATACGAGTATAGTTTGCGTAAACGAGCCGCAGGCGAGTTGCACAAAATACGAGTATTACAATTAGGCATTGTAACACGAGTTGTTCATACTACTTTTCCTATTTCACGTTCATATATTCAATAAAAATAAAATAAAATTGTACGGCATGTTTAATATGCCACTGGTCACCAAGGCGCTTTGTCCGCGGGGCCTATCGGGTCCCAGGCCGCAACCCCGACGCAGGGGCTCCGATTCAATAATTTCACGTGAGAAATAATAGCCCCAAGTTTGATAGACTGTTGATTTTACAAATAATAAATTCCCCAAAAACAGTTGCACAAAATTCAATTTTGTAGCATTGTTTTTGAGAAAAACAGTGCCACAAAATTGACTTTGTGTACGTGAAATAGGAAAAGTTTATTTAAATGTGCAATTGGTAAAATTATCACTTATCGAGATCTGCGTAAGCAGAGTGCCACGCCCATAATAAGTAAAAGGTGTGATTATATAATTTATTTTATTTTGCTTTAGTTAAAAAAAAAGTAAAGACGCGGTATATCATTTTTTGACTCATAATTCAATAATTCAAATGACATTATTGTAGTTATTATTTTGGCCTGGTTGCTAGGAGAAAGGTAAATAACGTTTTAGTTACCTTCCTATAAATTATTTTTTATTATACCTGCATCATAATCCGTGTTTAAAACACGCTACAGCCACAGTATAGGTGCTATAAGCAGTAGTCGCATTCCCAGGGTTTTATTGTAACGTGAAAATTTGGCCTTGAAGCGATAAGTCCCGCTCTGTGGACTAAAAGTTTCAGTATTGATCGCCTACCGTCAGGGTCGGACTGAACCCACCGAGATGCCGAGAAATTTCTCGGTGGGCGCTAACCTTCTTTTGGGCCCTTGGACGAGACGATATTTATAAATTAAATTTTATATAAAATAATTCAATATTAATACACGTAAATGTTAACATAGGCAGTTAACATGTGAAATCTGTTTTTTTGTAAATAAAAAGTGTCCGACTTTCTTATTTTATAATCGAAACTAATGAATAATTAAATTATTTTACAATAAATTGTTCATTTTTATTTTGATACTATTAAATTAACCTATTTGTACTAAATAATGGTAATTGAAATCGGCGATTATCAAAATTGTTAATCGTAATCGTAAAATAAAAATAAATATATCATCACGTTGCATCACTAATCTTAATTCTAGAAATTTTAACAGTATTAAAGAATTATTCAAAAATCAAGATAATATAGAAATTTTTAAGTTGATTCCAAAACGTATTAATGTTGATAATGTAGATTTGAGAAATTAATTATTAAATTTTAGCGAACTAATGAGGAGTATACACAGGTGGTTTGCGAACGTGTCTTTTTAATTTAAAAAATAATAAAATCACGTTTATGCTCGAATATATGGGAAAATATATTGCAAGCTTTGATTATGTTGAATGTTGAGCAAGACCTATTGGAAATTTTCGATACGATACCCTAGCCCGAGCCTCATCTAGTACAGAACTGTAAAATTTGTTAATGTATGCATTATTATTTATTTTGTGGTAATTGTGCTGATTTTTAAATATTTAACAAAAACAAATAATTATAATTTTTATTATTTAAAAATTACATAAATTATTCATTTGTTGATTTCGTGTGAAGTTATTATGAACTATAAAATACAAGAAAAAATTACCAGTGAGACGGTCTTATTAATTATTTTCTTACTATATTGGTATGAACCCAAGTAAAACCATCGTTTTACATAGAGAATAGGGCCCTCAACTCTATTTTTCTCGGTGGGCCTTTTTCCTCCAGTCCGACCCTGCCCGCCGCACGCTACGCCGCTCAGTCCATAGAGCGGGGCAAGATGCGCAAGAAAATCTGACATGGTACAAAACATCAAAGGTGCCGACAGAGAGTGCGACTACTGCTTATAGCACTTATACTGTGCTGTGGGATTGATTTGAGGAAAATATAATAATCAAGCAAGTCGTTGGTGTGTTTAAATCGGTTAAACTAAATATTATGGATGGACAATAACGACAATATTTATTAATATACTACTTACCCTTTTTTAATTTTTTTTTAGATTTTGCCATGGTTACAGTTACTGTCTGGTTTAAAACTGCTCACTCTTCACTGCGACGACTGCGTGCACCTCAACACTCAGTGATATGAAACAGACTTTGTCCTATACAGATCTATGTCAACACTACACTTACTACTACTGCGTACTGCTACTGCTCGCTACACTCGTTTGACTCGTTTGCGGCCTTCCTTCAAGGCTTCAAGCACATCGCCATTATGGACGCATGCGCAGTACAACTCCCCCCACCCCACGCATAAGCTTCTTTCTTGGTAGGAGGAAAGAATGTACAGTATACAGTGCGCCCGGGATAATTTGGCATAGCTGGGCTGTAAACAATTAGGCATTATGGACGAAAAAAAAACCATAGGCGTGCCAAATTTTTTTTTTTCATAAACATACATACACTACATTATAGTTATTTATGTATTTAGTAAATAGACATATTTTAACCACGATCGGAATGTTTAGGTCACGACGCAGTAGCCAAGTGATCTAATTTACACGAGTGGTTAATTTGTGTTGCATACACTATTTTTTCTAACACCTTCCTTTAATATGCTTCTTGAATCAAACTAAAATAACATTTAATTAAAAATTTGACAAATATTTGTTTCATCTAATTTTGTTATCAACGCTTACTTTTATACTGTATAAGTTGCTATGTAATTTTGCTTAAAATATAGAAAATATCCACATCTACATTTTGTCATTACTATAGCAAAGTTACTTTATCCAGTTTTACTATAAAAGTATTATTTTAGAATCGAAAATTCGTGGATAAAATACTACTTTACAAGTAGCTGTTGGAAAAAAAAATTATATATTTGCAGCTTTATTTATTATTTATATTTACGGAACAAAAAATCTATGTACAATATCCAAACATATAAATAATAATAGATTGACTAAATTCATTATGATACAAATCTATGCACAAGCACAACATACCAACACATAAATAATAATACATCCGCCCAATACAACTTTTAAATCGAACAAAATAGTATTTGATGATACAGTAAAATACCTTCTTATTTGTTTATTTTCTATTTATTTATATATTATTAATATATTACTTACCGATATCTGCGCAAGCAGAGTGCCTCACCTATAATGGGTAAATAGCGTGATGATATATTTATTTATTTAACTTTTTGACATATATTTCACTAAGAAAACAACTTCACAATCACAATATGTGTCAAATTTCGTTAAAAAAATTGAAAATATATTATTTTATAACATTGTAACCGTTGTTTTATACTTATTGTAAACAAATTATTGAATATGCTAGAATATGCCACATTTATATTCATTTAAATCTCAATATTTGTCAAAAATAACAGTATTTTTATAATTCCAAAGATTTATGTGACTATCTATGTCATTGCTATATTGTAGGCCGGATATATAATATTTTTTCATACGGGTGATTCATCGGTCAGTCCTTTTTACCTCCCGCCTACCTCTAGTAAGGGAGGTATTGTTTTTGGTCAGAAAGTTGGGTAATGAGTTTCCAATGAATAAGCACTTTCTCGGGTCCCTACAATACGATTTTACTATTTTCGCCATGATGTTTGTGTATGTGTGTGTGTGTGTTTGGGTGTTTGTGCGCGTGATTGTGTGTATGTTTGAGCGCGTGATAGTGTGTGTGTGTGTGTGCGTGTGCGTGCGTGTGTGTGTGCGCGAGCGTGTGTGTGTGTGAATGTGGTCTGTGCCGATTTTTTGTCTCGCATAATTAAAATACTATATACCAAAAAATATAATTTTGTTTATTTTTGCTTCTTATATTTATATGAAGAGCTGATTAGATTTTGGATAAAATTGTTCAACAGGAAGTAGCAGTTCAATAGAAGCCTTAACAGTTTTCCATGAAAAAACACGGTTAAATTTAATTTTTTCTACAATTTATGTTATTTTGCTTTTTTCGAATTAATGGACAATGGCCTAGTTATGATTATAATTACAGTGATCTACTTAAACAATTTAATTTGCTTAGTCTGTCTACCAGGCGCAAGATTCAATGCACTATTTATGTACTTGTATAAACTTTTAAATTGGAATATTGAGTGAGACTCACTACCTACTATATCAGAGAAAAAATACTACATCCGAGTTACCGAGTTTACAATATATTTTAAATAAATGAATATTTACAGTTATAATTTGCCGCCCTTGTGCGGTGCACCCTTGCATCCCTGGGTTGGCACGGCCCTGAGAATAATTTTTCAAATATTATTATATACAATTATTATTTGAAAATGTTCCTCTTACAGTCACCATTTACGAATTAGAACACGTTAAAGAAAAATTATATTTTGATAATTTCGTTTAAATCTGCTAACCTGTGCTTTTTGAAAAACAAAACAACGGTTAAAAATATCATTTTTTGATATGTGTTCCTGTATTGTACGATAAGAATTCTTCAGCGGGAGGTATTGTGGTGCCCACAACAGATTTTTTATTTCTAGAGATACAACAGGAAAACTACTGTTCAAGATCATACACCAAATTGCATAGTACCATTTAATAACTGCTGTCAAACTGAGTACTTTGATACCAAAGTCGGTATGATTTCGATAACTTGCAAGCTAGAGGAAAAGGTCCGCCTTGACGAGATTTCTTCTTATGTAAATTTATAGTTCTTAATGGAATACCTTATTTATTGATTCTGATAGTGAAGAAGCTTCTCGTTAAAACAAAAAAAATATACTGGTGAAGCAACTAAAATTATAAATGAAGAAGTTATTTACGTTTATTCGTTCAATGATTATTATACGCAAAGTTAGCTATGGATAATTTTATCGAATGTTTCAAATTGAAGCAATCACAAACAATCTGTCTAATTATTGAAACTGTCTATTCTTCGAGAGAAAAAAATAAAAACTTAGTAATTTCTGTTTGATATTCAACCAATTCACTTGTAGGTTTTTAATCAGACTTTAATAAATGCTGAATGATACAACAGAGTGGTGTGTTTCGTTTTAGTAATTTGCGCCACAAAATGAAATTCCTAGTTCCGAGCATGGTTCATTATCTGTCTCCGCGCCGTAACTATCCCGTAATGTCGTGAGATTGCAGATAAATGTGTACTGTGTAGGCTGAAAACACAAAACACGTTGCCTGTTGGTATCGATCGTTTCAAAAGAATCAAAGGATTCCGCAAACAAACGCTGCTTGGGCGGCGATCGATGTAGTGTTATTGCAAGCGGTCAGGTCTTGTCAAACTCCCGCGATGCCTTTGACGGCCGGCCGCTGTGTCGGTTAGTAACAGTTTTTAATGAATTACGGCTGTCCCAAGGTCACATTCCGAATAATAGAAATGGGACTCTTGTGGTTGAAGCCTAGTATACATATTTAATTTAAAATCTTAGACAATAATTACTATTGTTAATAATTCAGAATTCCATTATTGTCACAAATGTAAATCAAACAAATAAAATTTATTTTATAACAGTTATTTTGCAATTTTTATAAACAAATTAATGACTTTGCTAGTATTATGCTACCTTTACATTTATTTAAATATCAATACTTACAAAAAATATCACTTCTTTTTATTATTTAAGTCTTTCCACTCCAGTGTTGCCATTTTTGGTGAAATTATACCAGATTTGGTGAATTTAAGTTTAATTTAGTGATTATTAATGCATATTTGTACAACTCTTGATAATGTAAATACAAAATTTGAAGCGAATTGGGCTTATTGTTAAATAATAAAAATAAAACAAATTTACTAGAACTTTTTCTCTTCTTGGAATTGACAATATTTGGCTTATTATTAAATAATAAAAGTAAAAACAAATCCTTTGAGAATATTAATCGAAATTAGATATTTGGGGAAGTTTTTTTTAACGAAGATGGGAGGCGGACGAACTACAAAGATCATATGTCGCTTCAAGTGTGGATGATGTATTTATATGAACAGAAACCCATGCTCTTCAGTGGGATTCGAACCCACGACCTACGGTGTGCCAGGTAAGTGACAGCCACTACGCCACCGAGATCGGCTGAAGGGAAGTTTATATAATCCTTTGTTTAATTAATAAAGAAAGTGCGGTAATAAAATGAGCTTTATTCTTGTAAGAGTATGTATAGCAAACGGAAAAATTATTTTTGATTAATATTTATATTAACCATTGTCTAAGATTTGAAAATAAATGAATTTAATGTCTAATTTCTTCATTGTTGGTCATTTAACTTTGGGTTACCCGGTCAATACTTTTAGCGCCTATAGTGCGCGCAGAATACTGACGGAATGTAATACTAACCAGTTTGCTTACGATGCGTTATGTTAAATTTAAGCTTTTGCTTAAATGCCGCACTGCTTGAAATAATGAGTCCAAGTTTTCCAACTCCCTAGAGTAAACTTGTTGGTAAGAACTAAGAAGATGAGTAGTGCGGCAGAGGGAAAGTAGCAGAAAATATCAGCGGGATACATTTTACTTTCTCTGTCCATTGGCGTTGTCAATATAAACACCTTTTACGTAGAAATGTAATTATACATTAAAATTTAAGCCATACAAATGATTTAGTGTATAAATAACTTTAAATTAACATTCTTCCGTACAAAAATTCAAACTTCAAACTATTTCAGAAGCAATTTTAAGCATCTCTGATGAATATTGGAAAAGATACATAAAACATACGACGGCAATAGAAAAGCAATATTGGCAAACTGATGATCAAACCATGGTAATTCTTGAATCATTTATTATAAATGTTGGCGATGATTCTAATGAAGAATTTGAATTAAGTTTTGATGAAGAGGTCTGTTAGTAAAATGATGTTTAATTACTTTTCATTCTTTTTAATATTTATTTATGACATACTGATTTAAACTTATGCAGTGTAATTTATTATTATTTTTGTGTTTGTATGTTGTACATATATTTTTTTCTATATAATGAATTTAGTCAATTTTTTATTATTTATATTATGGTATATTGCACGTAGATTTTTGTTCAGTAAATAATAAATAAATCTTCAAATTTGTAAAATTATTTTTTTGCCGATTGACATTAAAGATTACACTTCGCGGACTACTAACAATCTGTAAAGTGTCACTTTTATGCCTAGAATGTAAAAATATTTTACATAACAACCGCTCAACAAACGCAAATACATAGCAACCGTTCAACACTTGCATGTCAACGTAATTTGACAGCAATAACCTTCAAAATATTTATATATTAAATAATCACTCAATTAACATTAATTCCAAATCGTCAAAAAAATTATGTGTTCAACTCGGCATCAAATACAGATTTATAGCTTCGGCAGCATGCATTGCCTCGGCTTCGCTTCGTCAATGAAACGGCTCCCTCTGCTGTAAATCTGGTATTTTGATGCCTAGTTAAACAAATAACTATTATTTGGTGTAGATACATTTAAGAAAAAAAAAGTTTTTTTTGGCTCGCTTTTGGTTTTGTTGATTTTTCGGCCATTATCCCTAACTGTTTAGTGCCCAGCTATGCCAAATTATCCCGTGCGCACTATACATTCGCGCAACACTCTCAGCGCATTGTTAAACTTGAAGCTGTTAAGGACCATTTCACATGTCCCGGTAAAACTAATATCGCCTGTATCATAATTACATTTAAATACACAGCATTGGTTTTTACGTTGTGATATTGGTTTATTTTCTAGTGTTGTTGACACTATGCATCATTTATTACCAGTTTAACCTATTTTATTCAAAATTAATGTTTCTTTTACGAAACTTCTTCAGGAAATAACATATTGCTCATTGCTCTATACGGAATGTAATCGCATAATAGAAATATATATCAATACCGTCCATTTAAAATGCTACTACTACATTAAAAAATAATTTGTTTATTTTATAAATGCTACTCGTATGTCTACTTAACCCTCTTATGTATACTGAACGGGAACATAAAATTAAAAAAAATAATTTTTCTTTTCTTATGCAGTGTACATTCATGGCAATCATGTTGTAACATTTGGGAACATTATATACACTTTGTCAATTGCCAATTAGGTCATTCCTCCCAATTTGACCAACATAAAAAAAAAATTTAACTGGAAAAAGGATAATTACAGAAACTTAGATAGAAAATGTAAAATTTGAAGGAAGCAGCTTATTACCTGCTGATATATTACAGCTAAATACACCTTTACAAAATTTCCAAAAATTTTTTTTATCTGATGTTTTCCTAGAAGAGGAACAATTTTGTATAGTATGCGAAGACGACCCAATAGACCAAAGTTCTATTGTAAGTTGAATTTGTTCATAATGTTCCCAATAGTGAACAAAACTTAAAAAAAAATTTTTTTGTACAAAATAATGTTTTTGAGCCATTATTTAAAAAATTAATAATTCATGCAATAGAGGGTTAATAAATATCAGAAAATACCTATGTTTTATACACATAATTCTTTATGCACAGGTAAATAGTGTAGACTCTAATTTTAAAAATTATGAGAAAGTAGAAACATAATTAACATTAATGGTGGAATTACATTAAAAACTTTGAATGTTGAACAAAATCGCAATGGCATGTGCCAATGTGAGTAATTATAATTATTAATTCATATTTGTGCATCTCTTAAGAATGTAAATACAAAATATAAAGCTAATTAGTCTTATTGTTAAATAATAAAAGGAAATACAAATTCATTAGATCATTTCAATTCATGGAATTAGATAATATTTGTCGATGTAATAACAAAATGAGTAATTATAATTATAATACATATTTGTACATTTATTGAGAATGTAAATACAAAATTTGAAGCGAATTGGGTTTACTGTTAAATAATAAAAGTGAAATCAAAAGTAGAACTATTTTTCTTCGTAGAATTAAAAATTGTTGATATAATAACAATATGGATATTTATAATTATAAATACTGTGACGCACTCTCGTAGATCGCAAGGTGTTTGGCGTAAGTTGCTTGGGCGCCAAACGGTCCGGATAGAGGGATTGGGATAGTCCAGGGTTTTTAAATGATAAGATAAGTGTTGATGTGTGATGTAGTTAAGTGTTGTGTACAGAAGCGAATCACGGTATTGGTGCATAACAAGCTCCTAGTTTCCCTACAGTCGCAGCGAACACTGAGTCTCGGTACAATCGCGGTGTCTTGGTCACGGTAGATAACCGTCGTAGATGCCTTCCCCAACCTCCGTAACGTCGAATCAGGCGTTTTTAGAAAAACGACGCCTGGCGTCGCACGTTCGTCGGTGGTCCGGAGACGATATCTGAGGTCCCTGAAGCGTTTATGGTGCTTCTATCGCGACAAGTCGTCTTCGACCAGAAGGACGCGTGGCGTCGCGACGTCAGTCAGCACAAACACTCGGTAATGGCCGTCGGGGTTGATTCCCGAGTAGTGAAAACTAAAATGTCCGTTAACTCAAAAACGACGCCCGGCGTCGCGACGGCGACCTTCGGTCCTCGGGGCTAACTCAACTTCGACGCTTGGCGTCGCGGCGGTAGGGTTGGAGTATATTAAGCAGGGAACCACACTGATGGTGTCCTCGGGCACCGGTTCCACGGAGGACTCGCTGGTACTGCGTAACACGGTTAAATGCGGAGATGACGTCACATCGGGTGACGTCACGGTACGCCTTGTGATTTCGCGGTGTCGGGTGGGTACCGGGCCGGCGTCGTGGTCTAGGTATTACCTCTCGAGGTGCTAACTCCAGAGGCCGCTCTAGACCACAAGGCGGACGTAAAAACTGGTTGCGGGCGACGATGTCGCCGTAGCTTATGTTTGCTACCGTAGAAGATGCGAATGCCAGCTCCAGCGGTGTCGCGCTAAGCCAAAGCGTCGGTATGACCCGGAAACTCACATTTGTGTACTAGGTATTACTCTTTGAGGACGCAAATGCCAGCTCAGCAGGTCGCGCTACTGTACAAATTGACGCGGTGATAACAGTATCCTGAGCTAATTGTTAAATAATAAATGTAAAAACAAATTTACTGGAACCCTTTCTCATCGTGGAATTTGTTAGTATTTGTCAATACAAAATGAGTAATTATAATCAAAATACATATTAGTACATCTAATGAGATAATGGGAATATAAATAAAAATTTAAAGCGAATTGTGCTTGTTAATAAAAGTGAAATCAAAAGTAGAACTTTTTTTTCTTCATGGAACTAGTTAATAATTTAGTAGAACTATATATCTCTTACTGGGGAAGATTGCGATTATTTGCATGTATTTTTAAACATATGTAAAGTGTACACCTTTTGAGAATGTAAATCTAAAATAGGTATTTAGGGAAGCTTATATAGTCCTTTTTTTATTAAATGAAGAAAGTGCGGTAATGAAATCAACTTTATTCGTGTAAAAGTATTTTTAGCCCCATAAATACTTTTCACGCCTACACTACATTCGCGCCATTTCACTTGTCCCGATAAAGCCGATATCGCATGTATCATATTTACATTAAAATACACAACATTGGTTCACACGTTGTGAAGTTGTGATATTGGTTTATTTTCTAACGTTGTTCACACTACGCGTCACTTACTTTTAGTTTAACTTATATTCAAAATTACTGTTTCTTTCTGTGTCTAATTTATACATATTACCAGCAAATACCTATGTTCTATCCATATATTTCTTTATGTACACGTCATAATATAATTTTAAAATAAATGTGAGAAAGTAGAAACCAAATAAATATTAATGGCAGAATTACTTTAAAAACTGTTAAACAAAATCGCAATGGCATGTGACAATGTGAGTAATTATAACTATTAATACAAATTTCTCTTCTCTTGAGAACATAAATCCCAAAATGTTAAGCAAATTGGACTTATTGTTAAATTAAAAAAGTGAAAACAAATTTCATAAGACTATTATTTTTCGCGAAAGAAGTGATTGTTTGTAAATGCTATAACAATAATAGAATTTTTATGAATTAATACACATTAGTTGATTCTTTGAAAAAGCAAATCAAAAATTATTTACACTTCCGCGATAATGTTTTATGCATTAAATAACCCTGTTTGTTATGCAACCTGCAATATAGTCATCTGTTAACCAGAAGACGTATTAAATTTATATGTCATCGTAGTTCTTCAAAAAAGTCGTTCAGAGGACTCAATGGTAGGATTATTTAGAACCCTCGGGTTCCAAATATTTAAAATGAAATAACTCTTATATGCAACATTATTACATAATGACAGTTTATACAGTCCATTTTGGTGGAATAGTACTTTATGTCAACAAATTTGTATTTGGATAATTTAACTAGAAATAGGCGATAAATCACTTGAAAACTTTGACGTTTGGAACCCGGGTTCCGAATCTCAAACGGGGCCCAAACATCATCGACTTCTTCCCACTTCGGGTTCTAAACTCACTTATATACCAACTTATATATATATATATATATATATATATATATATATATATATATATATATATATATATATATTAGGGTGGGTCGAAAAAAATAGATTTCGTTCTCTAGGGTCTAAAATGAAAGAGTTCCATCTAAAAAGATGTGGAGTTGTGCTGAAACATTTTTCTGATGAATACCCAGGCAGCACCGAACACCTCAAAACGCCGTTTTTTGCACTTTTTTTAGATTCTGGCCAATAATTTTTGGGTACTTTGAGGATTTTTTCTTCGCCTTTAGGAAAGGGTAAACCCCAATGTCTGTTATATTGACTTATTCGGTATTGATCTGGGAATGCCAAAAAAAAAAAAAAAATTCAGCCAATTTGAAGCAAATTGAAAAAAGTTATTGGCCAGAATCTAAAAAAAGTGCAAAAAACGGCGTTTTGAGGTGCTCGGTGCTGCCTGGGTATTCATCAGAAAAATGTTTCAACACAACTCCACATCTTTTTAGATGGAACTCTTTCATTTTAGACCGTAGAGAACGAAATCTATTTTTTTCGACCCACCCTAATATATATATAGCACGCAAACTTTGGAGATAAAATGAAAAGTAGAAGCTTCAATGCGAGCCAAATACTACATTGTCTTAATAAAATTAACAAAGGAAAACGGGGGAAATGTTATTTCTACAATATGTGTTGCAGGAAATGGAAAAAGTTTATGTAAACATGTATTTTCAATACTTTGGGAATTATTAGATTTCATACGTCAAGGATTGAAAACAATTCCTGACGAGTTACCATGTACTTATCTGCAAAGAATGTGTGGAATAATACAAAAAAAAAACAAACAACTTGTTTTGATAAATTAAAATTTGTGAAGCACAGTCACTCAAAACAACAGAAAGAATAACTGTGCACAGGAATATAAATAACAGGCATAGAAAATCATATGACATAAGCTATATACAATTACAAGCAAACGTTAATGAATTATACAAATGCCAACAACTCCAAAAACATTTTGCCAATGTTATTCGAAGTTCTCTCTGAAAATAATTATATGCCGCAATTTAATAATATGAATATTATCATAAAAAATAAATCAGTGCATTGAAATTTTACAATATAGTTTAACAGAAAATAATATAAGAATATAAATTGAAAATAGTTTGGAATCAATGTGTGATACAAATAATAACACAAATAATAAGTTAAATTTCTTTTAGAGAACGAGGAATGCTTGAACAATTTTAAATTTGAACCTGTAGAATATACAGACATACAAATGAGTTACGCCCGTTCCAAAGAAATAGAATCATCAACAAGGCAACAATACCGGAGTATATTGTGGAAAAATGAAAGGATATTTAGATTTAACCAACAGTAATTTAGGAGTTATTTGTAAAAGACGAAAAGACATAGATACAAATTTCTAAGTACAATTTTATAGGGAAGGAACATTGAATACTTGCCAGCAGGTCGTGCAGTAATTAAAAATGAAGGGCACGTAAAACGTCTTTATTCAAAATATAAAATAAATCAGAGAAAGATTATTACATGAACTGCCATACGAGTTAGACGTGTCTGCGCGTTCTGGCAAAGATTCTAAAAGTATACTCTCTTTTTTGATTTTTTCAACGCTTTTTAAATAATTTATATTATTAAAATGTTGTCGCGTGACGACAGAGAAACCATCACTTCGATGATTAGTGCCTCACTTCTAAAACTTGGTGATAATAAAGAGTTTATAAAAGTTATTGTTGAACAAGTGACGAGTGCTGTAAAGCAAGTGTATGAAGAAAAATTAAAAGAGCTAAAATCGGAGATACAATCTTTAAAACAAGAAAATATGGACTTCAAAGATACGTGCGTGAATTATGAGAAGAGTTTCGACGATATGGAACAATATACCCGACGCAACAACATCAGAATATTTGGACTCCCTGAAACTCGAGATGAGAACATAGACGAAAGTGTAGTGAAGCTGTTTCGTGACAAACTTAAGGTGAACATTAGTGTAGCTGAAATAGACCGTACACATAGACTAGGTAAACCTGCTCCAAATAATACGAATCGACCGGTCATAGTGAAGTTCGTCAGTTATCGTTCCCGCCATCAAGTTTTCAGTGCGAAAAAACTGCTCAAAGCCTCGGGCATTACTATACGGGAAGATCTCACTAAAATGAAACTGGCTCTTCTAAAACTAGCATCTGAAAAATTCTCGTTTAAAAATGTTTGGTCTTCTGACGGGCGAATTGTTCTAAATATCAAGAGGAAGGGTAAAAATGTTAAAATATACTTGAACAGCGTCAAGGATCTGGATAATATAGACTCATAATAAAAACAAATGATATTTTTTAACTTCAATTCACCTGTATTTAAAATGAACCGATGGCTCAGTATCTACTTGCTTAATTACTTAAGCCAGAACGTGCCTAAGTCACTGACCTTTTGATTGTTCATCCTTGAATTAGTGACTTAGCGCTAAGTTGGTTTCAGTTTGTATATTTTTTGTTTGTAATGTCAAAATCAGCTGTTTACAATACACAAGCAATTGATATACACAAAATAAGTTCTCTGTATGTCAAATTAAAGTTAGATCAATTAATTCTTGCTTTTTAAGATTTAAGGACTTTGTCAATGAGTTTGAGTTTGATATTGCAGCGGTTACTGAGACATGGATAGGAGAAACAGCTCCGGCAAATTTATTCCATATCGATAATTACACCTTAGTTAGCAAAGAAAGACAAAATAAACGCGGTGGAGGTGTCGCGCTCTATGTCCGTAACGGCATACAATTCAACATTCTAGATACTTCATTTACCAAATAATAATGTAGAACATGTATGGATTTTATGTACGATTTATAACACAAAAATATGTATAGGTGCTATGTATAATCCAAATTCAATTTTTTACAAAGATCTTGCGATTTTGGACTCAATATTTACTGAATTTAACTCTCAGTCTGACTATTTAGTATGTACTTGAGATATTAATATAAACTTATTAGTGGACGACGCTCGATCCAGTTATTTCAATAACATATTATCAGCTAATAGCATGCATCAAATTATTAATAAATTTACAAGACCAGCATCTAAATCATTGATTGATGTCATGCTATTATCTGACAAAAATATTTGTCTAAATTCAGATACTATTGATTGTAGTAATTTCTCGGACCATGACTCTGTGTACTGTGTTTTAAATTTTCCAAAGACATATGTTCCTCGGAAAACTTTTTCGTACAGAGATTTTAAAAATTTCAATTATGAACATTTTTTGATAGATTGTGAAACAGTGAACTGGAATCACATTGTTTATTTAAATAATGTTAATGAGAAAGTAGATTTTTTAAATCAGAATATAGTCAGCCTTTTTGATAAACACGCTCCCATTAAACAAATCCATACAAGCAGGCGATATACACCATGGATAACTCCAGTTGTAAAAATAATGCAGAGGAAAAGAGATAAAGCTTTGTTAAATTATAAAAAATTTAAAACGGAGTCAAAATTTGAATATTATAAGCAATTGCGCAACTTAACAACAGCTGCTATTAGAAAAGAAAAGCAAGCCTACATTAATTTTAACATAAATAATAACATTGGTGATTCTGGTAAACTGTGGAATAATTTGAAAAGACTAGGTGTTAATAAAGTAAAACAAAATACAATGGATGATTCCTTATGTAAACCTCAAGAATACGGACAGCATTTGATAGATCAACTCGATATTGTAAATGTAAATCCAAATACCGTTAATCATTATTATAGTAACAATTTTAATGGGGTAACTGGAGAACAGTTTTGCTTTAAATGTGTAGACAGTGCAATGGTAGAAAAAATTATAAAAAGTCTTAAATCTGATGCGATTGGTGTCGATGGAATATCAAGAAAAATGTTACTAATTGTTCTCCCAGTTATATTAGATTATATTACACACATCGTAAACACTTGTTTATTGGATGCAGTAGTTCCTGATTTGTGGAAATCCGCAATTGTAAAGCCAATTGCTAAGCAAATAAACTCCTCTACATTTGATGACTTACGCCCTATAAGCATTCTGCCTACTCTATCTAAGGTTTTGGAGAGAGTATGCTGTGATCAAATCATGTCTTTCGCTGTGGAAAATGATATCTTACCGTCTTCGCAGTCCGGGTTTAGAGCAGGGTTTAGTACCAACACTTGTCTTCTAAATGTAGTAGATGAAATAATAAAAAACTTCGATAATTCGAATATATCGCTGGTAATTCAAATAGACTTCTCCAAAGCATTTGACATGGTTGATCATGGACTACTTCTGGCGAAACTAAATTACTATCATTTCTCAACTAATGCAATTAAATGGTGCAAAAATTATTTCGAAAATAGAGAATTTTTTGTTAGTATGTCACAAAATTCTCAAATAATTAATTCAACTCCTTTTTCATTAAAATGTGGCGTACCGCAAGGATCGATTTTGGGGCCACTATTTTTCTTAATTTACATCGCAGATCTACCAAAAAATCTATTGTATTGTGACGCACACTCTTATGCTGATGATACACAAATTTTAGCATCAATGACTTCCACAGACTTAACAAAAAATTGTCAGCTAATTAATTCAGACCTGGAAAAACTTGCAACCTGGGTGAGAAATAATGGTCTCAAAATCAATGCCTCTAAATCATCATTGTTAGTTTTTGGTTCACAGAGTATTCCTCCCATAATTTTGGATGGAGTTACATTAGAGCGTAGTCAGGTATGCAAGAGTTTAGAAATGTACATTGATGAGGGATTGAATTTTCGTGTTCATCTACAGAGAAAATTAAAAGCAGCAATGATTAAACTACGCCATCTTTATCAGTTTCGTAATATTCTTTCGTCGCAAGTTAAATTGCGTTTAGTAAATTCATTGGTGCTCTCGATATTTGATTATTGTGCTAGTGCGTACATTCCTAATCTGACACAATATGACAAACGTAGAATAACAACGTTTCAAAATTCCTGCTTAAGATATGTTTACGGTGTGTGTAAATATGATCATATATCTGAATATAGATCTCTTGCAAACATGGAGGATATAAGCACTCGAGCAAAAAAGTTTCTGTTAATTCTAACACATAAAATTTAAATTACTGGTACTCCAACATATCTCCATAATAAATTAACATTTAAAAACTATAATTATGGTTTGCGTGCTAAGGACTTGTACTCTGTATCTACTTTCAATAAATCAAAATTCAAATGCTCGTTTACTTACTTAGCACCTACTCTATACAATAACTTATCGAATGAAGCAAAGTCTCTATCGTTAAGTCCATTCAAAAAGTATATAAAACAATTGTCAAATTTATAAATATTTCAGTATTATCATGCTATTGCAGTATTTTGTAAACTCCTGAAAGTTCTACTATTAATTTGTACTTAAAGTCGTTTGTAATTTATTGTGGTATTTATGTAAATATATTTTTGTAATCGTGTATGTATTGGTTGGGTGGAAGAACAGCCTTTGGCTGAACCCCGCCATTGACTGGTGTCAATAAAGGTTATTATTATTATTATTATTAATTATATTTATTCATCCACTTGCACCAAATCTAGGTGCTTCACCAGATGGCTATATTTTCGATCATTATGAACGTAATGAGAAGTTTGGTTTATTGGAAATAAATATGTTTCAAGTGTTAAATTTAAAAATTTGGAAATGGCGTGCAAATAATATTAATTTTATTGTTCAAAAATTGACATAGCAAAGAACTATGCATTGAAAAAGTATATAGAGATATTAGTTTTGTAAATGCATGTACAAAAATTTTCAAAAACATATATAGTTATTTGTATCACAAGGTTGGAAACTGCTATTTTGAGAGTGCGAGTTTATTTTGATAGGACGAGCCGTAGGCGGGAAGTAGTGCAAAACTGAAAATAATTTTTCAATATGCATTATGCTCAATTCAAGGAGATAAATTTTATTACGCAACATCAACGAATTTTTCACACATTTTCTAATATAAAAACTAATGGAAATGCTATTGGTAAGGAATATGTTAGGTTATGGATTGAGTTTAAATCATGATTTATTTTTACTTGTTTCTTTGGTATTCCAATTTAATCATGATTCAAACGAATCATGTTTAAGCGAATCATGATTTAGAAAATCACAATCAGAAGACGAAGAAACACGCCTCGTATTTACAGAAAAAATTTACTGAAAAGAGTTCCATTATAAGACTGTAATTAAAAATATAAACTTTTTCTGACAGTTAAAATGTCATACAACTGTTTGTAATTTTGTTTGAGTTTCTAGGCTGACACTATAAATAAACAATTTTCAAATAACTTTAAAATAGTTTTTCTCGATTATAAAATGTCAAAAACTAAATCTGGGGCCTGACTCTTGAAATTATTCGTATGCGTAACTAGGTTAATTTCGTATACGAATTGGATAACGGTATTCTTGAAGCGTCACACACCAAAATTTAGTGCGCATTTACATCGCATGGGTATGAACCACTCGAAAGTGTTATTCGCACACGAAATTATATGTCACTCTTGTGTTTGATGCAGATAGGTTTAATATTATATATTATTTTTCAATAGAAAGGCTAAATTAATGTATTTAGACATAAAAAATGTTCTGGAAGAATTGGAAAACGATATTTTGACACAAAGGATTCAATTAAAAGTGAACGTTTCGATACACTTTTATAAATAAAATGTTTTTAAAACTTCCGTTTGGAATACAATATTTGTTACCTATTTCTTCAACATTTTCTGTCTATATTTAACAGAAAAATTTTGTCAAATTTCCCGTCTGTTAGTTTCAGATTTATTTTTTACTTTAGATCTAGGATGAGTTCTGAGAGTATTTTGTTCAGTATTTATGGTGCCGACTCGTTTTGTCATGTTTAATATTAAAATATACATGAAATGCACGTGAAATGTCAAAGCACTGACGTTTCAGCAAAACTATTTAAACTGAAAATTTTGATTTCATTAGCCGCCATGTGATCGTGAAAATCGCACACGCAAACTTCGGTCAATATTCGTGTGGTACTCAAGAACACCAGCCATACGCATTGTGCTAGTCGTGAACGAAACATACCGTACGAATATTGTATACGAATAGTTTCGCATGATTTCTAGAATCAGGCCCCCTGTTAAACAATTCAGATGCAGAATTTAATTCTTTAAAAATTTTATTTGAAGCTTTTTTGCATAAAATAATATGGAGACTTTTGGGCAAGGAAAAACTGATTTTACATGATAAACGCCTATGGCTCATTTTTTAATTAACAAAATGAAAAAGTTGAAATTTAAAATAGCTAATGTAGAAGTAAATGTATCATCGCGCCATTCATTATACTTTGTATAAGAAAGTAAAAATGCACACCGACCACCTGGTACATTTATTCTCATAGCTATGATTATTGAAATATAAAAAGATTCACAAACGATACTGAGAAAATCCAGGGGATCTAAAAAAAATTAAGTATATATCTTTAAAACTAGACACTAAAAATTACACTGCTGCATTAAGAGTGATTTTTACTACAACAGTACAACTGTCCAAATAATTTCATTACGGCCTTGCATTTATTATGGAGGTGGCTAGCTAAGAAAGTCTCGAGAGAAACCTATTAACAATATTCAATAAAATGTTTAAAAGGTGTGTATAATAAAACTACACTATACAACTGTCTACAATTACTTAAAATTTTATTGGGTAAGTATACATATGCCCCGTGAACCAAATATTCACATCAAAATATAGCATTGTAAAGTGAAATCAATTCACTTACTGTTGCTTTACGAATGATGTACAACTTGGATGCTGATACCGGCTCCGAAATCTGCTGCAGGTGATCCAAGCTCCGGCGATGGTGTTCAATGATCCCTATAATCATAAAAACAATATTTATTTAGTAAAAAAGGGTAGCTTCAAACTTGAAAAACATAGTTATGGTTTGGTGCTTAACGTATTATCTCCTAAATCACAAAATTAAAATGATACGGCCCCTCTATTATCGGTACAATTACACTAAAATAACACAAGAAATAATTGTGAGAATACCTTTAACTAACAAGATAGTTTGAAGTACATGTTAACGTTTTCCAGATCTTTCCACTTTTGATTCAATGAACAGCTGATCATAAATAAACGTTCGTTGATAACTCGCGTCATCTTAAATGTGCTAAAATCACGTAACCAGGTAACAGTAAAATTGTTATAAAACTAAAAATAATAATGTTGTATAATACATATTTTTTTAAAAAAGTGTACACACTAACCAAACACGTCAGCAATTGAAGTGTCTTCTTCACAGCTCTCAAATTCTTGTAACACTGACACAAATTTAACTTTTGTTTATTTGTGTATCGACATTATTTTGTAATACTTGATTATGAATTATTATTATTTACACTAACAAGCACTATTTCACAAAATTTTGTGCGTCAACAGCTGTACTACATACAACACGGTTGTGAGTGAAGATAGGAACCCAATTCCTACCGTTTTATAAAATACTTTGCACAAAGCGCATGACATGTATAGTACAACCAATGTAATGATGTTTTGAAATTACGCTATTTTTACCTCCCGCCGCATCCTGTAAGGGAGGTATAGGAATCATGCTAAAATTTCGATAGTGAGTTTCAAGTGGATGAACACGTTTTAGAGTTCCTAGAATACGATTTTGATAATATCGTGATAATGTATGGGTGTATGTCTGTGTGTATGTCTGCCTGTGTCTGTATGTGGATCTCTGAAGTTACAGTTTCTCAAAAACTACTAAACTGTAAATTTTTATATATTATATACCGGGTATTTCATTTTAAATATCTCGGAATAAAATCTTTAATAACTCGGACAGGGCATCAGTTAGTACTAAATTCCGACCACTTTCCCGCCCCCTGCGGGTGGGGCGATGGGTAACTTTTAAATTATAAATAGAAACCCCTATTTTTATCACAGATTCACATTCTACGTCGAAAAGTACATATGATTTGTCCGATAAAAAAATTTCAGTTCGCAATAGAAAATATTTAAAATCGTCGATCAAACCGTCGCGTCAATACCCACAATTAAACAAATGCAGAAAAATTGGACGTACTTTTTGGCGTAAAAAATACTTCTTTTTTTTAAAAGATTTTAAAGTTGACACCCGTCCCATCCACAGGGGGTCGGAGATCTATTATTGAATAGGCCTTGGAAAAATACTAAATATGTTTTTTCTGTTCTTTTATTCTTTCAATTTTTGTTCTATTTTTTGCGATTATAGCGGCATCTATTGTGAATTGAAATTTTTTCGGACAAATTATACGTATTTCTCGACGTAGAATCCGAATCTGTGTAAAAAATAAAGTGGGCGGAAGGTGGTCGGAAGTTAGTACTACCGGATGCCCCCCTTGGAGATATTCAAGTTTCAATTCGATTTTTTTTTTTCTGTACGATACGTAGTTATCGAGTTATACTAAATTCCGAGTTAAGTGAAACACCCGGTATATAACAATTGTATCTTTTATCTTGGGAGGAGCTGATTAAGATTAGTTTTTTTAATATAATCCAATAACCGGAAGTGATAGTTTTGAATGCCAGTCTTGTTATTTTGAAATATCTCAGCAAATTATTGAAGGACGAGATATAATATCTTCATGAATTTTGTTAACTTTAATTATTTTCAAAATAAAATAATACAACAATGTTTCAGCCTTTATTACAGCAATCTTCAGGTTCTAAAGTTACATTGCAAAATTTAAGTCATATAATAAAATTTGTTGTTGAAATTAAAAAAAAATAATTGTTACATTTTGTAATTAACAAAACTAGATACTAATATTATAAATGGTATTAACAAGGGAAAATGGCTTGAGCTGTTACACACTAACAATAATATTTAAATATCAGAACTTATACAAACCCCAACGAAATGTCATCTAAAAATGAGATATATTTCCATCAAAAATATTCCTTTAAATGTATTCATTTATTACTACATTGTTGAAAGTATTCATAATTTTTTCAAGAACAGAGAAAGGAGGTCACTTTCCGCCAGTGAAGTGTTTAGTACATATATAATTGTTATTTTTTATTTTTTCCGTCCTCGATAGTGTATCCAACGCTTACTTGGTTTTAAATTATTATACTTTACAAACACTTTTTAGATATTCTTTATGATTATATTTTGAATTACCGATTACTTAAATTAAATTTATGTCTAAATTTATGAATGAAATTAAGCTCATATAACATATCAAACAAAGTGTCACGCAGAATACTGTTTGTAAGAATAGTTGAAGCAATGTCCGCTGGCGCCACAGTCGATTCCTAAATAAAAGTAGTCTATTCGTATAGGTGTGGCAGCCGCCTAGTGTAGCGTCTGTTTGATATGCAAGTAAACATTTATCTTGAATAAAATATGAAAATTAAAGAAGCAGATTGGAGTGTACAATGTTCAGACGAGGAATGCGACCAAAAAACAGGGCTGTTCGAACCGCCGCCGGGAGTGATAGAACGACTGTATTCTATTTTAGACAAAGGCAAACTTCCTAACCTAAATTGGCAAAGACAAAGTTACAAGCCACCAGCTCCAAACAATGCACCTGTTGCTCCAATAGTAAAAGAAGCGCCCGCGGAAGAAAAGTCTGTGTTTGATGTCAGGGATGAAAACAGTCCACCCAGATTTCCATTTGGAAGGGAGGGCCCAGCTATGTTGAAAGGCAGCGCAAAGAAAAAAACTGCAACTTTCGCTTCCGCTGTATCAAATGTGAGAAAACAGATGTTGGAAAGCGAGCAATATTCACCAACGTATAGTGAAAATGTTTCCCAATTCTGAGTTCCTGTCAAATATTTATTAAATATAAAGTTTTGAATGTATACTCTTATAGTAAACTGTCAAATTCTCAGTCATGTCAATAATTTTACAAAATAAATAATATAATATAAACTTATTTATTTTTTTCTTGCACAACAGTTAAGTATACTAATTATAAACTATTCAAAAGTAAATAGTAATGTTAACAACAACGAACATATGGGCTGGTAGTATGGTCACGGTTTTACCCCCGGTGGTAAGCTTGAGGATAAAAATCATAGTATTGGGATCTAACATGGGGGCGTGGCTTATTCAATATGGCGGCTTTAGTAGTCTATCGCGCATGTGTGCAATTTCTCGTACGGGTTCTTTTTTTTTACAAAAAAAAATGGCCTTGAATTGCAACGAACTTGTTCTCTGGGCAGGCGCAAACAAAGATCAAACAAATTATGTCGAAGCTAAGCGAATTTTGAGTGCAGGACGTCTGATTAAATGCGGTGTAATTGTTGACAATGTTTACAGTGCAAATGTAAACATTGTGGCATATGTGATGCGAACCTCCAATTTGAGAGATAAACCGCACGAAATTAAAGGTGAAATCACTCAGGGTGGTAAGTTAGTGCACATAGATTGTTCCTGCAAAGCTGGACTGGGTGAACATTGCAAACACATCATTGCAGCCGGTAAAAACCTAACCTAAGCTTCAAATTTTGACATATGACAATAATTGAATTAATAATGTAAATGTATAAATATAAATGTATTTAATATATAAATTAATAAAAATTTGAATAAATTGAACAATTAAGTTTAATTAATGTAAAGCGTGTAATAAACTCCAAACGTATGACGTGACATAACCTCACTTACCAATAAAAAAAATAATCTTCCTTCTTAAAATGTAATGAACATATTTTTGTATGTTTCTGTACCAGTAAAATTTTAGTAGCTCGTTGCCACGTTTTAAATTTATCCATTTCTCTGGAACGTCGAACATATTACGCACTATAACAAAGCATTCACCCCCAGTGGAAAGGAGTGAAAACTTACACCGTCGTTTTTTCCTCCTTTACTTTCACAATTTTCAACTGCGCACTTAGCTTTGTGCACATAATGAGTAGATTTTCCCGTTGGGTCATTATTTTCACTCACCGAACTCATTTTTGTACAAATTGACTATAAATAATCAAATGTCATCTTTGAACACGCCCATCGATAAAGTAAGAACAAGATGACTATCTGCAATGCTTCGCTGTGATAGTAAGTTTCAGCGCCATCTTACCGCATAGACAGAAAGCTTTACACGAGAGACGAGGCGCGCGGCACGGGGGCAGGTATTCTGTAGGATTTTTATTGGAATTCATTTTTAAAAGTAAATAAAACAAATAATGTACAAAAGTAAGTACCTATACTGTTTATTGTATAATTATTAATACACAACAATATTCAGCATATATTAATGCTTTTACAACAGTCCAAGTTATAATACGTTTAAAAAATTTGTTATGAACACGTGTTATAAAAAATATACTATTTTACATGTTTATGTTCACAAAACGCTATTTGAATTATAACATATGTAAGATTTTTTTTTATAAACAAATGATATTTAACATGTTTATGCTCGCAGAACGCAATTTAAATTATAATTAATATGTGTATGAAAAAAATTGTAATAAACAAGTGCTATAATACACAATTTTACATTTATGCTCGTAAAACGTATTTTAAATTATAAAGTGTAAACAAATATGCTATAAATATGTGTATCTATAATACAATAATTCGTATAACTTAAGAGAAGAGGAACATTAGAAGGGTAAAGATGCTAATATAATATTGTACGTGAACACTTATCTTTGCAGTAGAAAGGTAAAATAATACAATATTGTACCTGGTCACATATATTATAAATATATACTAGAAGAATAGTGTAAGAAGTGAAATTGCCGATGATATATCTTCTGCTGTCCAGTGTCTACGAATATTGTTTTCTTGCAAAAGATGCTTCACTTAACCTGGTTTAAAATATCTGCTTAATATTTTTATCGTAAAATTTCGTTCGATTATATTGACTTTCTTCTGCGTTGAAAGTTGCGATTTATATTCTACATTTACTTTCCCTAAATTTTCATTCACGTTCCTTAAATTTACACTCTTTTTCCCTAAATTTTCATTCTCTTTTCATAGTTTCATTTTCTTGAAAACAGAAATGTAATTGTACTTGAGATTGCTCTGTCAAATCCAATATTTCGTCGTATGTAGGAACAATAAATGCTGATCTAAAAAGTTGCATGTATTTAAAAAATAATTGTATAAAATAGTTTTTATAATATTTAAAAACTTACCCTGAAACAGTTTTTTCCTTTTTTCCTTATGATTTTAGCAGGAAGATTTATATTTTGTGTGGAAGCTTTATAAGTTTAATCCGTGATCCGTTTCATTTCAAAGCATTTTACTTTGACATGCTCTCACAGATTCCTGTTAAAAAAATTAACATAACATAATTATTTTTAATTTCAAGACCATATGAGTGTTTTAGTTGTGTAATTATATTATACTTACAAGTCTCAAAATATATTTGAATTGCCTTTGACAAACTAGTTGCAGCCATTTTTCTAGCATTTCTTCATTCTTCGGGAAAGTAAAATATTTGATATTTCTTGTACCGTGCCTGTGCCCGGTATAATTACGGCAGTTCAGTATACAACACAGGGGCATTTTGATTAAAACAGAATGCAAATTCAGATTGTCACTCACTAACATAAACTTACAAGATGTCGTGCAGATGAACAAGGACGATAAATTAGAAATTATGTTCACCAAACTGGACAGTAAAATGCCGTCGGAGCCATCTATCGCGACCACTCGTCATATTTTGTGCTGTCAGAGACATCTATCAAAATAGATAAAAGTTAAAACTTGTTTTCAAGCTGGCCTATCTTGTTGCCGGGGGCTGAACACGCCAGCCAGAGGACTACTATACTAGTACAATCGTTATGCCGCTAGATGGCAAATGTTCAATGTCAGATCCCATATGTGGCTTTAAGTCACTGAAATGTAATAATACTGGAACGCGCACTAGCGGTATAAGTGCGAGCCGAGAGTGAAAGCGACCTGCAGGTATTTCTATCCTTGTCGTACAGTACGTTCAAAAAGTTTGTGTCGAAGCATTCATTATTTATAGGAAAACTGAAATTCAAATGACAGAAAGAAATAATGGCATTGTTTCTCATTCTGAAACTAATGTATTTAGGGAATGTCTTCAAAACACGAATACGCAAAAACAGAATGAAATGTAACCGAATACGCATGCACAGAATATGCAAAAACCGAAAGGTTACAGAATGGCACGAAATATTCAAAAACAGAATATGCATTTCCCGAAAAAGTGGGCGTGGTTCTTGGGTTGGCCTACTGTAGGCAATTACCGCTAGATAAAATCACAGACATACGATTTGAATTGTCAAATTGATAGCTAAATTAAATAAAAGCAATAATTATTTTTATAATTCATTAAACAATATGTAAAAACCATTGATGAACTAGCATTTTTGCGAGCACATTTACATGCTATCAAATTAGAAAAACATTTAATTTATTAGTTTAATTAATCAGATTTACCGTCAAATATATAAATGAATAATGTCTCATTGTTTTTAGATATTTTATAGTTGTCACTATTAGTGTGGGGGTCTATAACTTTGTGTTTGTCAACATACCATGTCATAATAAATAGCTGATTTTATGTAAACATACATTATCCTGATTTTTGTAAAAAATCTAAATACCAATTATATAATTATTTAAGAATGAATCAACTGTAAAATTTAATAGAATTTATTGTAATATATAGCATTCGAAAACATCAAATTTTTCGGATAATTACTGTGATGTATTTAGCGACATCTGTGATTGTAATGTATTATTTTTATGTCGGTTTGGACGGGCGAAGTAATCACCCGTCACGGGCCAGTCAAGGTTTAAATGTTGCAGTGTAAAGACAATAAATGTATCGTGGTAATATTTCGGGAAAATAAAATGTTATAAAATACTGAGTGTTTAATTTAATCAGAAATAACCCTTAATATAAAACATTGGCGACGAGGAAAATAAAAATATTTTATTAGAACCGACATAAATTTTAAAATATAAATAATAGAAACGTGTTTAAAATGGCACATACCGTCGGTCATCTTCCAGAATTCGATTTTAAAACTTCAAGATGGGAAATTTTCAGTGCGCGATTAAAAAATTATTTCATAGCCAATAATATCGCGGAAAATAATATTAAACGTGCAATATTACTAAACAGTCTCTGTGAAGACTCATATAAACTTATGTACGATTTAAGCAGTCCAAGTAAACCGGAATCTAAATCTTACGAAGAATTAATAGCATTATTTGACCAACAATTTAAACCAGCAAACGCACTTTTCGCGGCTCGGTATAAATTTTATAATGCAAAGAAAAAAGACAGTGAACCTATTGTCGAGTGGATGGCACGTTTAAGAAGCTTAGCAACGCACTGCGAGTTTGATGTCACGCAGTTAAACTGGGTAATACGAGACATTTTTATTTGTGGGCTCGACCCTGGTCCATTAAGGGATCGTTTGTTTGAGGAGGATGCCACCAAGTTGGACATCACCAAAATGTTAAAGTTGGCTCAAAATAAAGAGTCAACCCGGCACCACATGGAGGCGATCGAGAGCAGCAGCGGCAGTCGTTTTGCTGTAAAGTCCGAGCCTGTTCATCGGTTAGCGGCGGGCAGCGGCAGGCAGCAGCAGCGCGAGCAGCGGCCACAGGCGAGCGGTTCAACACAGCAACGAGTACCAGGGCCGGCTCGAGGGGGTCATTCAGCGGCGTGCGCGGCATGCGGCCGCCAAGGACATCATGTGAGTGGGTGCAGGTATAGAAATGCAAAGTGTTTTGTGTGCAAAGTGCAAGGCCATATTGCCACAGTGTGCAAGAAGCAATTCCCAAATAATGCCCAGAGTAAAAGACATAATTTTCTTAATGAAAACGAAGATATTCAATTTTTTGCAATTTTCAATAAAAACTCTTCCAATCCAATAGACATTATTTTGACAGTTGAAAATCACGATATTCATTTTGAAATTGACACTGGCACTGCCCTATCAGTAATCTCTTTTGAATTGTATAAAGAAAAATTTTCCCATCTTCAAATTAAAAAGAGTAGTCAAATATTAAGCGATTATGTTGGTAATAAAATCAAGCCACTAGGATTAATCTCCTTAGAAATAACTTATGAAGGAAGGTCACATGTTTTGGATGCTTTCGTTATAGAAAATGGTGGACCTCCCTTGATAGGTAGAACATGGTTAAAGGAATTAAACTTAGGTATTACTAAATTAAATGTTAAAGATTGTACAAAGCTGAATCACATTTCTGATCGTAACTGCATTGAAAACTTATGTAATAAATTCCCTGAGATATTTGCCAATAAATTAGGAACTTTTAATAAAAGTAAAATAAATTTGCAAGTTAAAGATAATGTTTTGCCCAAATATTTTAATCCACGTCCACTGCCTTTTAAGTTAAAGAGTAAAGTCAGTGACGAAATAGATAGATTGATAAATGAAGGAATATTAGTTCCTGCTGAGTACTCGGCGTGGGGGACGCCCATAGTACCAGTATGGAAAAGTGATGGTTCCATTCGCATTTGTGGCGATTTCAAAATTACACTAAATCCGGCTCTGCAAGTTTACAAATATCCGTTACCTCGAATTGAGGAGTTATTTGCACAATTGCAGGGTGGAGTTGAATTTAGTAAAATAGATTTGTCACATGCATTTAATCAACTTGAACTTGATGAATCTAGTTCAGAATTGTGTACGATTTCAACGCATAAAGGTTTGTTTCGATACACAAGGTTGCCGTATGGCATCGTGTCTGCCCCCGCACTTTTTCAAAAAACTATGGAATCAGTTTTAGCAGGAATAGAAGGGGTTGTTTGTTTTATTGACGACATCTTAGTAACTGCAAGTACGCGGGAAAAGCATTTAGAAAAATTAACAGAAGTATTCAATAGACTGAAAAACTGTGGATTAACTATAAAACGCGAAAAATGTAACTTTTTACAGAAGTCGATTAATTATTTGGGACACAACATTAGTGAAAAAGGGCTCGAAGCTTGTAAAGAAAAAGTTAATGTAATACAAAATATTAAAGAACCACAAAATCTCACGCAATTAAGATCATTTTTGGGTATGGTAAATTATTTTGGAAAATTTGTACCAAATTTAGCAGCAATATTAAGTCCATTGTATAAGTTAACTCGTAAAAGTCAAAAATTTATTTGGAATAAAGAATGTGATTCTGCTTTTAAAACTGTAAAAAAAAATGTTGCTGTCATCTCCAATTTTAGTTCACTATAACCCAGAACTGCCACTTAAATTAACAGTTGACGCATCGTCAAAGGGTTTGGGAGCAATTTTGTCTCATTCATTTCCTAATAGTGCCGATAAACCAATAGAATATATTTCAAGAGTTTTAAGTAAATCAGAGCAAAATTTTTCCCAAATCGACAAAGAAGCTTTGGCTATCATGTGGGCTGTACGTAAATTTCATAAATATTTATTTGGTTCAGAATTCACTCTGGTTACAGACCATAAACCATTAGTATCAATTTTTGGCACAAATAAGGGTATTCCACAAATGGCAGCTTCTAGATTACAAAGATGGGCTTACATATCGTCAGCATATAATTACAAAATTCAATATATAGATTCTAAGAAAAATATTGCTGATTACTTATCTAGATGTGAATATAAAAATAAATTTAATAATTTAAATGCTGATAATATTGTTAGCGAAGATTATTCATATATTAATTATATTTCTGAAAATATTCCACTTAATTTTAATCAAATAAAATTGGCTACTAGTAGAGATACAGTACTCAGTAAAGTTTTAAATTATATAATACAGGGTTGGCCTAATATTAAAATTAAAGAGTTTGATAAAAACATTCAACCTTTTGCTCAACGTTCAAACGAACTATCTGTCATTCATGGTTGTATTTTTTGGGGTTATAAAATAGTTATACCTGAAAAATTTCGAAATCATATTTTAAAAGAGTTACACATAAGTCATTTAGGGGTGGTTAAAATGAAAGCACTTGCTCGTTCGTATGTTTGGTGGCCTGGAATAAATTCAGAAATAGAAGAAATATCTGCAAATTGTAATTCATGTAATAAATTTAAGTCAGCAGCTCCAAAATGCAATCTTCATCCATGGATATGGCCTAAAGAGCCATGGACAAGGTTACATATTGATTATTTAGGACCATTTTTAGGTCAACAATTTTTTGTATTAATTGACGCACATAGTAAATGGATTGAGTGTGTTGCGGTTAAAAATATAACTAGTTACAGTACTATTGAAATTCTTAGAGAAATGTTTGCTCGATTTGGTTTGCCTAAACAGATTGTAAGTGATAATGCAACCGCTTTCATGTCACAAGAATTTCAAGAGTTCTTACAAATGAATGGCATCCAGCACCTTACTGGATCACCATATCATCCTATGTCAAATGGAGCCGCTGAAAATGCAGTAAAACAAATCAAAAACTGTATTCTCAGTTCTGCAGGGAGAGATAGATCAAGGGATTTGAACATGATTATTTCTAGATTTCTTTTTGATTATCGTAATACTGTTCATTCAACTACTAATGAATCGCCAGCTAAATTATTATTAGGTCATAAGCTGAGAAACCGTTTTGATTTACTTTTACCACAAACTTCTAATTTTGTCGACAATAAACAAAGTAAACAAATTTATAATTATGGCGGAAAAACCGCACAAAACTTAAATATAACAATTGGTTCAAAAGTACTAGTACGAGACTATAAAGTTCCGAACAATCCAACCTGGTGTCAAGCTGTTATTATAAAAAAATTAGGTTCATGTTTATTCTTAGTAAAGACAGACGATGGCCAAACTTGGAAACGTCACATCGACCAAATTAGAAGTACGTATATAAATAGAGCAAAATATTATAATTCTTCTGAAAATATTACTGTTGAAACGGTTGACGATGATAATGTAATTAATCAAGAACCAGAAAGTATCGCACCTAATTCAAACAGAAATATTGTCGAAGAACGTCCTAGACGTATCATCAAACCTCCTGAAAGGTATCAAGCACAATTTTAAGACGGGGAATGTGATGTATTTAGCGACATCTGTGATTGTAATGTATTATTTTTATGTCGGTTTGGACGGGCGAAGTAATCACCCGTCACGGGCCAGTCAAGGTTTAAATGTTGCAGTGTAAAGACAATAAATGTATCGTGGTAATATTTCGGGAAAATAAAATGTTATAAAATACTGAGTGTTTAATTTAATCAGAAATAACCCTTAATATAAAACAATTACTTTTTAGATATATTCAAAGTAAGAAAGTCGAATCAAAATGCAATTTTTATTATGTTACAAATATTAACAATAATAAATAATTCATTACAAGAACCATTTTGATATTGTTGATTTATATAAAACTTTTGATTTTATCAACAAAAGAGGTTCTTTTACTTTTGTCACAATTTCTTTAATATTTTACAGCACTTCTTTCATATTGAACAGTATTTTGAAATGATGTGAATAAAACGTATAACAGTGACAGAATCAAATTTTAAATTTAATTATTAGTGAATGTACCAAACTAATGTCATATTAACATCTAGCGGTGATTGTTTAAAGTAGACCAACCAAAGAGCCTCGCCCACTTTTTCGGGAAATGCTTATTCTGTTTTTGAATATTTCGTGCCATTCTGTAACCTTTCGGTTTTTGCATATTCTGTGCATGCGTATTCGGTTACATTTCATTCTGTTTTTGCGTATTCGGGTTTTGCCCGTACACCCTTTTTGTTGTACTTTAAATTTAGCAAAGGATCATACTGAATATTCCAATATCCCGGACCGCAGCAGGATCCCTGTGGACATCCTCTGTTAACTGGTTTCATAATTTTGAATTCATTGACTTCAAGCGATGCATATCTGTCAGAAAAGTAATTCTTTGATAGATTGAACAAATTTTTTGGGCAATTGTAATCTTTCATTGTTTTTAATATTGCTGGCCACCACGCTGCATTGAAGGCTCCTTGAACGTCGAGACTTGCAATTATTACCACCTTCTTCTTTTTAATACTTTCATCCACAAATTGCTTAATTTTCAGTATTGCTTCTGTTGTACCCTTACCTTCGGTGAAGCCGAACTGGTTGTTATTCATCAAATTATTATTATTCATATATTTCATAATTCTTGTAATTAATCATTTTTCTAGAACTTTTCCGGGAATATTTATCAAACTGATAGGACGAAATTTATTAGGTTCATCTGAATTTTCTTTACCTGGTTTTGTTATGGGTACTATTTTAGCAACTTTCCACTCTTTAGGAAAATATGCTCTTTTTAAACATTGGTTATACAGTTCTGTGATAGTTGAAGGAAATATTCTATATATTCTTAGCATAATGTCACTTGTAATTCCATCAATACCTGGTGCCTTTTTCGGGTTCATATTAAGTAAAATCGTTTCTATTTCCCCTTTAGTGAAATTTTCGTCGTCATTAGTAGACATTGATTCTTTGATTTCAGTTCTAATTTGTTTTTGAAATTCATTGTCATCTACCGTGTTGTCTTCTGGAATGAATTCTTGCATTATACGGTTTAATGTGCTTTCTGTATCGATAGTGTAATTTTGATTGTCTCGTTTGATTGTCGTAAGTATGCAGTTTTTCTTTGTTTTATCTGCTGCTAATCTGTACACGGCGTTCCATGGATTATTTTTACTTGAAAAATTACAGAATTCTTTCCACGACTTAATTTTTGCTTCATTCATTGACTGTATATATATTTGTTTTTCACGGAAATAGTCTTGTTTTCTTTCTTCCCATAATTCTTCGTTGGTTTTAGTTCTCTGGTAACGTCTTCGTAATGAATTTACATTTTTACGCATAACGGTATGCTGCTGAGTCCACCATGGAACTGTCCTTCCCTTTTTAACATACGGTTTGGTGCTACTAACTCTAAATGTTTTTCTGCATGCAGCATCAACAGCAGTTATATATTTTTTTATAAATAGTGGAAAATCTTCCTCATTTTCCATTTTAGTTTTTAGTTCTTCGTCAATTTGCTCTACCCCAAGTCCATTGATATTAGAACCTAATAATATCGCCATTTCCTCTATTATCTTCTCATTAAATTCATCAAATTTTTCTTCACTGACAATGTATTTAGTTTTAGGATTTTGTATTTTTATTTGGTCAGCTCCAGAAACTTCTATTTTGTACGTAATTAATTTATGATCAGAACAACTTTCTTCGTCTTCTATTTTCCAATTTGTAACACAATGTAATAGGTGATAACTTACAATTGTTAAGTCTATATTGCTTTTTCCCCTTCCATTATCAAAAGTAGTTAGTTCACTTTCTTCATTTTTCAAGTATGATTCAGTTGAAATAATAAATTCCTCCATTTTTTTCCCCCTTGGACTCGTCATCACATCATGCCACAACTCTGATCTGCAATTGCTATCAACAGCTAACAAATACGCTTTGTTATTGGTAAAATCTACAATTTTGGTCATATAATTTAGATTTGTGTTTATGTCTTGTGATCCGTCAAAATATGCTGATATTAAATATGTTTGGAAATTTTTATATTTAATTTGTATAACTACAACATCTGCATTTGTTACTTGACTAATTTGAAGTATATTTATAAGTCTGTTTCTTACTATGATTGCCGCTCTTAAATGACCATTATTTCCTGAATATATGCGATATGATTTTGGTATTGCTCTTATTTTATTATCGGTTATATAGGGTTCTTGTATTAATGTAATATCAATTTGATTACTTTCCAAATAATCCAATAAATTGTATGTTGCTGCCCTTGAATGTTGCAAATTAATTTGTATTACTTTAATTGTATTGCATGTATTGACTCTTCTTTCATATATATTTTGTGACATTAATAATTAGTATTTTGTATGTTTTTTAATCGCATTTTGGAAACAAGGGCAAGTTTTATCCAGTGCAGAATGATTTGTGGGAAATTTCTCAGTTTTGCAATATTTGTTCCAGTTAATACAATTAACACAGGCGAATGAATCCTTTTCTTCTTTACAATCTTTAAGATTATGATTTTTTGCACAATTTGGGCAGGTTAATTGGCCTTTACAAACCTCAGCTTTGTGATTAAACTTACTGCATTTAAAACACCTGTTTACTGAAATGTAATCGGCGTTATTGCAAATAGACCATCCCACTTTTAATTTAAATCCTTTTAGTTTTTCTCTGATCTGATTTTTCACCTCAACTACTAAGTTCTTGATTTGCTTTTTATTTTTGAAAATGAATTTCGGCAGTACGTCACCTTTAACTAAATTAAGTTCAGGATTTTGTTGTATTATCATTTCCTCGGCAGTATCTGTATTCATTTCTTCAGGAACATTGTATATTATAAGCCTTGGATCTCTTAATTTTATTGGACTTGCTTCTAATTCATCGCTACATGCTTCATTAATTTTATTATTTATTATTTCTACCTCTTTTTTACTTGTTGTTTCAATAATAACTTTGCCATTTTTAAGATCTTTAAAGGAATTAATACCAATTTTTAATTCTACTGGATTAATGTTTCTTTTAATATACGATTTAATAAAATCAGCTGGTTTGTTTTGTTTGGAATTAACTATAATCTTAAATTTTTTAGTTTTTACTTCATTACTGACATTTGTTTTGACAACTTCAGAATATAATTGATTACGTGTCACAACTGGCGAATTTATTTCCTTTGACTTTTCAATTGTTTCCTTCAATTTATTAATTTCATTGATTTTTTCACTTAAATCATTTCTAACTTTGTTAAATGCTTCTCGTAAACTTGACACTGACTTTAATATATCTTTCTTCAGGTCGTTTCTTAAATTACCACTTTTTTCCGTAACATTGACTAAATTTTTAAGAGCACTGTCAATCGCTACGTCAACATCGTTCGCCATCTCGATGTGTGTGTGTGTCTGTGTCTGTGTGTGTGTGTGTGTGTGTGTGTATGGTTGATTGGCATTTGCTACTTGAATATTTACATTTAAAAAAATTCTAAATATTCCCTTAATTTTTATCCGGCATAAAGGACAGCACTGGTTTTTCTTTACCTTTAAAATATTGCTACATATATCACACATGCAGCGATGACCGCATGGGATTGCAGCATGCGTAGCAGGTCTAATCATACATATTGCACAGCTTACCTGTAGTACGAAAAACAAAACAAAAATGTATTTGTTAAATAGCATACGAATATTTCAAAATAATTACAGGTTGCGGTTGTGGCTCAGCATCAGTTTGAGGCTCGTCCTTAATAAAGAAAATAATGTCGTCATTCTTCTGCAATGATAAACAAAAGTGAATTAATTTTTGAAGTTTTAATATTATAGTAGATCATTGTGGTAATAATAATAGAAGAAAATACTAGTAATTTTATTGTATAACACCTTACCTCTGGAACTTCTGGTTCTGGTAACGCTTGTGGCTCTGCTATAAGTGGTGCTGGTGGAATGTGGAACTGTAATGACAAAACTTTATAAGCTTTGAATTGTTAGAATTTTTTTTTTTTATTAAAAATAAGTAATGTTATTGTATAACAAGTTGCCTGTGGAATTTCCAGTTCAGGCAACGCTGGTGGCTCAACTATAGCTGCTGCCTGAATAATTTCGACATCTTCCGGGAGCTAGAATAACAGTAATTCATGAGGATGAAGAATTCTTATAAAAGACTATAAAATTGCAATCATACAAGGACAATTAAAAAATAACGTTACAAAGTAATATATTATTTAAATAAAAAGTCAAATAATATACTTACATCAACCAACTGCATCAACGCGTGGGCCTAAAACAAAAATGTATGTCATGGAAATTATATACATATATATATATATATATATATATATATATATATATATATATATATATATATATATATATATATATATATATATATATATATATATATATATATATATATATATATATATATACCGTGTGTTCCAGACAAATGTATTCTTCTAAATAAATGTCCGACTAATAAGAAGTACGCTACCATAGTTTACAATATATTGTTTAATATAAAATAATTATTACATCTTTGCATGATAATCTTTTGATAACTCAAGTGATTCAAATGGAATAAATTATTACGAAGTAAGAAACAAATTAATCAAATGTAATAATAAATAAAGAGACGACCTAAAAAGTCGCATTATCTACTTTTGTATTATTTTCAAGTAATAGAATAGTTGAATTATGTTAACAATATAAATGTAATGATATTTATTTAAAGAAATATTTATTATATGCATACATAGGTACATACCTCATATAGCTGGCGTTCTGCGTTGTCCAGGCTATGTGATACACGTCGACTTCTCCGCGGGCAAATAGTTCTTGTGCGTCCCTTATAATTACATCGTTATTGATGTGTCGCCGTGCAGTTGGTCGCGCGATTCTTCGCCCCTGATTCAAAGCAACTATATTGCTAAACGCTACTGTGTTTATTGAAATTAATTTTTCTTAAATAAAATAATACAGTTATTAATGAATGATCTGTAAAATTGTGAACATAAACACGAAAACTGACAATATCGAATAGTATCCGTAGCAATTGTTACAAAATAATAATAATTCTAAATAAAATTTTATCTACACTTACCAATAAACACGAACACATTAGGGTGTACTCCCATTCTGTGCAACAGAAGACCGTAAACAGAAAAACCCACAGGACCAATGGTTCCCATATTAATTTTTAGTTCAGAAATGCCAATAACAAAATTTATTAAAACAATACCTCTGTATGTATTCAAAAAGGTTAAAAGCGCAAATATGTTAATGTTTATTGGGCGCAAATGCAAGCACAGTAAATTTTGTTGTTTTTGATTTAGGTGATTTTGGTTTTTAGTCGGCGCTGACAATACATGAACAATGCTTGCAATACTGTTCCATTACATAAATATCACATATTAAATACTGTTATTCGTAGTAGTATTTTGAAGATTACAAATATTTATTCCAGGAACCAGATGCATTATTTGAAATTTTAAAATTTGTTAGTGTTCTGGATGATGCAGAAACTTCACCAACATGCGCTGGGTTGGTAGATTTGACTACCATAATACGACTTGCAGTTGCAAATTTGTTTTCACAGAATCATCTACATGTCCTTCTGCCACGGTTGAAGACCGTCAATCTCCATGTTTTATCAAACACGTTATTCTGTATGGAATTCTCCGAAAACTGTTCGTTACCTTCAACCACAAAAGTCTTGCTTTATTTGTATTTGGAATTTTAATAATTAACATTCTAGACATTTTAATCAGTTCACCGCAACGGCATGCTCCTGCAATATAAAATTGAATAAGTATGTACACACACATTGATATAAATTGGTGTTCACCTTTACCATGAGAAATTCTTCATCTAGAGCATCTCTTATAAATTTTTCAATTTCGTTCCGTGTGAAAACTTTTGGTTTTTTCGGTGCGTATCCAATCGATTTCCTTTTCAAATACCCAGTCAGATTATCATACTTCTTTATATTGTTTAGAAAAATAAACTAGTAGTACTTCATCTGTAGCGTTCAAGAATAGCATTTACCTTGCATCAATTTTCGACAATGTATTAGTTTCTTTTACAACGCTTTATTGACAAAAATCGTCGTTTTCTTCGGCTCATGTTACAAACTGTCATACTCGTATGAAATACATTTAGATGTAGTTATTATTTGTTTGTTAAGTGAAATATTAGTTTTACCTGCAATCATTAGTAACACATACGTTGAATTGTAATTTTAAAATTATAAATTATCTAGCATAAATTCACTTATGCTTTTCATAGTAAATGATTTCTTGCTGGTTACGTTTGTTTTTTTTTTGTGAAAAGATATATATATATATATATATATATATATATATATATATTGTATAGGTAATGGTTAAATGAATATGATTATTATTGTTTTACCTTGTCATGTTGCAATGAAAATATATAAGTATTTACTTTCGTAACAAAAGTTTGTGCATTCTACAACGATTCTTCTTTTGGTCAAATTGGTCTATTGGCATAGTGACATTCCAATGGATGCAGTAGGATTTTCTTTTAATTTGACAAAGTTTGGCTGATATGCTTTCTGTCCTATTTTCTTATTCTGCCATATAACTACCTTCAAATATAAATATATTACAACAAAAATATAGTTTACAAGTTAAACTAGTTCTGTCAAAATACATTAAAACTTTATCTGAAATAAATGGTAACAGTCTGAATATCAATTCATAGGTTTCCTCAGCACACTTTAGTAATATATTTAATAAAATATACTTGTTCTACGGTCTTCTTCTCATTATAAATGATTTCTTGTAACTTGTACAGTTTTCTTTGGTTATATGTATTATTTGTTAGCTGAAATACGCAAATATTTATTTTCTAAAATTAAAATGGATGTGATTATTAATATTCCGTGAAATTACCTTCTCAAATTCTTGTATAAACAATAATTATTTACATTTCGTTTAAAAAATTTTTCAGATGTCAATGAGTTGGTTCTAAATTTTAGCTATGTGTTTCTGACTGACTTCGGTCGGTCGTGCGAGATCGGATATTTTCGGCTGTCGAAATCGTGAGAAAGAAATGCAGTGAGTTATGTGGTCTATTTTTCCAACTTTAAACCGATGAAGTGCTACTGTTGTTGGCCATTTTGTTCCGCCATTGGTAAATTAACGGGAAATACCTTTTTTTCTTCTCTCTTATAAATATTTGGTAGAGACTAATATCAGGTAAAATTGAAGATCCTTGATAGGGCTCAATGCATTCCATGTAACCGTGCTTGGTCATGCCAGACTATAGTATACACTCGGCAACAAAAAAAAAACGCTCCACTTGAAAATGCACGAAAAAACGCGAATTTTCAAACCGCTGTAACTTTGTTCAGTTTCTACGAAAATGGATGAAATTTTGGCTCCGAGAAAGTTTGAAATGTTTTCTTTAAGGCCATGTGAAGGGATGAGTCGTAAGTTGGAATCTAATCTAATTCAAATTGTTATTGCAATGAAAGTTTTGCATTATAAGATTGAGCCGATTTCTAGATATCGAAAAATACACCAATATTAGTAGCTCTTTATACCACTGTCCTTTATAAAATACAGTGATAATTGGGTCTTCTTGAAAAGAGACGGAAGTAAATTCTGGATTCAAAGTATTTTTTTGTATGAAGGATAATAGATTTTACAAAGGATATTAGAATGTTTAGGTTAATAACGTGATTATATTTCACTGGATGAGCACGTTTTAGGGTTCCTAGAATACAATTTTTATAGTATCGTGACAATGTCTGTGTGTGTGTGTGTGTGTGTGTGTGTGTGTGTGTGTGTGTGTGTGTGTGTGTGTGTGTGTGTGTGTGTGTGTGTGTGTGTGTGTGTGTGTGTGTGTGTGTGTGTGGGTGTGGGTGTGGGTGTGTGTGTGTGTGTGTGTGTGTGCGTGTGTCTGTGTGTGTCTGTGTGTGTGTGTGTGTGTGTCTGTGTGTGTCTGTGTGTGTGTGTGTGTGTGTGTGTGTGTGTGTGTGTGTTCGTCTGCCTGTGTATGTGGATCTCTGGAGTTACAGTTTCTCAAAAACTACTAATCTGAAAATTTTGATATACCGGGTGTTTCATTTAACCTGGAATTTTGAAAATCTCGGAATAGAAACTTTAATAACTCCGAGGGGGCATCAGTTAGTACTAAATTCCGACCACCTTCCTGCCCCCTGCGGGCGGGGCGCTGGGTAACTTTTAAATTATAAATAGGAACCCCTATTTTGTATCACAGATTCATATTCTACGCCGAAAAGTATATATGATTTGTCAAAAAAAAAATTCAATTCGCAACAGAATAGTATATTGTACAACGAGCATGGAATGGTACTCATTTCCTATAAGTATAAAAAATTTGTAGCATGAGCCGAAGGCGAATGCTGCAAATCATACGAGTATGAAATGGACATTCCTTGCGAGTTGTACACTATACTTTTTCTACGACCACGCTATTATTTCAAAATTACTTTAATTTTAATAATAAATTTGTCCCGCTTTCACCATTCCAATATTTGACAATTCTAAATAAGTATCCTATAAATGGCACTTGTACTTAAATGAACTGATCTGTATGGAAATACTTGCAAAACAATATTTTTTCATAATTAGATTAACACCTACCTAACTTTTGTTTCCTCTTTCACCGTAACGTCATTTCATTTTGTATTTTTTTTTTATATTTTAGCTTCACTTACTTAATTCTTTTGTTTGTAATTAATTTCGTTGTTGACATTTGTTAATTTAATTTGGTTCCTTGTTTTACCGTTGCTGTTTGAGCGCGCCACGTATTGTAGCGATATTTGTTTAAAATAATATTTGGTCAAAGATATTAGTTTTACATTTTAATTAGTTGCATTTAACCATTATCCTATCCCATTTTCCGGAAATTGTGAATATTACAATCTTCGATTGTTGTGTTTGTATTTATTTTTTTTTAATTCTTTTTCTTCTTTTATTCCGCCCAAATTGAAGCAACCCTTCTTACCGGAATGCATTTAGATTCTTCGTGATTGCGATATAATGTATAAAGTAGTGCTGTTAATGAAATTCGAATTTTCGAATTTTACAGAATTCGAAAAAATTGCTATGAACGAATTCGAATATCGAATTTCAAATTCTAAAAATTACGTATGAATACAACTCAACATTTCATTGAAGTAAAAATAAAAATCGATAGATGGCGCATCCCTCGAACTGAGTTTTAATTGAATTTTATAATTTCAGCACTTGTTATTTTGTTAATAATATTTTAATAAATTAAAATAGAAATTATTAATACTATTTTCAATTTTGTGTGTAATGTTTGTTAGTTTGGTTATTTTTAAGTAAGTACTACTATGCAATGTAAAATATTTTAATTTTTGCCTATATCATAATAAAATCTGGTTTATACACTGCTCAAAAATAAAATCGAGCCACTTGGCCGAACCAATAAAATGACTGTTTTTAAAATGTGGGGCATTTCTTTCAGGGACATGTTAACCAAAATCTGGAAATTCCCTCTGGAGATACATTCCTCCTCTAGATTTGCTCCCCCCGACCCCCTGAAAAATCGCTTTATGTGATGTCATGTCTGAGCAATGAAAAATCTCAAAGTTTGAAGGCTTGCAGCTCCAAAAAATCCTGTCTTAAGGGGGTTGTTTAATTCAAATTTTCGAATTTCGAATTTATTTTCAAAAGAATTTTCGAATTCATTTATTTCGAAAATCAATAACACTAGTATAAAGGCCTTTTGTTCGACGCAGTACTTTGATGCAAATCTATTAAGATTAATTAGTAAATGCATGACTTAACCAGATTTTCTACTAAGTAATTTTTTGAACGGTTTTTATCAGCCATTGTTAAGAGTGCTTTCGACCTCGAAAGTAGTGCTATTTTGTTGATAATTCAAATTTGTGATTTGTAATAAAGTTTGCGTAAATTTTGAAAACCATTTATGGGATTCGAAGTAGCACCACAATTCAGTGTTTGTTTCAAGTATTTGATTAATTCTACGGATTTATCCGGATTAAATTTCGAGCAAGATAATTCTCTAAACTCTAAAACCGCCTAAGATCACCTTTTTGTTAAAGTTTCCTTTTGTTAAGTCATTTTATTAGTTTTTCAGTAAGTACATTTTACACATTATTCGAGTCAGTAATTTATTTAAAGCCCCCAGTCATGCTGCGACGACCCGCCTTCTTACATGGACCTAATCACCAATTTATTTTCAGGTTTTTTTTTTATACTTTGAGTTTTTTTCGAAATTCATATGGTTCACATATTCTTCATCGTTCATTCGTATTGCAATTAACTTTTACGGGTACGAATAATTATATTTTCCACCTTGCGTGACGTCATTGAGCCTACGTCACCTCGATTCGAACATCTTTCCATCGCTATGAGCTCAGATTAATGAATACTATAGATGGCGTGTAATCGCGTAGCTGTGAACCCAAGCGGGGATTGCTAGAATTCGCGTCCGCCATTTTGGGAGGCTCCGCTTTTTTCTCTTGTGCTTGATGTTTTGGTGTTTATTTTAATAATTTGTTGCTATTCTTACTGTTATAAATTTCGTTATTTTTTATTGTTATTGTTGACGTTGTCTTTATTATACGGTTTTGTTATTTTCTTGTAATTTGAAGAACTTTGAAGTGATATTTGAAAATCTACCATGCCGGTTTGTTGTGGTTTTGGATGCAGTAATCGAACTGGATTACGAAAATCATCCACACAGAAAGAGGTGTAAAGATAACGTTTCACAAGTAAGTGTTATTAAGTTATCTAGTGTATAATTTATAATATGTTTTCATTTCATTTTATTTTTCTATTTAGATTTCCGAAAAATCCTGACAGAAGAAATGCATGGGTACAAGCAGTTAGAAGAGTTGGATGGACTCCATCAGGATCTAGCGTTATTTGTTCCGATCATTTTAGTGAAGAATGTTTTGACCGGACATCATTGTCATGTGTTCGATTGCGAGAAACAGCAGTACCTACAATTTTTAAATCATTTCCTTCTTACTTGCAACAGGTGTGTATTCATAAATGTTTTGTATATAATTTTGTTGTGTAAGTTATGTTTGTTCAATCAGAAAAGGTGTTTTTAAAAAATTTATTTAGTTAGCAAAAACAAGATACAACTGTTCGCTTTACAAGCTGGATACATTCTAACTATTCTATCTTAAAACACTACGCTGCTAAACTCCTCATCCAAGAAACTGCTGACATATTGAAATAGGAGTATAGAATGTGGTGCGATTCTGTTAGAACCGTTATCTAACTCCTCCATCCTTAAGAGAAACGTTATTGAAACAAAATACTTATACTTATGTTTCAATAATGTTAGATGCAGCTTAAATAATATCACGTTCCTTTCTATAAAATTTCTTACAAATTTTACTATCAATAATAATAATTATTATAACTATTATAACAATTATCAAAATACTATTAAAAATAGAGTGTGAGTTCTCTTTATTTAATTTCTCTAACAATACTGGTTTTAGAGAATATTCTTCTAAATTTTTTATTTTAATTACAGGTTCTATCATTGGCAATAAATCATGCTTATTAATATCCGTCTTTAAATTTATCATCTCTCCAAAGTTAAAACTATATTTTTCATTCTCATCATTAATTTTACAATTATTTATTAAAAAGATATCCTTCAAATTCTTATTAATTATTTCATCCTCACATTCTATTTTATAACCACTATTATAAGGAGATACAATATACTTAATATTAGAAAAATCTATTTTTACTACATAATTATTTTTATCAAGTATAACCTGCTTACAGTGAGCAGTTGGTTTGTTGAAATATATTACAGAGAGACAATTTTCATTATTATTATTAATTTCTTTACACATAAATAATTTCTCTCTTATAAACGTACAATGTTCCAATTTATAAATTTCTTTACTAACAATTGAATAAAAGCCAGTAAGGATATTTAAAGTTATTAAATTTCCATTAATTATGGTAGGGGGTCTAGTTACTTGATGGATGTTATGTTAGTTTTTTGTTCAAATATAGGAATTTCGATCAAAATTTCTAATTTTGTACTCAAATAACATACAGTTTTCACAATTTTATTATTCGAATAATTATCTTTAAGCAATGATTTCATTGGTTCTTTAATATTTTCATTAATATACTGAGTCACTTCTTCTCTAGATATTAGCCCAAAGTATAAAGTGTTTAAACTGCAGAACGAAAGAGTTTCTTCAATTTATAATAACGATAAGTAAATTTAATTACTGAAAGCTAATAAATTTTGAAATATTTGATGTATAGTAATCTTATCTATATCATCAACTATATTACCTTAATTAATTTATTATTTTTATTCATTAATTATATTTAAGTATTAAATTATTTAATAAAATTTTAATTTATTTAAATTTGCTCATTTAAATTATTTATTATATTTAATCCGGAGTTTTTGGTTACGTTGCGGAAGTGCTCGCTCCATGATCTTTTGAAATTAAGATATCTGAAATTATACGAGGTCTTTTTAATTGATCCATTTTAGTTTTTAAGTTCTTAGTTGTTATTATTTGTCCACGTTCAGGGATTACTTCTTTTAAAGTTTGTTTCTTATATTTTGGTTTCTCTACTTTTCCACTGTGTCTTTTATGTTGTTTAATATAGACAGTGTCAGGGATATGTTCGTCAATGTTAACTTGTTCACTATACTTCTCTTTTCTGTTAATTATATTTCCTTTTACTTGTTTAAATAATGCCTTCATTACATTAGAATGTTTTATATTATATGCATCTATTACTATTTCTTCAGGTTGAATTATTCGATTAATATTTAAATGTCCTAAGAGAACTTGAAATGGTGTATTTTTTATTGTGGAATGGACGCTGTTATTATATGCGATCAAACTATAAATTACCTTTTCTTTTAATGGCAGAGATTTAAAATTTTGTTCATCATTTAATATACGAATAGTTTCAATTAAAGAACTGTGAAATCTTTCTATGTTTCCATTTGATTTAGAATTATTAGTGCTGGTAATGTGCAACTTTATATTTTTATTAAGCAGAAATTCTAATAATAATTTATTATTAAATTCAGTTCCTTTATCTGTTATTATTTTCTCAGGTAGTCCAAAATGAGAAAAGAATTTAATTAATTTAGATATAATTGAAACAGAATTTTGATCTTTAATTTTATAAGCTTGGGCAAATTTCGAGAAACTATCAAGTATAGTTAAATATTTCTGTTTTTCTAAAGATAAAATATCTAAATGAATTATCTGTAACGGTTTATCCGCAGTTGGAGTATGAATGTTAGGGATCTGAATTGGATTTCTTTCATATTTATTTTTTAAACATATTTCACATTTATTTATAAAATTTTGAATATCTTTAATCATATTAGGGAAATAATAAATTAATTTTAATTTTGAATAAGTTTCATTAATTCCTTTATGAATTGATTTCCCTTCAACCTTCATGATAATTTCTAATTGTCATAATTTGTTCTTCTCTATCTTCGATATCGATTAATATATTTTTACACTGTATGAATTTATAGTGCCCAGCATTAAAGTATGTTTGTAACACAGAGTTGAAGGCTAATTTGAATTCTTCGGGAATCAAGCAATGATAATTTACATGGGGAACACAGTAAGCTTTTATAAAATCTAAAATGGTTTTATTACAATTAATATTATTTATATAAAAATATATTCGCTGTTTCATACAGAATAATTATTGAATTTTAACTGAATTTTGATTTGATTTCATTACTATTATTTGATTATGACCATAATTTATTGCTGATTCCAAATATGTAAGGCCGTTTTGATGGGATTTTCCTCATCTGAGTGCACAGATGCGGTGTCAGTTTCAGAGCATTCCACTTGGAGAGATTGGTTATCATTATTTTTATCGTCTTCGTTATTCATTACTTCTTGGGTTTCAGGTAACACATAAATATTTAATTTAATATTTGAATTTTTAAATACATTTATTAATAAATTCTCAATTTTTGACCAAGTTTTATTGTCTAGTCCAGAGCAAATTTTTGGCATTTTAATTTCATTAATATCATTTTGAATAGGATACTGCAATAATTTATTTAAACATTTTTCAATATTTAATAAAGTTGGTTCATGGAAATAATTTTCTTTTGTTAAAAGGTGAATTATAATTTTATTATTAAAATGCTGAATAGCTATTTTATCATCAATAATTTTTATTTTATTTTTAAACTATTTCGTTTTATATAATTCATTTCCTTGAGAGGCGAATCCTTTTTTCATACAAAAATCTTTTAATATACAGTGTACCAAAGGCAGGTTATTCTCAAAAATGTTTTCAGTTTTATAATTTATTTCAAAAGTAGGTTTAATTCTAGTGAGAGCATCGGCGACATAATTTTGTTTCCCTTTTTTATACTCTATGTAATAATCATATTCTTTTAATTTTAATTTTCAGCGAATTAATTTCTGGTTGGTTCTTTTAACGAGTTAAGCCAAATTAAGGGTCTGTGGTTACAATTTTGAATCGACTTCCGCATAAATATGTTCTAAAATTCTTTACTGCCCATACTATTGCTAAGAGCTCCTTCTCAATGATGGAATAATTTTGTTCATGATTGTTCAGTGTTCTTGAGGCATACGCGATAGGCAAATCTATACCTTTAATGTTCTGGGACAACACAGCTCCGAGTGCGTAATTACTCGCGTCTGTAGTTAAAATGAATTCTTGGTTAAAATCAGAGTACTGAAGTATAGGATCATTTGTAAGTAATAATTTACATGTTTCGAAACATTGGATATAATCTTTATTTTCATAATCAATTTTACTATTCTTTTTTAAACAATTAGTAAATGGTTTTGTCAATTTTGCGAAGTCTTTAATAAATCTTCTATAATATCCGAGAATACCCAAAAATGTTTTTATTTCTTTAACGGTTTTAGGTATAGGAAAATTTTGAATAGTTTTTAATTTATCAGGATTCGGTTTTATTCCGTCAATTGTTATGACGTGTCCCAAATATGCTACTTCTTTTCGAAGAAATTCGCATTTGTGTAGCTGGATTTTTAAGTTAGCCTCACGCAATTTATCTAAAACGTCTTTCAAATTTTGGTAAATGAAACAAGCCTTGTTAATTAAATCTTTTAAAACGTAGTTCATGAGTCTTTGAACGTCGCAGGCGCGTTCTTTAGACCGAATGGCATTCGCTTGTATTCAAAGTGTCCATTTCTGTCGAGGAAGCGGTTTTTTCTATATCTTTGGGGTCCATTTCAATTTGATGGAAATGCAGTAAAATAATTTGAAGTGCCAAGTTTACTTAAAATTTCTGTAATATCAGGTATCGGGAATCGATCATCAAAAGTTTTTTCATTTAATTTTCTAAAATCATTTACTACGCGAATTTTCTTTATGCCAGAGGCGTCTTGTTTCTTTATACTACCCAAATTGGACTATTCCACGGTGAATAACTTGGTTGTATTATTCCGTTTATTAATAATTTATCAATTTCTTCATTAACTTGATTTTTATAAATTTCAGGGAATTTATAATTTTTTGTGTAGATGGGAATATCGTCTGTTGTTGATATTTTATGTTTTATTTTAGAGGTTAAGGTTAAATTTCCGTCTTTTGATATAATTAAATCTTTATATTGATTTAAAGTTTTAGTTAATTCATTTAATTCTTCCGGGTTTAAGTGTTTGTGTCTAATATTTAATTTCTTTATTATTTCCGTATTATAAACTGGTTTAGATTGTTCATTAAACTATTTAAATTTATGCTTATTATTTAATAATTTAATTTCTTCTTTACTCAAATTTATTTGGGCTTGTATTAATTTTAAAGCATTAAAACCGAATAAAATATGGAATGATTTATGGAAATTATATAAATAACATTTAATATTTTTACCCTTATATTTTATAAAGGTATATTCTGATCCTTCAGATTCACCATTCATTGTTTGAATTTTAAATTTTTCATTAAATATTTTAAATTTGTCTTTATTTTTATAGACGTAATTTTTATTAATAAAATTTTGAAAGGATCCCGTGTCAATAAGTATAAATAATTTTTGTAACTCAATATAAGGTAATTTTGATATCATATTAATTGCTAGGGATTCAAATCTACGTGTTGATCCAAGTGAAAATTTTCATCATAAATTAAATCATCGGTTTCAATACAAATGTCGGTGTCGATCGTTTCCAATTGTTCTTGGAGTGCTATCTGGTTTTCTGTACCAGTGGCGGCGTCATCGCTTTCTACGTTATTTAATTCTTCAGAAATATAATTTTGTCTTCCAAAGGGAGTAAAATTATTTGGTTTGGTTTTATATGTTTTAAATGTACGGGTCGAAATTGACATAGGTGTAGGTGCAGGTTGTTGCATGCGTTGTGTTCTTGCTGGTTGCAAAGGATATTTATATGATGGACCAGGCTGGTAAAATTGTTGTTGCACTGGTTTAGGTTGCGGATATTTTAGCATTGGAGATGCATGTGGTCTAGTTTGGGAGTTACTCGTATTCGATTGTGATTGATTTGTATTCGAGTTAATTTTATAATATTGAAAATCGTTAGTTAACAAATTATTTATTTCATCTAAAGTGCCAGGATTTCTAGCAGCTAATTGTGATTTAAAAGGTTCTCTGCAGTTTCTAATAAAACACTGCGTAGCAAATTTATGTCCGAAAGTTTTAAAATCTTGTACTGATTGAGGATGGTATTTATTTTCAATATTATTAACATAAAGAAGAAATAACTCATTATATTTCTTAAGAAACTCGAAAATACACTGCTCCAAGAAATTAACGCACCACATATAAATATGAAAAAATCTCGATTATTTTAAATAATATTTCTAGCGTTTAATTTTATTTTGAAAGAACCTTGTATATGATGTTCGTACACGGTATATGCGATTTTATTTGCATTGCATTGTTTCACTTTGTTAGTTTTTAGAGACAGATAATAAATTTGTTGCATGTAGCAAATTTATTTAACTGAAGGTTCGATTTAGTGCGTTGATTGTCAGTCAATTTTTTTTACATTTTCTGCCTTATTGATCATCATGCAACACGAAACATGAAATTTGACACAAGATGTATGTGCTGCAGCAGCAGTATTGGTGGAAGAAGGTTGGAGCTACCACAGACTAGAACAGAGGTTTGCCGTGTCCTATACATCGGTGTCTCGAATGATACACAGGTATAGGGAGACTGGTGGCTATTCCAGAAGACCTGGACAAAGTCGAAATCGTGCAATAACCCTGGCCCAAGATCGTTTCTTAAGAGTTTCCGCCTTAACAGAAAGGTTTGTAACCGCCAGAAGTTTGCAGTCTTAGCTTCTACGAGTAGATGGTGTTCGTATAAGTACTGAAACTCTTTGCAAACGTCTCAAGGAAGCTGATTTAGTACCCCGAATTTCTGCTCGAAGTCCAGTTTTAACCATAGATCATCGTGAAGACCCGTTAAATTTTTTCCGGGATCACGTGAATTGGTTAGAAGCCGATAAAGAACGAATGCTCTTTACAGATGAGTGCAGATTTTGTCTGTATAATTGGGATAGACATGTTCGAGTATATCGATGACCAAATGGGTGATATTCTCAATGCAACATAATGAATACCACTTTTTTCGGTAGAGGGTCACTAATGGTCTGGGGGAAATTTCTTTGACAGCTCGCACGGACTTAGTGGTATTAAATAATGGCATTTTTAATGCTGAACGTTATATAGGGGACATTCTTGAAGAGCATGTTGTGCCATTTGCGCCCAACATTAGTCCAAATTTTTTGCTAATGCAAGATAATGCTCGACTTCACAGTGCCCGGATAGTTCAAAATTTTTTATGGAGTTTGGAATCGACACCGTAGCATGGCCAGCACGAAGTCCGGACCTCAACCCGATTGAACATGTCTGGGATATCCTTGGTAGACGCTTAAGAGATCACCCAAACCAACCCAATAACCTGAAGGAAGTGGGGCGCCGACTTGTGGAAATATGGAATGGTTTGGATGGGAATGACATACGGCCGATTATTTTAAGTATGAATAGTCGTTGTCAGGCTGTGATCCGAAGTAGAGGTAGAAATATCCAATATTAAGAATTTTTTTCAAAAATTATGTTTTCAAGAATTTTTATATTTTTGGTTTTCATTTAATTTTGTTAGTGTTTAAGAATTAAATATTATAATTGTATTCGAAAGCTATTGCTAAATATTGTAATCAGTTAATGGATTAATTATAATTTGTAATTTTTGCCAAATATTAAAATTAAATAAGTTTTGCTTTTTGGTGCGTTAATTTCTTGGAGCAGTGTAGTTTCTCTATTTTGTTGCAATTGACATAATTCAATCATTAAAGTACATTCGTTTCGTTTGTCTTGGTACTAAGAAATTAAAAGTTCTTTTAAATCTTTCCAACTTTTAATGTTAGGACAAGTAGTTAATTATTCACTAGCTTTTCCAGTGATTTTCTTTTTAATAGTTATTAATGTCAAAGATTTAGTTATTTCAGAGGGGTTCCTCTTATTTATAATTTCTAAAATTTCCTCAGTGGCTTTTAGGAAATGAGATAACGTTTTCTTATCACCATTATATTCTGGTATAAGATCTACTACTTTTAACACATTGGTGTCCAAAGTGACAAGAGCACCAGGGGTTACATTTATATGTTCATTCGGCATATTGAATTGATCAATATTTAAATTATTTAACAAATTAATTAAATCGTCAATTTTGACTTTAAATTAAACGATATTTTTACAAAATACAAAGATAAATATTCTTACTTACAACATAAGAATTAATAAAAGCTTCATATCGTCTTTGTTGATTTTCGCTCGACGGTGACGGGTGACGGGTGCTGATTTGCGCTCAGCGGTGATGCTGGTAGAGACGTTGGTCTACTAGGCCAAGAGAATGTACGAACAGGATAACAGATGATCACCTTCCACGAGTTGTACTTCTGGAAGTCCTCGGATGATCGCCAATCTGCTTGTACCTGATGAACTCGTAGGTTGATTCGTCGGGATTGCAGGTGTTGCAATTGCCGTCAGAATAATTTAGATTGTTAAGTTAATGGTTAACACCTACGATTTTAACACTTTAACGAATTTATTTAAGTTAACAAAAACAAGATACAACTGTTCGCTTTACAAGCTGGATACATTCTAACTATTCTATCTTAAATAATACGCTGCTAAACTCCTCATCCAAGAAACTGCTGATATATTGAATTAGGAGAATAGGATGTGGTACGATTCTATGAGAACCGTTATCTAACTTAGATAAAACAATAATGAACAGTTCTGAAACCGCGCCTACGTTTGCGCCTGCGTCAATTACAAAAAATAAAATTGATGGTGACAAGAACGTTTTTGTAAGCGGGGTGCAATATTTTAAATGATAATGTTAATTCTAGTAGCTTGAGATTAAAATAAAGTTGTTTTTTCACCCTCAATCCCAGAATATTTTTTATGTCGTAGTACCTTTTTAAAGGACAACCCTTACCTAAGTTACACTAAGAAATTGAAGTTGGCAATAATTGTTTTTTTCATCCTCAACTCCTGAATATTATTTTTGCAATAGTACCGTTCTAAGGGCCAACCCTGACGTAGGTTGCCCCAAAAAATTGAAGGTGGCAAAAACGTTTTTGTAGGCGGGGTGCAATATTATGTGTGTTGATGCTATTTGTAGTAAATCTAAATTTTGTTTTTTTTTACCCTCATCTCCTACATACTTTTTCTATACTAGTACTGGATGTAATCTATACACCATAACATTAATATTTTGTAAAGATAAATACATATAAATACTAATTTATGTTGCTAACTTCACACCGCTAATTCCATTGTCATCTAGCGTCCAGCACTAACACACTTTCAAGTTTCTTAGAATGGAGGGTGTTCAAGCATTTGTATAAGCCTGTCACTATAATTGTCACTGTTATTATAATTGTCACTGTCATTATAATTGTCACTGTCACTGTCACTATAACTGTCACTATAACCGACATAAAGGTAAAAAATAAGTGTTTCAATTCCACATCAGTGGTTTACAATAAAACAGAGGGTTATATAGAAGCAAATTTTTGTGCTGCCATCTATTGTTTTTTCATTGAACTACGATGAAATTCACGTGGGCGATTATAGATATATATTCTTAAATATTTAATTTAGTTTTTCTCGAAATTAGAAGCATGTACAAGAATAGTGCAAATAACATTTTATATTCCAAATATATTTTCTAATATCTTTCATTTGAAACTTTATCTTAGAGCTGATTCTATTTTTAAAAAAATGGAATTTATTGTTTTTTGTGTCCAGTAAACTTCCTCTTTTTCAATTTCCTTCAAAATCTACTCAGTTCATGAGATATTGCGCACACGGACATTCATCCATCCTCACACACAGAACAGACATCATTGAGAAATTGTTCTTAACGGATTAAATGGACGTCAAAATATGTATTTTCGCAAAGTCTCGTCGACGATTTTTTTCGTGATTTCATTACTTCCTTATACTTTGTATAAGAAAGTAATATATGTCAAAAATTAAATAAATATACGTCAGAATCTAACTTACTCAAATATAAATAGAAATAAACAAATAAGAAAGTTTGTTACTATATCGTCAAATACTATTTGGTATCGTTTAAGAGTAGTATTGGGCGGGAGGTTATGTGTCGGTACATCGATTTTTTTAAATGCTACTAAGCAGTGATTTTAAACTTTATTGTAATTACACGGGGCGCATTTTTTTCCTGCTCACACGGTTATAGTTTTTAAATTTTCTTAATGTAACAAACCACACAAAAAATAAATTGCCTCTATTTGTTGAACCACTATTCACATAATACCACCACTTTATTTAACTTACCAGGAAAACTGTAGGTGACCAAAAACAACTTAAAAGAAGCTGAAACAAGCACTTTGTAGCACTGAATAAATATATTAAATATCGTTGAAGTAATAAAATTAATAAATAAACAGTCTTAAAGACAGCAACATAATTTTATTGTGATGGAAAGAATACAATAAATGGGACAAAATAAAACGCAATACTGCATATTTTCAACTTATATTGTAATATAAAAATCATGAGCAAAGTGACAAGAAAATGTTCAAGAAACTAAAAGCAGCGACACATCCGGTGACAACATCCGGTCAACATCTGCTGCGTGTGAGCGCTCAACTAACACGAAATGGACAAACTTCGAAAAGCTCTGGTTACGTGAATTCAACTATAAATATTAAATATAAAAATGTACAACAAAATTATAATAAAATAAACAAAAAATAAAAATTATTATTTTCATTTTACTCTATCTTGTAAATATTCACACAGACATCGAACACGCCGTTCCACGATGGAAAGGTGTCTTTCTTCAGTTCAATGCGCCAGTCATAATCTGTATCATACACAAGGTCAGGTGTGAAGGTGCGCGAGTGTCCAGTGGCGGGGTCAGAGACCCGCACCGAGCAACGGAACTTGTGCAGCTGTTCACTCGGCACCGGGGTGAACACGTCGAAGTAAGTAAGCGAGTACTCGAACACAGCGGTTCCGGCGGTACTAGTTAACAAACAATATGAATATTGAGTGGTATTCTGTTTCGCCCGCCACGTGGAGCCGGCCCTGTCCGTGATATCCTGGTGCGCAGAGCCGTAGTGCGCGGCCAATGTACCTTGCGACACAGGCGCATTGCATATGAAACACTGGGTGCGCTGCTGGCAGAAATACCACTCGTGTTTGCTGCACTTATCAGGGTAGTCAGTGTACGTGCAGCCCTCGTCTTGATTCTCGCAGGTTCGCTTGGCGGGGGCGCAGCGCTCGCACCACCCACCCGGGCATGTCAACACTGCTCTGCAGGAGCGGCACTTCTCCACCGGCCACGCGAACTTCAGAGTCACGGTGAACGTGGTGCCGTCAAACCCGCCCAGCACGTCTATAAGACTGTTGGTGTTCACGGCTAGCGACGAGTCCTCCTGGATCGCCAGGCAGCCTTCCGGAGCCACTTGTCCTTTCTTCGTCACCTGCACGTCTTCACGTTTGATGTCGACGGTGTAGCAGTAGTCCGGGGCTTGGTTCGATCCTCCCAACAAGCGCACCGCGTGGTAAATCTTCCCCGTGGCCACGCACACCTTGGTGTGTAGTAAGAACAGCAGGTGGAACGCCGAGATGACATAGTTGCGCAGACTGGCCGTGGCGATGTCGAGGTTGAGGCTGCAGGGGTTGTCGAGCACGCGGTCCGGGTGCTCCCCGCGGCAGTGCGCCAACATGGCCGCGCGGAGGCCCACCCAGTCGCAGCGGGCGGAGCCGAGCACCGGACACACGTAGCTGCGGTACTCGCACGCCGTCTCGTGCGCGATCTCTTCTGCCTCCGCTGCGAACGGCACCGTCTCGCGGCACCCGAGCTCCCAGTTCTTACATGGAAATTTTAGGAGCTTCGCTACGGCCTGGTATTGCTTGTTCAGAGTGGCTGGGCGCTTGGGGGCGTAGCACTGGCCGCACACCCCCGCCCCGTCGTGCTGCAAGTACACGGGGCTCCTCGAGAGGTACCCCTCGCAGCTGCCACACTTCAGATCTTTCAGGACGTCCGCTGGGATGTCCATGCTCTTCTCGTGCTGACTCATTTACAACCTAGCACAGAAAAGCAACAATTAGTTAATTTATAATTAAATAAGCAACACAAATTCAACAAAAAAAAAAATAAAGATAATAAATACTTGTTTAAAACAAAATATATTGAAACAAAACAAATTACATCCTATCTCACCTCATCGAACAAATGAAAGCGCAATAATTCGGGGAATACCCTATTTCACAAGAACTTTGAAAAACTTTCTCCGTATTTCATGTGATATTGAAAAATATGAAATAATCAATTCTTATTTACATAGGGAATTCATCTCGTTTTTTGTTTTTAATTATGTAGTTTCTGTTTTACTTATATTTAATTAGCCGGGGTAAAATTGAAACTTGATTCTGGGTAAAAGTGAAAGAGGCTTTGGGGTAAAAATGCAACGAAATATTCAGGTTTTATTTGATTTAAACTTCTTTATACTATGTACAACGTGGGCTATCTTGACAGTTACTCGCGTTCCTTGTAAACGATTCTATTCGATATCATCTTCAGTAAATTAAGAATAATGCCACAAAAATATATAACAAAGTAAATAATTATTGCATAAAAATATATTACAAATTTAATACCTATTGCCAGGTAAAAAATATCCCCCTGAAAGAGTAGATGCTGTATTAAGACAATTGGTGCAGACAGAATAAAATATGTCTTTGATATGCCTGTCCCAGTTTTTGAAAAATAATAAGTGTTTCACTTTGTACCTATTAAAATATATATAGGTATTATATCAATAGAAATTATTTTTAAAAAACACTATTAAAAATTTATATACTTATGTTATTTTCGTTTTCTAGTTTAGTTTATCTATTTCATTATGTTTATAAAATACGTATAATTTGTGCTCATTTAATAATAACTTTATTGTAATATACAGGGTTTTTTAAATTCAGTAACCTTACTCTTATATATTAATATGATACATGTTTTCGATGCACTCTTTTCCGTTCTTTTCATTTTTACCTCGCCTAGACTGTTGATATAAATACTACAAAACACAATCACTAGAAATTTCTGCCATCACACGTTGAAAACGTTAAATAAAATATAAATTAGTTTCTACTGATAATCTTCAACAATTATAACTAAACAAACACATCTCAACACACGTGACTCACGGCTACTCAGTTTCGTTTTCAGACACTTTACTCAAATACCAAATTACAACAGATTCAAATAAAATACCAATAAATATTTATACTTACAGTACAATATAGGCAAAAGAAAACTTCCAAATTAAAATGAAATGCGTGAATTATATAAACACCAGTAAAACTGTAAAAACCACCAACACAACTTATTGCACGAGATGTCTGCACAGAAATGATCACACAGGAAGTGAAAACGAAATAACGCCTACTTCGTTTTAATACGAGCGACCACGAATGAAGCCGATGTCGGGAATTTTGTTGGCTGCGTGGTAAACTCTACTTTAGAGTGTAGTATTTTAAAATGTTATTCACTTTCATTTAAAACAATGACGCCATTTATTTAAGCAAAATGAAGCACGATCAAGTGAAGCAAAGAATTAAATAATACTGTTAGATTGTTATATTCAAAGCTTTATCGTATCAACGAAGATGGCGATGAAAAAACAAATCAACGATTTTGTCTGTCATACTAACACAATTATGTAAAAGTTTTCACTTTTTTGAAATATACTATGGAAGATTTTGATATTCCCGCAAATATTATAGAGGCACCAAATTCTCTAAAATTAGATTTGCTGCCAGACAAGACAAAAATATTATTATGCATATGGCATACACATAAAATAGAACATTTATGCGATTACAATTATTTACAATCTCTACTGTTTGAGAACCAACAATACATTTAAAATGACGTCATTAATGAATAACAATTAAGATACAGTTTCATAAAACAAAATAAAAAAAAAAAAAAATCTGAAGGAGCTCATTATGCCATTTTGTTACTTTACCTTTTCTCGTTCGTGATTTATAGAAAATACGGACGCACTTCCATCCACACAGACGTCATTGAGAAACCACAAAATCTGTAATTCCGTGAAAATCGTTTGTTACATTTCTGGACCGGAAGTGAGAATTTTTGACTTATCTGTCAATCAAATTTTGATTTACTGGCAATTCTTGTAACCGTAGTAATCTCCAGAAATCATGTAATAAAAAATTATCCCCTTCTAATTTGCCCCCCAAGAAAAATGGTGTTCCTACGCATCTGCAAAACTGTACCTAATAGCCATTACACGCAGAGATTTAGTGTGTGTTTTCATTTGCTTTAACTTAAACCAAAATACAGTTGTATAATTTCGAGGTATTTTTGGATAGTTTCTGTGCTTTCCATCATTTGGTAATCTGATTTAATTACACTTGTCTTTGTATTAGCGCAAGGGATTACAAGAGGTTCGAATTCACGAAGCTCTATTTAGTAGACAATTATTGCACATTTAATATTTTAAAACCCAAGTCTTAACCGAACCAGAAATACAGTTAGGGCTAATTACTATATTCTGTATCTACACTCGGCAACAAAAAAAAACGCGCCACTTGAAAATGCACGAAAAAATGCGAATTTTCAAACCGCTGTAACTTTGTTCGGTTTCGACGAAAATGGATGAAACTTTGACTCTGAGAAAGGTTGAAAGGTTTTCTTTAAGGTCATGTGAAGGGATGAGCCGTAAGTTGGAATCTAACCCTCATAAAACCCCTGTGAAAAAAAAAAATGTTCAAAATGACAAAAAATGTCAAAGTTTGACAACTTGTAACACACGTGAAAAAAATCGTGGCTTAGTGTGACATACAAGGTGATACAGTTCACTCAATTTCCGTCAGATTTCACAAACATTCAAGCCGCTATAATAAAAGGCGGGGAGTTATGAATTTTTAAAAAAATTTTATTTTTGGGTATTACTCTGGCAATTTCTGTCGTAAATGGATGATTCTTTGGGATCTTGCTGCGTATAAATGTTCTCTTTCAGGTGACATGCCTAAGTTTTATAAAAAATTACAGTTCACCCTTTTGCACCCCCGAAAGTGAAAAAATGTTCGTACCGTCAATACATCAATATTTGACATCTTGTACTGTGCGCAACAAAAACGTGGCTTCATGTGATATGATTAACAGTACAATTCAATCATTTTACAATAGATTTCGCAAAAAATCAAGGAGATTCAATGACTTTTCGCAAAGTTATGAATTTTTTAAAAAACATGTTATCAGAACAAAATCCCGGTTAATTTTGGTCTGAAATTGATGATTTTTTCAGAGCTGAAATGGAAAAATGTTGTAGAGTAAATTTTATGTTGTTTGCCAACCTATCCCTAATAAGAAAAAAACAGGTTTTTGACTTGGCCACAGTATTTGTTTATGTGCATTCAAATTGAAAAACAACATGTAATTTACTCTACAACATTTTTCCATTTCAGCTCTGAAAAAATCATCAATTTCAGACCAAAATTAACCGGGATTTTGTTGCGCACGGTACAAGATGTCAAATATTGATGTATTGACGGTACGAACATTTTTTCACTTTAGGGGGTGCAAAAGGGTGAACTGTAATTTTTTATAAAACTTAGGCATGTCACCTGAAAGAGAACATTTATACGCAGCAAGATCCCAAAGAATCATCCATTTACGACAGAAATTGCCAGAGTAATACCCAAAAATACACTTTTTTTAAAATAATTCATAACTTCCCGCCATTTTATTGTAGCGGCTTGAATGTTTGTGAAATCTAACGGAAATTGAGTGAACTTTATCACCTTGTATGTCACACTAAGCCACGATTTTTTTCACGTGTATTACAAGTTGTCAAACTTTGACATTTTTTGTCATTTTGAACATTTTTTTTTCACAGGGGTTTTATGAGGGTTAGATTCCAACTTACGACTCATCCCTTCACATGGCCTTAAAGAAAATCTTTCAACCTTTCTCGGAGTCAAAGTTTCATCCATTTTCGTCGAAACTGAACAAAGTTACAGCGGTTTGAAAATTCGGGTTTTTTCGTGCATTTTCAAGTGGCGCGTTTTTTTTTGTTGCCGAGTGTATATCTAATTTCAATTAATTAATACAGACTACAATTTTTAATATTCACAGTGTGTATTAGAAAATTATACAAGATGTTTCTTTTAAAACAACCGGTGCTTTTTTTTGTGAACTAATGACTTTAGAAAAAAATGTTATATAGAAAAATTACTAGGAAAAAGGGCCCTATTTGATAAAATTAACAAACCGAAAATTAAACCAGTGGTTCTCAAACGATAGAATAAAATTATGTTTTTTACTTTCTTCTACTTCAATATTGTAAAATTATTTCTGATTTTTATACCATTTTTCTCTAAATAATTGTTATACAACCTTATATCATATTTATATCGATGAAATCAGAAAAAATTCTCTTATCTAATGGACTAAAAATTTATATAGATTAGTTTTTAAAAATAGCAGAGATGGGCAGTAATTAATTAGAAGCAATTAAATTACGCAATTAATTACATTTTCAGAAATCTAGGTAATTGTTAATTTTCATTTTTAATTACTTCTGCTCTGTAATTGAAAGTTCAGTAATTAATTACATTATGTATGCAAGTAATTAGTAATTCTAGCACATTTTCATTGTAATTACAATTAGGTACATTGACAATTACATTATTTGTTATTTCATGAACAAAATAAACAATTTTATGACTTTTTGATAATTGAGATGAAATCAATTTCTAAACAAATTGAATAACCACAATCCACATTGTTTTAATAATTTTAATTTTTTAATTTTAATAATAATAATTTTATGTTCCTATATTTTGAATTGATTAATATTTTAATTTTTTTATAGTATACAGTTGGAAAATAAAAGAAATGTATTAAAAATAAGGTTTTTACTTATTTTTATAAAAAATTTAAGTAATTGTAATTAGTAATTATTGAATGTAATTTAATTACATTTTTTGTATGTATTTGAGCTAATTAATGAATTACATTTTGATCGTAAAGTAATGTAATTTGACGATTGTAATATAATTAATATTGAGATAATAATTTTTAAGAAGTAATTAAATATATATTTTTCAGTAATTAGCCCATCTCTGAAAAAAAGATAACTTTTTTCTATCTTTTGCGAACCACTGGTTTAATTTTCGATTTGTTATTTCTATTAAATAGGGCCCTTTTTCCTGGTCATTTTTTGTATATAACCATTTTTCTCTAGTCATTAGTTCGCCTAAAAAAGCGCCGGTTGTTTTAAAGGAAACACCCTATATACAGTGTGTCCTATTTAAGGTACGAATGCATTGGGATCTCGAGACCGTAGGAGATACAAGCTAGGTTAAATTAAACGAAAGTTGCCTGATTAGTAGGGTAGTTTGAACGTGTGTTTGTTTTTTCATTTGAATGCATAGGCCACTAAAATCTGACAACTCAATAATAAGGGAAGTACAAATAATTTAGAATAGGATAAATATGCGCTATAATACTTTGACGTTAATGGAGTAAATAGCTTCGTGGTAACGCGTCGGACTGTGGATCGTGAGTTTCTCAATTCGAATCCCACTGCCGACAGTTGCCAATTTAAATTTACCCCTGTGGTTCCCCCTCCAATAACATCTTTGGGGGCTATGATTTGACGGCTGGTAACCGCACTTCATACGTAAAAATATATCACCTACCGAGATCTGCGTAAGCAGAGTGCCACACCTATAATAGGTAAAAGGCGTGATGATATATTTATTTATTTACTTTGACGTCGTTGTAGAGGTCTTTAAAACTCAAATGTCTTATTTATTAATAATATTTTTTAAACTTCCATTAAATGTAGTATTATGTTCTCAGTCTAGTCATAATATAAATGACTTATTTTCTATTGTGGCTCCAGTGAACGACTCCAATTAATAGTTGTATTGGGCGGGAGGTTATGTGTTGTCCACATCAGATTTTTTTAAATGCTACTAAGCAATGGTTTTCTTCTACTCCTGTATAAATATATCCCCAATATTTAAATTTGTTGGATGAAAAATAGCCATAATTCACTCTTCTCGATCAATCACAGAGCCAAAAATCCATAACTCGCGGTTATTTTAAAGACGTGATGTGAATCACCAAGCAACGGCCGTCTGACAGTTGACATGTAGTCAGTTGTCATTGTGTATTTTTCAACGATTGCATGCAATGAATTTCGATTATATTCAAACGTGATTTGCGAATTTACAGGAGTAGAAAAACTATATTGTTATATTTGAGTAGTGTGTAATGCCACTATCCCAGACAGACACTTGTGCCTTTCACTTTGGCGTGGGTGTCCCTGAGATATAATTAATTAGATTTTTTGGGGCATACAATTAGACAATCATTTGTTTTGGGGTCATGTAGTCATTAGATTTTGGAATTTTTTGGGATACACTATTAATTAGAATATAATTTGCTTTTATTGACTTTGAATATTTTTACAAAATTATTTGTAGTGTTGAAATCTCCCTATATAATTATAAGAATTATTTATCTTTTAGTTATTTGTGAGACGTATATTCTGCTTATGTCGATGGAATGTCACGTATTCATTTTTGTTTTATTTTTATTAATGATATCACATCCTGTTGATGCCTTTAGCATCCCCTTCAGCATTCTTAGAACTGTTATTGTCTAGAGATTTTTGATGATGTATGCCCCCGTAAGAATGCTGAGTATGAATATTTGTCTCGGCTACCTAAGGCTGAGACGTGAATCGAGAAGTCAGTCTGCTACCATCAGCAGCTCAGTTAAGACCTAGAGTCTGTTACCATCTGCGACTCAATTAAGATCAAGAGTCTGTTACCATCCTCGACTCAATTAAGACCTAGAGTCTGCAAATCATCAGCGACTCAATTAACTAAATCATCGGCTCAAAATTGTAATCATCTGTAAATTAACGTTACAAAGTAGTGAATATTAGTTTATAAACTATATATAACCAACACGATCTTTATTAATGGGTTTGGCCCTTAGATCCTGGTCTTACCCATTCTCCGGAATTAAATATAAATATTAAAGTTGTATTTGTTGTAGCCAATCAATCCAGATTACAACAACATATAATTTTTGGTGGCAGCGTGTGAGATTTTAAAAAGCGGATATAATAAATTCGTGAAAACTATAGTGCCGCGTCGGAAGTGACAATAATTGTGATTGTGCAGTTTCAACCATTCGTAACTCTATAATTCAACCAAAGAACTCGCGGGTCGAGCTTAGAAAAAGCCCACCAATTACCCCGATTCTAAACACCAAAGTCAAGTGTGATTCGCTGCGGAGCTAGCCGCGCACTTTTCCGTCGCGTGACAAACGCAGCGTGCAGAGTACACAGAGCCGTATTTAATCAATTTCTACAAGAGTTTCAATTTCTACGAGGGTTCCAGTCCCATTTCAACAAGGATTCCAGTCAATTTTACGAGGGTTCCAGTCCCATTTCTACGAGGGTTCCAGTCCCAGTTTCTACGAGGGTCCCAGTCCCAATTTCTACAAGGGTTCCAGTCCCATTTCTACAAGGTTCCAATCCCAATTTCTACAAGGGTTCCAGTCCCAGTTTCTACGAGGGTCCCAGTCCCAATTTCTACAAGGGTTCCAGTCCCATTTCTACAAGGTTCCAGTCCCAATTTCTACAAGGGTTCCAGTCCCAGTTTCTACGAGGGTCCCAGTCCCAATTTCTACAAGGGTTCCAGTCTCATTTCTACGAGGGTTCCAGTCCCAATTTCTACAAGGGTTCCAGTCCCAGTTTCTACGAGGGTCCCAGTCCCAATTACTACAAGGGTTCCAGTCCCATTTCTACGAGGGTTCCAGTCCCATTTCTACAAGGATTCCAGTCAATTTTACGAGGGTTCCAATCCCATTTCACCGAGGGTTCCAGTCCCATTTCTACAAGGTTCCAGTCCCAATTTCTACAAGGGTTCCAGTCCCAGTTTCTACGAGGGTCCCAGTCCCAATTACTACAAGGGTTCCAGTCCCATTTCTACGAGGGTTCCAGTCCCATTTCTACAAGGATTCCAGTCAATTTTACGAGGGTTCCAATCCCATTTCACCGAGGGTTCCAGTCCCATTTCTACAAGGTCCCAGTCCCAATTTCTACAAGGGTTCCAGTCCCATTTCTACAAGGTTCCAGTCCCAATTTCTACAAGGGTTCCAGTCCCAGTTTCTACGAGGGTCCCAGTCCCAATTACTACAAGGGTTCCAGTCCCATTTCTACGAGGGTTCCAGTCCCATTTCTACAAGGATTCCAGTCAATTTTACGAGGGTTCCAATCCCATTTCACCGAGGGTTCCAGTCCCATTTCTACAAGGTTCCAGTCCCAATTTCTACAAGGGTTCCAGTCCCAGTTTCTACGAGGGTCCCAGTCCCAATTACTACAAGGGTTCCAGTCCCAGTTTCTACGAGGGTTCCAGTCCCAGTTTCTACAAGGTTCCAGTCCCAATTTCTACAAGGGTTCCAGTCCCATTTCTACGAGGTTTCCAGTCCCAGTTTTTACAAGGGTATCAGTCCCAGTTCTACCTTCACTATGAAATTGTAAGTGTTTTATTTTCTACGAGTGTTTTTATTCAAGTTTATGAGTAACGGAATCCAAAGTTTATTCAGTGAGTTTCAAAGTGTTATTAATAATTTTGATAATTTGTTCGTTATGGCCCATTTATCACTAGAAGCAGCCATTAGTATATTAATTGAATATAGAGGGGACGATAGTATTAAATTACAAGAATAAATTGTGCTAAAATTTCTTATGATACAGTTGCACCCGCCGATAGACCGACTATTTTAGCAATAATAACATCCAAATTAAAAGGAATAGCATATCAGTCAGTAAGATTTAGAGAAATCAATACATATGATAATTTAAAGAAAATATTAGAAGAGAATTTTGCAGATCGACGATCTATGAATAATTTACAATTAGAATTAAACGCATGTAGACATTTGCCAAATGAATCAATTCTAAGTTATTGTATGCGTATCGAAAAATTATTTGCTCAACTATGTTATGTCAGTACCTCTGGTCAGGATGAGGATAAAGCTGAAACGATACAAGATTTATTACGGAAACAAACCTTGAATGTATTTATTGAAGGGTTACGTCAACCCATAAAAATGTTTGTAAAATCACAAAACCCTGATAGTTTAGAAAAAGCTTTTACATTAGCTAAAGAGGAGGAAGTAAATATAACTTCTGATGAAAGATCAGTAAAGTATTTTGGTTATCGACAGAAAAAATCTAAATTTACCCCTAGATCCAACTCTGTCTCTGATAAAATAAAATTAAATGTTTCACTTGTGGAGCTTTTGGCCATAAGTCGCCTAATTGTAGGAAAAATACACAACCTTCTACATCTTATTCTACTGTAACAAGCGCGTTCTTCCAAATTGTTTATGCAGCATTTTATAGTTTAATAACCGCGCTTGTACGAATAATGCAAATATCAATTGTAATTAGTGCACAAGTAGGTTTCTATTGCGTGTGCATATAAATTCTTTTGATATTTGCAGACACAGATAATGATGACACGATCAACTTGATGACATACTTTTAGCTGTTTAAAAGGACAGTTTTTGACAGTCCGAAAGGGAGTAACGTTTTGAGAGTCAAACAGCGCTACAAGATGATTCCATAAAGAAATATCGTCTATTTAAAATATTGGTAACTGTAACTAAGTAACATAATTATACGTTTGCGTCAATTTTAATATTTGTATTTGTTTGTAAATTTTGCTCAATTTAAATATAGTAATATTTCATTAAAGCAACCTTTGTCATCACAAGTAAAAATGTATTTTAGTATTTTTACAAATTATTACAGCTCGGCCGCAGCACTGTTACATTGGCAACAGTCGGTAGGATACTGCGTTAAAGAATTTTAATTTCGGTTTAAAATTCGCGCGGTATAAAAAGTTCTTGCGTTCCCCTTCGGTTAAAGCGGTCAAGTTCAAGTTAAGTATTTAGCGTAATCATTTGTGATTACTAGCGCAGTCATTTTGTGTATAAGTCACTTTAGGTATTGTTCAGCCATTTAGTTTTGATTCTTTTGGCGTTTAAATAATTTTGTTTTGTTCGTTTTTTCGTGTTCAGCGACGCAACGTACTAATATGTTGGTTCAGTTACCAAAAATATTAAGTTCAGCGTATAGTAGTTCAGTGTGTTAGTAAAAATGTACGCGGGTTCAAGTGTTGTTGTGCCGCCACATCCGCTCGTAACCATGTTTCCAAATCTCGGTTACGAGTTGGATCATACCTTGCCTGGGTATGAAAGGTATTTGCCCTTTCCGTTGGGTTGTGCACCATGTCGTTTTTGGCAGAACGGCCGTCCATCACCAGCTCCGATGTCGTGGAGTTCGGCTGAACAACAACAGCAGCAACCAAGACCGATGACGGTCACAGGGAATTCGATTAGCGGTGGAGCAGCGGTGGATGGTACTACAGCGTACCTAGTACCATCCCACAGTTATGGGTTTAACCTCCACAACCGAATTCCATCTCAGCCGGAGGTAGCACAAATCAGCGCGGCTGATTTTGAGTCATTGCTACGTGCTGAGCGCGAGGTTGCTGTTGTTTTAGGGAAAATGGAGACAGCCGAAATTACGGTAAACGACATGGCAGTGAAGGAACCAGAAGGGAATACCCAGGGAGGTAGAAGAGAAGAACAACCGGAACCGTGCATTTATACCAGCAGCACTGAGCAGGTAGAGAAGATCGATCTACCGAAAGAAGAGCTGTTCACAACCAGTGAACAGGGTTCACACCCGGTGAACCATAGGTGTTGCTCCAGCAGTTACTTCAGCGTGGTTTCTGTCGGAGGAAACCACCAGCAGCAGTCCATCTCCACCAGGATACGCCAGGTGAGAGGTCGTCTTCTGTTGCGCCCCAGCAAGGAGTGGTCGTCAAGTCCACATCGAAGAATCAGCTGGTGTTACCGTCGTCAGCTGATTGTCGTCAAGTGTCTTCGACCCTTGTTCTGCGAGGAGCCGCCACCCCCTCATCGCCCCTTGCCCCCCAGTGCCGTGGTAGTGACAGCGGTAGTGTTGTGTAGTGGTCATTACGCCCTCCAGCTGTGTGTTCCTACACCCCGTGGTCACGTACCAAAGACTATACACGTACCCCAAGCTACACGCCTTTGGACAAATATATTTTTATTTTTGTATTTTTATTGTATGTTAGGGATTAAGATTTATTCTAAACTAAATATTTGGTTTTTGTTTAAGTATAGGTTTGAGTTATTATGGTCAGTTTATTTGGTTCTTAATAAGATATTTCTATTGTATTAGTTCTCTTGCACAACATGCCAGACGCCTTGCAGATTTTTGTGCTGGTACATTTTTCAATTCATGTCATAATGTTTTTATTGTGGTATATTGTGATTTATTGTTTAGTATTTGCATTGGTTGTATTAGTAGTTACTGCATAATTCGATGTAATTATTGTATGTCACTTTGTTTTAGTATCAAGTTGACCGTGTCATTTGTTAAGAGGAGGGTAGTGTAACAAGCGCGTTCTTCCAAATTGTTTATGCAGCATTTTATAGTTCAATAACCGCGCTTGTACGAATATTGCAAATATCAATTGTAATTAGTGCACAAGTAGGTTTCTATTGCGTGTGCATATAAATTCTTTTGATATTTGCAGACACAGATAATGATGACACGATCAACTTGATGACATACTTTTAGCTGTTTAAAAGGACAGTTTTTGACAGTCCGAAAGGGAGTAACGTTTTGAGAGTCAAACAGCGCTACAAGATGTAGCCATAAAGAAATATCGTCTATTTAAAATATTGGTAACTGTAACTAAGTAACATAATTATACGTTTGCGTCAATTTTAATATTTGTATTTGTTTGTAAATTTTGCTCAATTTAAATATAGTAATATTTCATTAAAGCAACCTTTGTCATCACAAGTAAAAATGTATTTTAGTATTTTTACAAATTATTACAGCTCGGCCGCAGCACTGTTACACTACTCCTACGTATAATCAATTTAGAAATTACAACCCTGGTTATAATAATTATTCCCGTAATTTCATAAAGCAAGAAAGACCATCTGTTAATGTTACTCAGTTGTTTTGTCGATATTGTAAAAAGGATGGTCATGATATACAAAATTGTCGAAGAAGAATTTATAATGAAAATAATAAACCAAATTTTAATGCGGGGCCATTAAGACCAGATCAGTCGGGAAACGAGAAAGGAAGCGCTACGGCGAACCGTGTAGCGGCTTCTCAAAATATTCCACGTTAAGCGGTTCAAAACCAAAATTTAATCAATTTAATTCTCATGTTAATTCTGTTAAAGATGATAGAAATTTAAGTACTCAAAATTTTAAAGATGAATTACAAGAATGTCCTCAATATATTGTGAATAATTATAATAAAAATTCAAATGTTTTGGTAACAAATGAAGAAAATCTAGAAAAATTAGATTATGTTACAGTACCCATATCAAGTTTAAGAAATAATTCTGGAAAATTTTTGCTTGACACAGGCTCAGATATTTCATTAATTAAATTGAGTTCTATAAAAGATGATATTTTAATTTACCTTGATTATGCGATAAATTTAAAAGGAATTACAAATGAAGTAATAAAAACGCATGGACTTACCGTATGTGAAATAGAAAAAGAAGGTGTTAAATTTAAATATCCATTTCAAGTTGTCCCTAAGAGTTTTGCTTTAAAAAGTGAATATGACGGCATTTTGGGAAAGGATTTCTTAAGTCATTATAAAGCTAATATTTGTTATGAAGACAAAGTTTTAAGATTCCCTTGTGATAACGGTGAAATTTCTCTACCATTACTTTCTCAAAATCATGAAATTATTATACCTCCACGTTCAGAAATGTTAATTCAAGCTAATACTACTTCTACTGAAGAAGGAATTTGTTACGCCCGAAATTTAGAGGAAGGGTTATTTATGTCAAACTCAATTACAAAGCCGGTTAATGAAAAATGCATAGTTTCTATTATGAATATTACAGAAAATGAAAAGAAAATTAAAATCCCCTATGTCGAACTTGAAACTATATATTCTGTAAATAAAGTAAATTTTGATAATAATAATGAACAAACGGAAATAAGTTTTGATGCCAAGCGAGTAGATAAAGTCTTATCCTCGATTCGTAGTGATCATTCAATGTAGAAGAAATAATTTCGTTGCAAGAACTATGTGCAGAATATTCTGATTTATTTTATTTAGAGGGTGATAATTTAACTTGCACTGAAGAAGTAAAACACCAAATCAAAACTAAAGACGATGCTCCAATTCATGTTAAACCTTATCGCTTACCTGAAGCGCACAGATCTGAAATTCAATCTCAAATAAATAAAATGTTAGACGAGGGAATAATAACTCACAGTAAATCTCCTTGGAATGCACCTTTATTAGTTGTTCCAAAAAAATTAGACGCCTCTGGTAAACAGAAGTGGCGTATTGTAGTTGATTTTCGAAAATTAAATAATATCACTGTTGGTGATGCATTTCCACTGCCCAATATTACAGATATTTTAGATCAATTGGGAAATTCAAAATATTTTTCTACCCTTGATTTAGCATCTGGATTTTATCAAATTAAAATGGAGCCAAGTGACCAAGAAAAAACCGCGTTTTCTACCCATTTTGGTCATTTTAAATATTTAAGAATGCCTATGGGGCTTAAAAATTCCCCTTCTACTTTTCAAAGATTGATGAATGTAGTACTTAGTGGTTTACAAGGATTATCATGTTATGTTTATTTAGATGATATAGTTGTTTATTCGTCTAATTTAAAAAAGCATATTTCTAAATTACAAGCAGTATTTGATAAATTAAGAGAATATAATTTAAAATTACAACCAGAAAAATGTGAATTCTTACGAAAAGAAGTAGGCCCGTATTCTCACATACCTTGAAGTAGTGCTATTTCCTGACCTTTTCTTCATCTTATTGTGGTATAAGTGACTTTTGTTTATTTTGTGGTGTATGAGCCTCTTTAGGGGATCATCACGTCTATTTCTCAATAAATTGATCATGGACTTCTTTGATCGTGAGTGAGTTATTCTTGACTTTATTCCACGTTTTAATATATTTTAATACATGTGTTTCTAAACATATTCTATCAGCGAAGCGGCGCTGAACAGACAATTTCGGACTTGCTTGGCTTGGAGTTTCAGGCTAATTCTACTTTTAAATTTGATTTTTAAATTTTATTTTAAAATTCCAGTGTACCCTAAACTTTTCTTCGTCATTAAAACGTTCATGATAAATATCAATTTTAAATTATGTCTAATGAATGTGCAAAGTGTCGCATCAAAAAGCGTGAAGATCTAGTGGGCTGCGAAGGGACGTGTAACCGATGGTTCCATCACTCTTGCATGAATTTTACTGAAGCTGAATTTAAATTGTTAGAAAAATCAAGGAACTTGTTTGTTTGGTGCAGTGATTGTCGAGTGAATTGTGTTTTGATACATAAGTCCAAATCTGTCAGTACGGATTCAATTGTTAATGACATACACACTAAAATTTCGGCTCAGCTTAACTCAGAGAATATAAATGAGCTGTTTAATAATACGTTTGTTAAACTGAAAAATGATTTATCTCTTTTTATCGAGTCAGCTATATCGGCCGCCAAAATTGAATTTTCAAAAACAATTGACACTAAACTGAATGATATCAAGAATGCCTCTACTTCTCAACTACCATCTGAAACCAGACTATCGTATGCTGGTGTTGTTCAGCGATCTGATCCACCGATATTAATCAAACCCAAGAACTCTTCTCAGTCAACCTCAAAAACGAAGTCTGAAATTTTAAAAACAATTGATCCCGTTTCCTCTAAAATCGCTCTTACTGACGTTAAAAATGCAAGTAATGGTGCTCTTATTATTACTTGTAACAATAACGAAGACCCTAATAAATTACAAAAACTTTTAAACAACAACCTTGGTGATAAATATGATGTAAAACAACTGTCAGTTCTAAATCCAAGAATTAAAATCGTTGGGTTGACTGGTGAACTTACTAAGGAACAACTTAAGACTTATTTGCTTGAACAAAATAAACTGTGTTTCCAAGATGAATCTAAGTGTGATATTTTAGATATATACCCCTTGAAAAAGAACAATAAAATTTACCAGGCGCTATTGCAAGTTGACCATAAAACGTATAACAACATTATTCAGTCAGGTGAACTATTTGTAGGCTACGACCTCTGCACTGTCTACGACGCTATTCAACTTCGTCGTTGTTATAAATGCTGTGGTTTTCACCATATAGCCAAAAATTGTTCTAAAAGAGTTTACTGTCCTAAATGTGCAGGTGAGCATCAAATCAAGGATTGTAAGTCCACTGAATCCAAATGTATTAATTGTATTAGATTTAAGTCGTCAAGCAAATCTGATATTAAAACCGATCATTGTACTTGGGACCCATCCTGTCACGTTTATATAGAGACTTACAAAAGATTCAGAAGTAGTATTTTAGGCAAATAGCAATTACAGAATTGCGAGTACAATAACTCACATAATACTTCTACAATGTTGAACTGTTATTATCAAAATGTTCAAAGTCTTAAAAATAAAATTGATCATCTTTTTTCAATAAGTTCAATTCTTGATTACGATGTAATTGCCTTATCTGAAACTTGGCTAAATGAAACTGTTCTCAATTCTGAATTATGTGATGGTACTTTTAATGTCTATCGTACTGATCGTAACTTTCAAGCTTGTAATTTGAATCGTGGTGGCGGAGTTGTCTTACTCATAAATAAAAGTCTCACATCCTTCAAAATTGATCTTAGTGATTACTCTAATATACTTCCTGTTAATATTGATATTGTTTGTTCTAAAATTGTACTTAATAAAAGTACACTGTATATTTTTGTGATTTATATTCCCCCAGCTATGAATACCTCTAGCTTTAACACAATTTTTGATTTTTTTGAGCATTTGCCATTTTTGCAATTTAACAACTTTGTTATTGTTGGTGACTTCAATATTCATGAACTTATTTTTGATCATGTTTCTCCTAGAGTTGAAACATTTAACAACTTTCTTTCCCTTTTCAATGCTCAACAATTTAATGATGTACGTAATCAGTTTGGTAACTTACTTGATTTGGTTGTCGCTAATATTAATTGTAATGTTACACGTTCCAATGATTTGTTATTTGAATCCGAGTATGCTCATCACCCGGCAATTAATTTCGAAATTTTATTTGATACTTGTAACCGTAGTAATTCCCCTTTAAAAGTGAACTGTGGCACTTATGATTTTAAACGTGCTGATTTCTGTAAACTTTATAATCTCATCGACCAGTTTGATTGGGATACGTTACAACAATTTGACAATGTTAATGATGCCTGTGAATTTTTATATAGCACGCTATATAAATTTTTTGATGAATGCGTACCTATCAAACAGGTCAGTAAGAAACGTTATCCGCCATGGTTCACTGCTGATATTAGATCATGTATCAGGAAAAAAGAACATTACAGAAAGTTATCTAAGAAATATATTAATAATCAATACTACTTAAGTACTTTTAAATTCCTTCGTTCTAAACTAAAATGTGATATTAGGATAGCATATATCGATTATGTATCGAAATGTGAATCGTCTCTTAAGAATAACCCCAACAAATTTTGGGAATTTATAAATCATAAAAGAAAAAAATCAACAGTACCGAGTAGTATGATTTATAACAGTTCTTTTATGTCTTCGCCCACTGATATATCAAATGCATTCGCTTCTTATTTTAATTCTGTGTACACCCTTCCTTCTAACCTCCCACCCCCTCCTGTTAACACTACTTATTCTAATTCTATTTCTCTTGTTCACATTACCAGAGAGGATATAATTTCATCAATTAAGCATTTAAAATCTAACCTCACATGTGGTCCTGATCTCATCCCAAGTCTACTCATAAAGGATTGTGCCTATCCCCTGTCAAATGCCTTGCTTCACATTTTCAACCTTGCTCTTAGTACCAACTCGTTTCCTAACTTATGGAAAAATACACGCATCACTCCAATACATAAGTCTGGCGACTCGTCCAATATTCTTAACTACAGGCCCATTGCTGTACTATCCAACTTTAGTAAGGTTTTTGAAAAGATCGTGTATACATCAATATTTCCAAAAATAAAAAATATGATTTCTTTTACTCAGCATGGGTTCATGGAAAAAAGATCAACGGTTACTAATTTGTCATATTTCTCTCATGTTGTTTCCTCCATTCTTGATGCTAGAGGTCAAGTTGACTGCATATACACCGATTTTTCTAAAGCATTTGACAGGATTGATCATAATATCTTGATTCATAAACTCAAGTCTTTCTCAATTTCTCCTTCGCTTATCTCTCTTCTCTCTTCATACCTCTCAAACCGTACTCTTTTTGTTCAATATTTAGGACATAAATCTAATTCATTCATTGCTACATCTGGTGTTCCTCAGGGATCTAATTTAGGCCCGCTTCTATTTTTACTATTTATTAATGACGTGACAGAAAATTTCGAATGTGATAACCTATTATTTGCCGATGATCTCAAAATATTTCACCCTATATATACCTCTGATGACAGTCTTCTTCTTCAAAATGATTTAAACCGACTTAATCTTTGGTGCCTTAATAATAATCTCTGCCTTAATATAAATAAATGTCATATAATGTCTTTTACACGGAATTCTTCTCCAGTTCTCTTCCAATATTCACTAAATCAGACTCCTTTATCCCGTTGTAACTCTACTACTGATCTCGGTGTTACCTTCGATCCAAAACTAACATTTACTTCTCATATTAATAATATTTACAGTGCTTCTATACGTACTCTTGGTTTCATCATTCGTAATACTCGTCACTTTTCAGATGTTTCATCAATTTTCTCTCTCTATTTTTCCTTTGTCCGCTCTAAGCTGGAATATTGTTCTCTTATATGGAATCCTCTCTATGAAATACATCAGAACCACATAGAGTCCATTCAAAAAAAATTTCTCAAATATATTTATTTTAAAATTTATCATTCTTATCCAGAAATCACCATTTCTTATACTTCTTTACTTGAAATGTTTAATATTCCAAGTTTGTACTTACGTCGTGAACTAAATTCAGCCCTCCACCTTTGCAAACTAATCCATGGAGAAATAGATGATCCAAACTGCCTCTCGCTCCTCTCTTTCCATGCTCCTTGTATACAAACTCGCAATTCCTCAACTTTTTATTTACCTACCGCTAGAACGAATGTATTTTCTGCGTCCCCTATTTATCGTATGTGTTTAATTTATAATCTCCGTTTTTCTACTGTTGATGTTTTTCAGTTGAAACCCAGAAGTTTTCATTTTTGTATTCTTGATATGTAATTTTATGCATGTTTATTTTAAATATTGTTATTTATTATTGTTTTAATATGTATATGTAATTTTTATATTATTATTTGAATTCTTTCATGTATTGTTCCTGTCCATTTTGTTAGGCTTTTGCCTGTTGGGCAGCGTAATAAATAAATAAATAAATAAATAAATAAATAAATAAATAAAGAATGAAATAGTGAGCGAAGTAAAAATCTTATTCTCACATCAAAATTTTACTCGAAATAGCGCTATTTCGTCTTCGCGAAGTAGTGAACTGAAATAGTGGGAAGTAGCACCTTTTCGCGCGTGATTTCGTTTGACAGTTCATGTCAAATGGACCAACTACTTACTGTTCCCGAACTGGTTGATTTAAATGATGTTATAAACGTAATAAATAATCAATATTGAAGTGCGAGAAGAAAGAGGATAACAAAACATGATCCTTTTTAAAGACTTATCTGACAAAGAATTGAAAAATAGATATCGCTTGTCAAAAAATTGTGTGAGATATGTGGTTAATCTTGTAGAGGAGCAATTGAAACCAGCGGAAAAGCTCGACCAGATTCCGTTGCCCCTTCTTTGCAAGTTCTATAGTCAGACACAGTATACTATTACGTAAAATCTGTTCTAAAAAGAAATAAAATCTATTATTGCCTCCAAAGAGCCTTTTATTAATCAACATTTTTATTATTGTAATCAAATATTTTCATTATTGTTATTAAATATTTCCATTTATTGTAATCAAATATTTTCTTTATTGTAATCAAATATTTTCTTTATTGTAATCAAATATTTTCATTATTGTAATCAAATAATATCTATAATATACCTAATCAAGAAACTATTTCTGGAAATTATAACCTTTTTGTCTCATAAAATTCGAGCTATCCATCTTACGTATGAGCATACATCAACTCACATGCACTTAGCCACCGATCTCATATGATTTTAATTTGTGATTGTTTCTCGCTAAATTTTTATAGTTTATTTAAATTTGCTATCTATATTGGAACCTATAACAGTAGCGAAGTTACATATGAATATAAGTGAATGTAGATTAGATGTGATGTAGAATGTTAGCTGTGTGGTGTAAAAAAGGTACATGCTACCCCATTTATTGGGATGCAGTGTGATGAAATATATGTATTGCTATGAAGTTTTAAAAAACACAATGTACGAACAAAACAAATTTATTTTCTAGGAAAAATGAAGGAAAATATATACAAAATTAATTAATTACAATTGTCTCTTTAATACGTTTTTCTATTTCTATTTTTTCTAATATAGTTTTTTGACTTCTATTTCAAATATTACTTGTTCTTATTCTCTTCTACTTCTTGCACTAAGAGCTTCACAAACTTCACAAATGTTTTCGTCCAGGGATTTGGTCTTCATTTTTCATTTCAATTTCTGTTTTCGGTGAGAACCTGTAGAATTTGTAAGACTCTCTTTTCAAATATTATACTCCCTTCTACGTCGGGAGTTTTATTATCTTGGGTTTGGGAATCAGGAATGGCAGCAGTTGCGACAGGAATTAAAGTTCTATACAAAATATTTTTTAGTTTATTACTTTATTGGTAGGTACATGAATTGAGCTATAGTTTTCACCGTTACCTATTAAAATAAATACAGTTAACCATGCACAACATTCAAATCAAGTTAATATGACACATTCATTCTAAATTCATCATTTTATAATGAAACCAATTAACGAACGAAAAAGTAATTTTTATATAAAAAGAAATGCAGTACCATGTTGTACGGCCTGGTCGTTTTAATTTATAATATATAATATTTGAGAAAAGTTCTATTATGACTAGTGTAACACAATTCAGTCAAATATAAAGGTATTAGGTACTGTAATTAATAAAATACGTATACAGTGCACAAAATTTATGCTAAAAAATTTTATTTACTTAATATTATAAATATTTACCCAGATTCAACATCTACAATATATTCCTCTTTCCATCCATCTGAATCATAAATGTTTTCGTCCTCTGTAGTCAGTTGGGCACACGCTAGACAAACCAATCAGTTTCGGATGGCTCTTTCACTGATGGTCCTCCTCCAGTTGCTTTTAATTTTCTTTATATTTTGTAATTGCAGATTTACAATTTCCTTTCATTCGGAACCAACATTCACTGAGCCCTTGGACATTTCTAGAAAATTCGACACTTCGAAATCTTTCTTGTAATTCCTGCCACTTTTGTCGCCTTGATTTGACTAATTTCGCGTCATTCGCTTTATAATCTGAAACTAAGGAATCTTCTTACCAAAATCCAAAATCAACACTTTTTCTTCAGTGCTGAACAATGTTCGATCTGTTTTAGGCATCTAAATTAGAATAATTAAGTTAATAGGTTATGTCAATTAATATCAACATAAAATAACTGTGCTACATGAAAATTTTAACCATTTGTAAATATATACAGTAAATGTTTGAAATACTTACAAATTTTCATTAATACTTACTTTATTAATGTTACAAGATGAGTTTCTTAACAGCAGTAACTAATATGGCGGCCAGAACGATCATGACACTTAAAAGATGCAACGTTGCCAAGCATAATTTTGTCGAAGTAGTACTATTTCAAATAGCGGTAAAATTTCGATGTGGGAATACAAATATTTGAAATAGCACTATTTCGTGAAGTAGTAATACTTGCAGTAGTGAACGAAATAGCGCTACTTCAAGGTATGTGAGAATACGGGCCGTAGTCTTTTTAGGCCATATTGTTACAGATCAAGGTATAAAACCAGATTCGTGTAAAATTTCAGCTGTTAAAAATTTTCCGCGTCCAAAAAAATGAACGCGATATTAAATCCTTCTTAGGACTTGCTGGTTATTATCGAAGATTTATAAAAGATTTTTCTAAATTAGCCAAACCACTTACCCATTTATTAAAGAAAAATGTAAATTTTACTTGGAATGATAATTGTGAGAAATCATTCGTAACTTTAAAAGAAACTTTAACAACCGCTCCCTTATTACAATACCCAGATTTTAATAAACCATTTATTTTAACCACAGACGCTAGCAATCATGCTATCGGAGCTGTTTTGTCACAAGGAGATATCGGAAAAGATTTACCTATTTCATATGCCTCTAGAACTTTAAATTCTGCTGAACAGAATTATCCTGTTATTGAAAAGGAATTCTTAGCCGCTGTCTGGGCTGTAAAACATTTTAGACCATACTTATATGGCAGAAAATTTACTATTGTAACTGATCATAATCCGTTAGTTTATATAAATAATTTAAAAGACCCAGGAGCACGCCTTATGCGATGGCGAATTAAATTAGAAGAATATGATTATTCAATAATTCACAGACAGGGAAAATCAATCCCCCATGCAGATGCTCTTTCAAGAATATATAATATTAATGCAGACCAAAGTAATAATGTTTCTTATTCAGAATTTTTAGAAGTCATTAAAAATAAAATTATTATCAATAATAATATAAAAGAATTTTATGAAGATTTGTTTAATGCACCGCCGGAGTTTGCTTTAGCTCATTGTGTGTCGAAAGATTTTGAAATGTCACAAGGTATTGCTGAAAAATTTAAAGATAAATTTAATCATGTTCAGGAATTAAAAGGTCAAAATAAAGAAATTCATGATATAGCACATTTGAAATATGAATCACGGGATATTTTATATTTAATTACTAAAGAAAATTATTTCGATAAACCAAATTATGAAGATGTGTATTTAACGTTATTAAATTTAAAATCATTTCTTATTGAGAATAAAATAAATAAGTTAGCAATTCCAAGAATAGCGTCAGGCTTAGATAGAAAAAAATGGGAAAAAATTCGTATTATGTTACGCTATATTTGTAAAAGTACCGATATTTTAATTCATGTTTATTATTATAATCCAAGCGTGGATTTATCAGAGGAGGAAAAATTACAATTAATTCGAGATTATCACGATAACCCCTTAGGAGGACACCAAGGTATATCACGTACATATAAACGTATGCGTTTGAAATATAATTGGCCAAATATGAAAGCAAATATTATAGAATATATAAATAAATGTAGTAAATACCAGAAAAATAAACCTTCTAAATTAAAAACTATTGCTCCCATGGAAATTACTACCACGTCTTCTAAACCAATTGAAAAATGTTTTTTAGATATTGTCGGACCAATTACGGAAACAGAATCCGGTAATAAATTTATACTTACCTTTCAAGATGACTTAACTAAATTTTCAGAAGCAATTCCTATTTCAGATCATACAGCGTATACTATCGCTGATAAATTTGTTAAACATATAATTTGTCGATATGGTATTCCAAATTCAATCCTAACCGATCAAGGTTCAGATTTTATGTCAGAAGTTTTTAAAGATGTTTGTAAATTATTAAAGATTAAAAAATTAAATACCACTGCTTATCATCCTATGTCAAATGGAGCACTAGAAAGATCGCATCATACCTTGGCAGAATATTTAAAAGCATTTATAAATCAAGACCAAACAAATTGGGATGAATTTGTTCCTTTTGCTATGTTTACATATAATACCACCCCACATACCTCTACTGGTTTCACACCATTTGAATTAATTTATGGATTTCAAGCTGAAATACCCACATCGGTTAAAACTCCTCCAAATTTAAATTATACATATGATGATTATGTTCAAGATTTAAAATTAAAATTACAAATCTCTCATGAATTAGCTCGTGATAAATTAATACAGAAGAAACAAAAGTCGAAAGAAACTTATGATAAGCACGCGCGAGAGATCACATTTCAAGTCGGCGATAAAGTGTTACTATATGATGAAAGTGTTCGCCGAGGTCGAAGTAAAAAATTAGATTCACGTTGGATTGGCCCATTTACAATTATTTCACAAGACTCTCCTGTCAATTTTGTTATTAAGAAACGGAATAAGAACTATAAAGTTCATTGTAATCGTTTAAAACATTTTCACGATTAATCAAGATCGGATCACCCTGATAACTGAGAAAAAACATCTCCTTCATGTTGATTTACTTGTACTGCTCTGGGGTGTTTGCGAATATTCCCGGGTATACGTCAATGAATATGACAGTTATATTTTTATACAATTTCGATTCGATCTTTTATGGTACATATTTTTGAATTTTGCGCTCTCGCTGAGTCCCTTGACTTTAACTTTTATACTTTTGCTGGAAGGTTAGTGTCTCACTTTATGCCCATTTGGAAATTTACGTCAAAATTAAGTGAGCCTAACCTGTCCAAAAGGGATTTCAGCCGGTCATTGACCTTTCACACAGCGGGATACCTCTGAGAGGGCCCAAGTGTTAAACTCGTGGGAACACGCTTAAATTAGAATTAAGGTTAAAATATTTTTATTAATTATAAAATATTTTTATTAATCGTCGAAATTTTTTGAGATCGGGCACACGTTATGATAAATTAGATCTTTATGATATGATATAATTATTTTATTACCTTTTTATTGTCTTCCCTTTTTTTTTATGGTTCGGCAATAGCCACTACCAGAAGTTGATTTACCTGGAATGAGTTAGTGTTTTGTTGTTGTTGAACTTGTGGAATAGGAACATGTACCTCTTCATATAGTTCTGATTACCTTATGAGTATTCCCGGACATACGTCAATGGATATAACCATTATCTATTTATATAATTTTGATTTTATTTCCTTTTTCTCTTTTTATAAATATTACCTTACCCCTTTTGAAAATATATTATTTTGTTTTAGGATATTAATCCTTATTATGCTGACTGCAGCGATTACGAAGTCTGATAATGACTTCAATATAACCTCGTTTGAATATTCCCCATGAATTTATTTTGAAAATATTGGCGAAGCACAATTTTATAGTGATAAATGGAAAGTAATAACATATATTGATATAAATAATATGATAAGAAAATTTGATGTTATACTTAAGTATTATGATTTAACAAGAGCTAACTGTGTTATTATTAAAAATAAATTTCCTGGTATTCAACTGTGTCAACAGTTCACACGAGCAACTGAATTATTAAGTTCTAATATAAAAGAAAAACAAGATACAATTTTTTCACTTATTGGTCATCAAAAACGATTTAAAAAAGGATTGATTAATGCCGTTGGTAGACTCTCAAAAGTTTTATTTGGCACTTTAGATGATGAAGATGCATATTTTGATAATGATAAAATTAAACAGTTTTCGAATAATGAAATAGAATTGAGTGAGTTAATTAAACATCAAAGCTCAATAATTAAAGATTCTCTTTCAAATTATAATATGACAATTAAAAAGATTAATTCAAATGAAAACCTTTTGAGAAATACAGTTAATCGAATGTCAGATATAATTCATAATGAAACAAGTGCAATTAATATTTTAGAAGCTAGAGAAATGCTCGATGAACGAATTTCATTATTTTCTTTTATGTTTGAACAATATCAATCTGAATTAAATGAATTAATTAATGCAATTTTATATGCAAAGAAAGGAATTATCCACCCTGTTATTTTAACACCCAAACAGTTGACCAGAGAATTAACACAGTTAAGCAGTATTATACCAGAAAATGTAAAATTTCCTATCCCTGTTAATGATAATGATATTTATTTAATTTTTGATTTATTAGATATAAATGTTTTCTTTTGTGAAAGTAAATTGATTTATATAATTAACATTCCATTGGTAGAATATGATAATTTTAACTTGTATAAATTACTTCCAATGCCAGTTCATTTGGAATTAAAGAAATTTGCATTTATTCGTCCTGATAGCAATTATATCGCTATAGATAAAGTGAAACAAAAATTTATTCAACTATCTAAATATGAATTAATGAAATGTAAAGTAATTTTGTCTTATCTTTGTGAACATGTTAATCCAGTCTATACAGCTAATTTCCAAAGTTGTGAAATTGAATTATACAAACAAGCTGATAGAATCCCTTCTAATTGTGATATGAGATTTGGTATTATAGAAGAATCAATTTGGATGAAATCAATACAGTATAATAAATGGATTTTTTCTATTCCTGAAGAAGAGAATATTTTGATAAATTGTAATAATGATAAATCAGTAGATATTAAATTAAATGGAACAGGAAGCATCACTATTAATGAAAATTGTAAAGTTTATACAAAAGATGCCCTGCTGATACCATCTAAACAAATCTCATCTAAAGTTTTCTTGGATTATTTACCACAATTTGAATTAAATCAAAATATTATTAATACGACAAATTTTTTCAATATTAATTTACCAAGAATTAATAAATTTAATAATCATTTAAATAATTTGAAAGAAGTTAGTAAAAGTCTTGATCAAATAGATAAAGATGCAAATGAACTGATTAAACATGTAAAATTAAATGATGAATTTAGTAATTATACATATGCTACCTATGGATTATTATTATTGATTGTTGTTTTTGTAATATTATATATGAGGAATTATTTAAGGAAGTTTATAACTTTATTTTGTAATGACCCATGTAAAAGAGTATATGATGGCGAGATGTCCACCAGTCAAGGTAGTATTGAATTTGCTAGACCAGGTGTCTTTGTTAGTCACGTTACTATAACAGAAGAAAAAAGAGATGAGTTATCTGTTGCACATGCCGCTATCAGTAAAGAGGTTTTAGATAAGAAAGAAAAAAGAAAAAACATTCTCCAAAATAAAACCTAGTTTGGAAATTGTTTCATGTTTTTTCTTTTTCTTAGGGGGAAGGTGTTGTAATCTCCCTATATAATTATAAGAATTATTTATCTTTTAGTTATTTGTGAGACGTATATTCTGCTTATGTCGATGGAATGTCACGTATTCATTTCTGTTTTATTTTTAATAATTATATCACATCCTGTTGATGCCTTTAGCATCCCCTTGAGCATTCTTAGAACTGTTATTGTTTAAAGATTTTGATGATGTATGCCCCCGTAAGAATGGTGAGTATGAATATTTGTCTCGGCTACCTAAGGCTGAGACGTGAATCGAGAAGTCAGTCTGTTACCATCAGCAGCTCAGTTAAGACCTAGAGTCTGTTACCATCCTCGACTCAATTAAGACCTAAAGTCTGCAAATCATCAGCAACTCAATTAACTAAATCATCGGCTCAAAGTTGTAATCATCTGTAAATAACTGTACAAAGTAGTGAATATTAGTTAATAAACTTATATTTAACCAACACGATCTTTATTATTGGGTTTGGCCCTTAGATCCTGCTCTTACCCATTCTCCGGAATTAAAAATAAATATTAAAGTTGTATTTGTTGTAGCCAATCAATCCAGGTTACAACAATATAATCATCTTGAAGAATCAGAAAATATCTTCATCCCAAGGATGCTACTTCCATGGGAGCACAGAGATCTCCATGAATAACTTCTAATAAAGCGGAAGCTCTGTGACCTTTGTGGTTGAAAGGAAGCCAGGCTTGTTTCCCTTCACAACAAATTTCACATACCACATTTCTATTAAATTTTCCTTTGCATTCTATCCCTTCAACTACAGCATTTTTCATTAAATTTAAATCTTGATAATTTATATGGCCCAACATTCGATGCCAAGTTTCACCTGTAACTGCAGTTGCTGCTAGTGACGAATGCAGTTGAGATTCGAAATTCAATCGATAGATATTATCTAGCAAATCAGTTGTTGCAATAAGTACGTTTTTCTGTTGTATATGTTACAACCATTATTATTAAAAATAACTTTGTCACCGTATTTAATAAGTTGAGATACAGACAAGAGATTTGTTGTTAAACCTGGTACATATAAAACATTGTATATAGTAATATCAGTTTTATTATTATCAATTAAAGTTGTGATTTCAATTTCGCCTGCACAATCTACTGAAAGTGTGGTTTTATTTTCCAAAGTTATGTCTTTTAGTTCATGCTCATAGCGAATATTTTTTAGCCAATCTTTTCTAGCAGTTAAGTGTGTACTACAGCCGGAATCAATAAAAAAATCCGTGTAGTAAAATTTTCCACTTAAAAATACTGCACTGAATGCATTGCTACCACCTTTTGGTATCTCTTTGTCATTGTCTCTGTTTAGGCATTTATTCATAAAATATCCTTTCTTTTTGCATCGAAAACAAATAACATTACTTCTATCTTTATCTACATTACTTGTACTAACTTGTTTAAATCCAGTCGATTTTTGTTTCTTCAAATTTCCCTTGGTAGCGAATTAATGCGATTTGTTCTGATTAGATGGTCTGTAGTGCTACAGAAAAGCACCATAATATTGCTGTCAAAATTTAAATTGTAGTTTGCATAAATGTGCATTTAAATAATTGATAAAGAACAATAATTTTTTTAAAAATAATTTGCAGTATACTACTGAAAAATAACTCTTATATCAACCAATAATTTGCTTAATAATGCTAACAGATTTTTATTCTTTTAATGTTCAAAAAGATAATATGTTATAAGATTTTAATGTAAAAATATTTCATCTAGATTTTAATTTAGTTGTTTTGGTACCGCTAAATTTTCGCTGTATTTATTTAAAAATTAGTATTAAACTAAAATGATACTTGTTTGATATTTCCAGAATTAGTAATTTGAATATGAGTGTACTCCTTTCTACTGCAGATATATTTATATCAGTTATGTTAGTTGAGCTTTCACACGTTGCAAGATTTGTTTCTATTTATGTATTTGGTTAAAAATTACTGAAACATTTATGGGATAATTTGTTATTTATTGTAGGGTCACAATTATAACCACATAGAAACACACAAACTGCAGAAGTTGAAGGCGTAAAATACAAGCCTATGAATGTTATAATTATTTACATAAAAAAAAGGAAAGTGTGCAATTAAAGGATGAGTAGGTAGCTCCGTTGCGAAAAAATATAATGATAAAATTAATTTTATTACATAAATATCACATATTAAATACTGTTATTCATAGTAGTATTCTGAAGATAAATATTTATTCCAGGAACTAGATGCATTATTTGAAATTTTAAAATTTGTTAGTGTTCTGGATGCAGAAACTTCACCAACATGCGCTGGGTTGGTAGATTTGTCTCCCATAATACGACTTGCAGTTGCAAATTTGTTTTCACAGAATCTACATGTCCTTCTGCCACGGTTGAAGAACGTCAATCTCCATGTTTTATCAAACACGTTATTTTGTATGGAATTCTCCGAAAAGTGTTCGTTACCTTCTTCAACCACAAAAGTCTTGCTTTATTTGTATTTGCAATTTTAATAATTAACATTCTAGACATTTTAATCAGTTCACCGCAACGGCATGCTCCTGCAATATAAAATTAAATAAGTATGTATACACACATTGATATAAATTGGTGTTCACCTTTACCATGAGAAATTCTTCATCTAGAGCATCTCTTATAAATTTTTTAATTTCGTTCCGTGTGCAAACTTTTGGTTTTTCGGTGCGTATCCAATCGATTTCCTTTTCAAATACAGTTAGATTATCATACTTCTTTATATCTATATTGTTTAGAAAAATAAGCTATAGTACTTCTTCTGTAGTGTTCAGAACAGCATTTACCTTGCATCAATTTTCGACAATGTTTTATTTTCTTTTGCAACGCTTTATTGACAAAAATCATCGTTTACTTCGGCTCATGCTACAAACTGTCATACTCGTATGAAATACATTTAGATGTAGTTATTATTTGTTTGTTAAGTGAAATATTAGTTTTACCTGCAATCATTAGTAAGACATACGTTGAATTGTAATTTTAAAATTATAAATTATCTGGCATAAATTCACTTATTCCTCGTTTTGCTTTTCATAGTAAATGATTTCTTGCAGGTTACGTATTTTTTTTTTTTTGTGAAATGAAATATATATTTATATATTGTATAAAGGTTAAATGAACATGTTTATTATTGTTTTACTTTGTAAGGTTGCAATGAAAATATTAAAGTATTTACTTTCGTAACAAAAGTTAATCCAATGAATGCAGTAGAATTTTCTTTTAATTTGACAAAGTTTGGCTGATATAAAGTATGATACTTTCTGCCTATTTTCTTATTCTGCACATATAACTACCTACAAATGTAAATATATTACAACAAAAATATAGTTTACAAGTTAAACTAGTTCTGTCAAAATACATTAAAACTTTACCTGAAATAATTGATAAGTTTTTAGTGTCTACAAGTCATAGGTTTCCTGACTACACTTTACTAATATATTTAATAAAATATACTTGTTCTATGTTCTTATTATAAATGATTTCTTGTTACTTGTTTGGTTATATTTATTATTTGTTAGCTGAAATACGTAACTATATATTTTCTAATAATAAAGTGGATATGATTATTAATATATTGTGAAATTACCTTCTCAAATTCTTGTATAAACATTAATTATATACTTTTTGTTTGGAAAATTTTTCAAATGTCAATGAATTGGTTCTAAATTTTAGCTATGTGTTTCTTGTTTCTGACTGACTTCGGTCGGTCGTGCGAGATCGGATATTTTCGGCTGTCGATCTCGTGAGAATTATCAATGGCGGCGATGAAAGTTTCTCGCTTCGGCCACCACGATGCCGAAGTTTTGAGTGCTTGGGCGACGGGATTGCCGTTGGTATGTCGACAGGTCGACAGATAAACAATAACCAATCCCTCCAAGAGAGCCAGGACGACAATCCACGTTCTGATTATTATAAAGAATTATCTTTTTTAGATTCCATAATTTCGGATTTTATCACTCAGTGCGATTTTTTTATGTATGCGGGAGACCTTAACGTGAATTTGTTCTCGAATGATACGAAATCTGATTTCATTAATAATTTATTAAATGCTTATGGTATGCATCAATTAATTAATGAAATTACTCGCCCCGTATCTAAATCCTTGTTAGATGTTTTAGTAATATCAGATAAATCATTATGTGATTTTTCAGGTATTATAGAATGTAATATTTCTGATCATAGTTGTATCTTTTGTAAATTGCTGTTTCCAAAACCATCATCGGAAACCAATATTATTATATACAGAGATTTCAGTAAATTCGACTCACAAATGTTTAATGCTGATTGCAACAATGTACCATGGTATAATATTTTCAAAATTAATAACATTGATGATAAAGTAAGTTTTTTAAATGACAATATTATAAAGTTATATGACAAACATGCACCAATTAAATCAGTGAAATCCAATAGATCACTTGCTCCATGGTTCACTAACGTCATTAAAATAATGCAAACCAAAAGAAATAGGGCGCTTTCTCAATACAAAAAACATAAAACACCAGCAAAATATGAGTATTATAAACAACTACGTAATTTGACTACAATTGCTATAAGAAGAGAAAAGCAAGCTTATTTGGAAACAAACATTAATAATAATATAAAAAATTCAAGGGATCTGTGGACAAACTTAAAACGAATTGGTGTAAATAACCAGTCAGTCAAAAACATTCCTGAGTCTCTCTGCAATCCTCAAAACTATGGCCAATATATTTTTGATAAAGTGAGCACTGTAAATATAAATCCTTGTACCTTAGAATTCTTCTCAGAAAATAAATTTAATGGTTCTAATACCGAACAATTTAATCTCAAATGTGTGACAACAGACAAAGTCAGAGATATTATTTTGAACTTAAAATCTAATGCGATTGGCACAGATGGCATTTCATTGAAAATGATTGTATTTCTTTTACCTCACATTCTTGATTATATTACGCATATTATAAATTCATGCATATGTGAAAGTGTTGTACCTGAGGTTTGGAAGGTGGCTGCAATTAGGCCGATAGTTAAGCAAAACATATGCAAAACTTTTGATGATTTAAGACCAATAAGCATCTTACCTACACTTTCAAAAGTTCTTGAGACAGTTTGCTGCGATCAAATCAAAGATTATGTTAAGGAACAACAAATTCTACCAGTTGATCAGTCAGGTTTTCGGCCAGGCTACAGTACTAGTACATGTACGCTAAATATTATTGATATTTTATTGAATAATTTTGAAAAATCAAAAACATCATTACTAGTACAAATTGACTTCTCAAAAGCATTTGACATGATTGATCACAGCTTATTACTTTCGAAGCTAAAATATTATAATTTCTCTGAAAGTGCAGTGTCATGGTGTGACAGTTATCTGAAAACCAGATCATATTATATAAATATGACTACAGAGCAAGGATGTTTGAATTCGGATCTGTTTCCTCTTGCACGTGGTGTTCCGTAAGGGTCAATTTTAGGGCCGTTATTCTTTTTAATATTTATTGCTAATATGCCATCCATTTTTAAATTTTGTTCAATACATTCATATGCAGATGATACGCAAGTTATGGCGACACTCGATCAACAGTCCATCTACGAGTAATGCGCTTCAGTTAATGAAGAATTAAAGGAACTTGCTTTATGGGTTAGAAGTAACGGTCTTAAAATTAATACCGACAAATCGTCTCTTCTTGTTTTTAATGACTGCGGTAACCTACCAAATATTATACTTGATGGATCAGTACTTAAACGTACAGACCATACAAAAATTTTAGGGTTACATGTTGCCGAAAACTTAAACTTTAAACATCATTTAAATGTTAAATTATGCGCAGCAAGATTAAAATTGCGACAGTTGTATCATTTAATTCATGATCTGAGTCCTGCAGTGAAACTAAAACTTGTGAATACTTTGATCCTCCCATTGTTTGATTATTGTGCATGTACCTACATTCCAAACCTCACACAAACGGCTAAGCATCGAATAACACTTTTCCAGAACTCATGTGTAAGATTTGTGTATGGCGTTCGAAAGTATGATCACATATCTACTTATCTTTTACTTTTACATAAAATTAAATTGACTGGTATTCCTACCTACTTATACAACAAATTCATACCTAAAGTCTATAACTATGAATTGAGAATCAAGGATTTGTATATTGTTCCATCCTTTAGAAAATCTAAATCTACAAATTCTTTTTCCTATTTGGCCCCATTTCTGTATAATAACGTACCGGATCATATTAAAATGCTCACTTTAAATTGCTTCAAAAAGCAGATTAAAATATTCATAGAGTATTAAGTAAGTTTAGTGTATAAATGTATTCCAACAATAAGTGATCAAGTAATGTTTTTGTTAGTACTATTGTTTCTATTTGTGTAATAATATGTCTACTAGTTGCCTATTTGTTATTTTCATTTGTATGGTTAGGTGGAAGAGCAGCTTAAGCTGAACCTCGCCTTTGATTTTGAAATCAATAAAGTTCATTATTATTATTATTATTATTATATTTTGTTTGCTTATTCCACGGGATTTCATTGTTTTCAAGCTTTATGTTATGATGTAGTAGCGATCTTCTTCTTGTGAATATTATTGCTTCTGTTTTTTGTGCATTTAGTTTAATTTTCCACTTTGCTAATTGTTTAGAGACTTTTGTTATATTTGATTGTAGGCTGCTGGTTATAGTATTTGTGCGATATGAAGTACGGATTATGGCTGTGTCATCCGCGTAAAGTGCAATTTCGGTATCGGCAGAGTTTTTGATGTCATTGATGTATATGTTAAAAAGTATTGGTCCCAGGATTGATCCTTGGGGAACTCCTGCAAGGATATTTTTTGGATGGGAATTGTCTGTTCGTCAGGTAGGAGGATATGAATTTAATAATGTAAGAAGGGAACTTCATTTGTATTAGTTTGTAAATCAGACCATTTTTCCAAACAGTGTCAAAGGCCTTTTCAATATCTAGTAGGACCATACCAGTGTGTTCATTTTTGTTGTAGTTGTCTGTTATTACTTCGGTGACGCGTGCGAGTTGCATCGATCCAAACTGTTCGTTTCTCAGGATATTTTCATCTTCTATGTGTCTAATAATTTTTTTTGTAGATTACTTTTTCAGCTATCTTGCTCAATGTGCATAGGAAGCTTATGGGTCTATAGCTAGCTTGGAGTGATGCGTCTTTACCGTTTTTATGTATTGGAATTACTTTTGCAGTTTTCCAGGCGGTTGGGAAATGACCAAACATCATCATGTTGTTTATTATAACAGTGAGTAGTATTATAGCTTTTCTAGGCAGATTTTTAATGAAGATTGGTGATAGTTTGTCAAGTCCATGTGCTTTTTTGTTCTTCAACTTCTTTATTATTAAGAGTAATTCGGCGGACGTGGCTAATTTTATGTTGGTGTTTTTGTCCGGCAGTGTTTTATGGTAAGATTTAACCGCCCTGTTTACTTTTTGATTATGTGAGGGGCTGCTCATGTTCAGGTTTTGAGTGTGTATGTTTGCGAATGTGTTGGCAATTAAATTACTTTTACCTGCATGCGAGTATTCACAGTTGTTGTTATGTTTTAGTGGCGGTATATATTGCCTTTCATTTGTGTATTGTTTTGTTAGGCGCCAGAAGCTAGCGTTCCCTGGTGATTGTTCCAGTAGAAATTGATTCCAGCGTTTATTTTTATAATTTTTAATTTCTTCCGAGATTCGTTTTGTTAGTTGCGTTGTTATCAGTTTGTATACGTGAGAACGTGTTCGCTGATGTTTGTTTCTGTATTTGTTTTTTAGATTGATTAAGTTTTTAATATTATCTGGTAGATTGTGTTTATATGCATCGATTGTTGTTGTAGGTATTGATAAGTATATGGCTTGGGTGATAGTTTCCGTTAGTCTTGTCAGATTGTTTTCAATATCCGCCGCATTATTAATAACAGGGTTAGAATTTATGTTATTGTTAATATGGTTTCTAAATGAAGCCCAGTTTGCATGTTTGAAATTAAAAGTTTTGCTTTCTCTGTTGTAAATAGGTTTGTTAAGGATTTTAAATATTATTGGGTTGTGGTCAGAGCTTAACATTGGAAAAGCTTCGGGTAACGTGCAACGATTTAGGTTTTTTGTGAGGATTAAGTCTATGGTGCTTGTCTGGTATTGTTTGCAGGATAGTGTGTTGGTGCATTTGGAACTTTTATAACTATGTTGTGTCTAGTGATGTAGTTTAATAGGTTAATACCATTGCGATTGTTAACTGGGCAGTTCCAGGCTATGTGTTTGCTGTTGAAGTCTCCAAGTATGATGAGTCTCGGGTGTAGGGAGAAAAGAATATGCAGGTCATGGTTTGATATTGTTTTGTTAGGTGTATTGTATATGCTGAGTATGACTTGGTCAGTGTTTTGGAAACTGATTTTGATACCAATTGCTTCAATAGTGTTGAGTTGTGGTATATGAATTTCATTCTGCTTGATTCGGGATTTGATCATTAAGGCAACTCCGCCGTAATCGCGGTCCCGGTCTTTCCTATGAATATTGTAGCCTGTTGCTTTAAGTTTATGTTTTTTAGTTAGATGGGTTTCGCTAATTGCAACTATGTCTGCATCTAGTTCGTTTATTGAAGTTTTTAATTCGTCTAGTTTGTTTTTTATGCAGCGTGCGTTCCACATAAGTTCGTTTAGATAGCTTTTATTTATCATTATCAAGTAGTTCAAAAGCAGCTTCAACTAATATCATTAGTTTACTAATATTATCATTTGCGAGTGACATTTTGTTTATTGTTGACTTTATTATTTTACTGATGTTGTTTAGGTTTACACCGGCCATTATTTTTTGGCCAGCTTAGATTATTTTTATTAGTGAAACTTGTGTCTTGTGAGGTTTTTAGGAGTGGAAAGTGCTGTGTATTATAGGTGTAAGATGTGGTAGGCTTACCAGTATTGGGGGAGGTTGATATTTTGTTTGCTATGATTCTGGTATATACAGGACATTCTTTGGAACTAGCTAGGTGGTTTCCAGAGCAGTTAGCACATTTAATGGTTGTCACAGTTTTGGAGCAGTTTTGTGATTCGTGTTGCTCACCACATTTTCTGCATTTAGGTGTTTTATAACAGTTTGTGCCTATGTAACCAAAGCCCTGGCATTTGTAGCACTGTGTGATATCTATTTTGTTTTTATATTTTTCCCATGATATCAAGCACTGACATACTTTTTTTACACTTGTCACTTCACTTATCTTAGTGCCTGGTTCTAAAGAAACTACAAAAATAGGGTAGCTAATAACTTCCCCGGTGGGAAGTTTTTTTGTCATTTGAGAGATTTTAGTAGGTTTTAATTTCTGTGTGACTAAGTCTTCTTTAACTTCATCCGAACTTATGTTGGGAGGAATATTTTTGAGTATCATTCTTAGCGGTTTTTTTGTCTACTAGGGTGAATGTATGGAATTGTAGTTTGGATGCTATGATTTCAGAATTAATTACTTCGTAATCGATCATATTTTTGGCATGAAAAGTAACTTTGTTGTTTTTGTATTTTAGATCGACATCTTCAGTTAATTTTTTCCTGAGATTTGTTACACTTTTGCTGTGGTCTTTAATGTAGCTGTGAAGTACTAAAGGTGGGATTTTAGCTTTTTTCTGAGTTTTTGGGTTGTTTGATCCTATTCCTGCATTGTCATCTTCTTCATCTTCGGAGAGAGAGGAGTAGTAATTTGAGACATCTACATTATACTCAAATTCGATGTTGTCTTCGTTATCGGGTTTTTGCCGTTTCCTGCCCTTTTTAATTTTTACATTATCAATGCCATCTCTGTTCTTCGGATTGTTTACTGGTTTTGTCACTTTTTACCCCACTAGTGACATTTTTTTAAAAATTTAACAATAATAGATGTACGCCACTGGAGCGCGCACTCGCGCGCGAATGGTAGATTCACGAAACTATTCGTAGGATCGGGTTGATTTGATACGCGCACTATCACAGTTGATAGCAGACTCACAAAATCAATTAAAATAAAAATTAATAAGTACCTTTTCGTATGTATTATCAATCAATCAAAGTGCTTTACAGTTTGACTATTTGTGTTATTACTTCAATGAAAAACTAAATGCAATAATTTTACGTGAGCCACAGGTCTAATTCTGACAGACTGACAATATTACAAATAATAAATTCCCCAAAAGCAGTTGTATAAAACTCATTTTGTAGCATTGCTTTTGAAAAAATCAGTGTCACAAAATTCACTTTGTGTAGTTGAAAGAGGAAGTAGTTATTTGTCAAACTAGAGAGGAAAGCGCTGCCCCATGAGCGTTGCGAATTAAGCAATTCAAGCGAGAGTGAAAATATTCTTTCCTTTAAGGTTTTTATACTGATTTATAAAATAGTATATTGTAAACTAGTGTTACAATTAGACATTCGAACACGTGTTTTTCATACTAGGACTTTTCTTATTTCACGTTCACAAAATCAAATAAAATAAAAATAAATAAGTACCTTTTCCTATGTAATATTAATAAATCAAAGTACTTTGCAGTTTGACTATTTTTGTTATTACTTCAATAAAAAACTAACTGCAATAATTTTACGTGAGCCACGGGTCTAAGTTTGACAGAGAATATTACAAATTATAAATTCCCCAAGAACAGTTGTATAAAACACAATTTTCTAGCACGAGAAAAACAGTGTCACAAAATACACTTTATGTACGTGAAAGAGGAAGTAGTTATTTGTCAAACTAGAGGGGAAAGCGCTTCTTTCTCCCACTCGAGCTTGAAGTTTACCCCAAGAGCGTTGCGAATGAGGCAATTCAAGTCGCAAATTTTTTAATCCGGCCCGCCTTCCCCCATATTAATTTTACTTATACAATTTTTATGAATTACCTTCATATGTGACTAAGATAAGTAGCATTAAAATAATATATAACAAACAAAATGTTTATTTTTGGCTTTATATATAAAAAACAAAAGGAAATGTAGATAATATAAAAATAACATTAAAACGTAATAAAATATAAAACATCTATTCTTCTTTTATTAATAGAGCAAAATCCAAGAAACCGGGTGAAACCTACTTAAATATTAAAATCCTTCGTGCCTTGCTTTGAGTAAAATCTGATATTAAATTGTGTAGATATCTGCATTTTTTTTTTCGGCTATTGCGGATTCAATAGCAAAGATAGACATATCCTGCAACCATTCTTGATTCATACGATTTCACAAATAGTTTTTTTTTTAAATTTTGAGATGCTTCGTTCTGCGCTAGAAACACTACCTGGTAGGGTTAAAAATAATGTAAATGTTGTAATAATAGCAGGAAATGATGAAGCTAGCAGCGTTTTTTCTTCAAATTTTTCGATCTATGGCAAACACTCATCCGGGAACCAAGCGTTCCCGCGTTTGGTATGTAAATAACTATTCCTAACTATTTCGGAGAAAGAAAAGTGGGGTTTTTTGGTATGTCGAAAAAAATATTTTTTTCCCAGGTTCTGAGATCTTTATCGGTCGTCTTCCTCGTGACTGCTTTGAAGATGAGCTCGTATCAATTTTCGAGTCAGTGGCGCCAATATACGAACTAAGAATGATGATGAATTACAATGGATACAACAGAGGATTTGCTTTTATCACTTATTGCAATTCCAGTGATGCCTGGCGCGCGATTCAAATTCTGAACAATTATGAAATTCGTCCAGGGCATAAATTGGGCATATCCAAGAATGTCGATAAATTGTAGATTGTTTATAGGAGGAATTCCACTTGTTAAAAGCAAGGCAGAAATTTGGGACGAGCTGACGAAAATTTGCTCGGTATGTATTATAAAGTATTTTTTATGTTTTGTGTATTTGTGTTTTTCTTCAAAAGCAGAAGTAGATACGGGAAAAATTTAAATAACTTATTTGTGGCAAATTTTATTGGGAACAACTATTATTTAAAACTTTTGTTTGTACCTTGCCCTATATTTAAAATAATTTGATTTGTTCGTCTTGTGAACTAAAAGACATTATTTTGCTTTTTATTTATGTGTAGAAAATTTAGTAGATACTTCCGGTTGACCAAATAAAATTTTTCTATTACAAAAATCTTCCTGAATCCAAATTTGAAGACCCCGGTCTTCTAGCTCCGCTAAAAGTTGAAGAAATTTTATGAAATATATGAATTTTTATGCAGACAGTAAAAGAAATCATCATGTACCCTAATCCAGAAGATCGCAAAAAGAATCCTGGAATCTTATTCGTAGAATTCGAGGACCCCCGCACTGCTGCCATGGCGAAGAAGATGGTGGCTCCCGGAACCATCAATCTTTGGAACCAGGAGGTCATCGTCGACTAGGCTGACCCAGAACCTGACGTGGATCCCTCCATCATGGTTACGGTGAATTTAATTTTGTTGTTTGACATTTCGAAGTGTTTTTCTCAAAATCGGTAGTAGATACGGGAAACATTGATAAGGACCTTTTATGTTTGGAAATTTTATTGGGTACAACTTTTATTTGAAAATTTTTTTATAGGTGTCCTCATACTTGAAATAAATTGAATAAATTGACATGAACATTCAGGAAACCGTAAAATTTTAAGTTAGTTTTTCTGAAAACCGGAAGTAGGTACCAGAAAATCACTAAGAACCTTTTATGTTACAAATTTCATGGTGAACAAGTTTTATTTAAAACATTTTTTATAGCTGTCCTCATACTTGAAATAATCCAGTAATGGGCCCATGAACCAATTGTTTTTTATGAAACTATTAGAATATATAACGATCAGTGAAAACTCGATGTGAAAAATCCAAATATTACCCGAGATATGATTTTTTAAAGTTTGTGTTACGTCATTGGTTCTACTCCAGTGGCACTAAAACAACAATTTTTCATGACAGTAAATATTATATGTTTTTTAATGTAAAAATAATATTTACATATTTTAAGTCTTAATTTACAACAATTAAACTTAATATAAATAAAGATACAATTCCTTTGGCAATTTAGAGTATCTTATTTTATATTCGAGTAAATATCATACGAAAGTTTGAGAACAGTGGCGCTAGTAGTGATGTAGCCTAACCTCAACATTCCAATTTAGTTTTGTACCTGATTCTGATTAAATCGAGGATTTTTTACATTTCCAATGATGTTATGAAGGTCAAATTTCATATTTAGCTTTTACATATTTAAGTTGGTAGCTGATTAAATTTTGGTGGCAATCCATCGACCGGAAGTGGTAGTTTACATTTCGACTAATAATCAATTTAAGGTAAGTCTGGTAAGTAAGCTACAATTTTTATTTGAAACTTCTTGTCTCCCGCCTACTTCTGAGTAAGGGTGGAATTGTTTTTGGTAGTGAGTTTTCAATAAGCAGTCTGTCTGTATATCTATCTATCTGTATGTATGTGTGTCTGTGTATGTAAATGTATGTCTGTTTGACTTTCTGTATGTATCTCTGTCTGTCTATGTGTATGTCTGTCTGTTTATATGGCTGTATGCATGTGTATGTATTCCTGTATGTATGTCTGTCTGTATTTATTTATTTATGTCGGTCTGCATGTTTTCGTCTCGCAAAACTCAAATAATAAATACAATTTTGTGTATTTTTTCTTCTTATATTTTTATTAAGAGTTGATTATATTTTGGATAAAATTGGTTATCCGGAAGCTATCCTTAACATTTTTCTGGGAAAAACACGGTAAAATTAATTTTTCAACAATTTCTGTTATTTTGAAAATTCTAGAATTTTTAATCTTACATCTGTTTGCGTCCACTAATTTTAGTAATTTTCATTATATTTAGAAATAATAAAATATATAAATAATAGTTATTTACTTTACAAGTGGGCAAAGTAAGGAATTACCCACGAGAGAAATTTTAGCTCACGAAGCCGAAGGCTGAGTGAGATAATTTTATCGAGTGGGTAATTCCACTTTGCCCACGTGTGAAGTATAACGTTTTATCCAACACTTCTTAATAAATGAAAAATGTATTAAAGAAATATTATTTGACAGTGACATATGCTTTAAACTTTTAAATTAAAATGTCAATCGAACTAGTTACCAAGGTGTTGTGTTATTATTATTGTTATAAATAAAAAAATACTCACTAGTGGCTTTCCTCAAATCTACTAGTGGATAATCTGTTACTTTGCTTGTTTAAAATCGCCATAGTTATAGAGCATTTATTGAGAGGTGTTGGATAAAATATATTAATTTTCATAAATCTTTCATTTCAATTTTCACGAAATGTGACATATGTGAAGCTGTTTTCTTAGTGAAATGTCAAAAATTAAATAAATATACGAATAAATTTAAATTTCTTAAACATAAATAGATTATGAACAAATTAGATATTTTCCTGTATCGCCAAATACTATTTTGTACCGTTGTATTGAACGGGATGTTATGTGTTGCCACGACAGATTTTTTTAAATATTTTGTAGCGTTTAGCAATTATCGCCTAATTTAAATGGGAAGTCCTGTGTTTTTCACTCCCAAATCTAAAGATATTTTCATATTTAATGTATACAAAGTCCAATTGTGGGCTAGTTATATTTTGGTGGTAATCCATCAATCGGAAGTGGTAGTTTACTTGAAACCCAGAACAGTTTTTTGAGCATATCTCAGTAAATAATTGAGTTAGAGTAAATTTTGTTATATTCAGAAAGATGTAGAATAGTATTGACTACAGTATTTATTTGGAACTTTTTCCGATATTTCGTACCTTTTAAAAGTTATTCAGGCCCAATAGTTATTTATGTATAGTTTGTGGCCCGAGGTGCAGCCGAGGGCAACAAAATACACGAGACCATGAAAACACTTACGACACGCGATTCATATAATATTTTTCCGCCTACCAGGTCAATTTTCTATTTAAAAATAGTTACAATTTAATTCATTAACAATTTTATTTCGAAAATCAGAGGAACCTATTTTACTTTGTTTCTCTTGTTGACATGGTTACTTAACTGTCAATCTTAAATAAATAAGAAAATTTATTTTTCCTTCATTGTAATTTTTGCCTGATTATAAAACTAGGAAAAATGATTATAAAATAAAAGAAGCAGCTACTGTAGCATTGTTAATACTATTACCGACAAAATCTAAACAAAGGTATGAAACTTTAAAAAATTGGTCTAAAATGTAAAACGTAAGTAATGTAAATGTATTATTAGCTTATTTTCTATAAAGATCAAAAGTACTAAAGTCACCTTCAAGATTGTGGTGTGAATATTCAATATTGAAGACTACAATTTATATTTATGAAAATTACGATATTTCAAAATACCCTAAATGAAATGCGTTTCTGAAGCGTAAAAATGATGGATATCAACCGAAAAAATCAGAAACATTTACCAGACAAAATATAAATTGTTATAAAATGTGTTAATTAATTGTGCAAACTGTAATAGTTGCCTATTAAATACATAGATTAAAAAATTGTGTTATTTGATTAATATATAATTACAATTTTACTTACGCCCCTAGGGTCGCAATAAAATAAATTACCACCCGGTGATTGCAAAATCAAACTTACAACCCTGTTACCAAGGTAATAATATCATACTTACTATAGTGGTAGGCGGAAAAATAATTTTGTTAGATTTTACTTACCGCAAGAGTGAGCGAATTTCAAGTTTCAGGTTGGTAATAATGCATGAAAAATGTTTTGAGCATAAAAACAATTTTAGCTATGGTTATTAAAGATATATAAATCGATTTGCAGCATAAAGTCTTGGTTGTTGTTTCTGAACAACAGTACGTTTGATATTTGGTAATATCTGTTCCACGTCATATTTTACAGATATCAATACAGAACTGTACCGAATAATATATACAAGTTATATTTGTAAATTAATAAAATTTCTTAATATCTGGATAGTGGCACAATTGAAACGATGTTTTGTCAACACAAAATTGAAATTCCACGAATAATACTTTATTTTCAACAGTTTCACACGAAGTAATTGTAAAATATCACTATTAAACAAATTTTAATAATTGCTTGATTCATTTCGAAAGTATTTCTTTAGTTTTTTTGTACAAAAAGTACTCACATACAAACCATAACATTTTGTATTTTTAAAACTAGACTGTTGGTTTTCCAAAGCAAGCTTTGATCTTATTTTGGGGAACATTCAATTTTTTGTGTAAAGTTTACGTTTCCTGCATGGTATACATACTATTTTTTTCGATCGGTTTACATTCAATAATTTGTTATTTTACATTTTAATTATAAACGTCAGACAACCAACAAGAGAAAAATATTATTTACGTTGTTTTGATGAAAATATCTGAGGATAGCGTATCCATAGTTTGATTATTTATTTACACAAGCGTCAAATTTATTTGAAAAGCTAAATTGTACGGGCATACTTTGCCAGTGCCCGGAAAAGATATTCCCGTACTGTTATTTATTGCAACCTAGCAACGACACTAAAATACCGGATTCTTGCACTTGGCGGTTCGAAAACACACAGGAAAGAAATCAGTTTTCGTCTGATAAAAAAAAAAAAAACGCATGACTAACATTGTAGCTGTTCTTATACTTCGTATCCATGGTGATAAATTTGTATAAAAGAAAAAAAAACAAATTTTGCGTTGACAAATGCAAGCGTCAAAGGCAACTTTAGCAGTCGTCGGAAAACAATATTTTTTTCTTCATTTTTAATTTAATAAGAAGGCAAAATTTGATATTTTGATAATTTAACATAAATTATTAGCAAATAGGTTAATAGAGTCAAACAATTTATATATCAAATATTCGGATAAACTTCTTTTATAAAATTTCTAAAACAATATAAAGGGCCTGTCAAATTGTAGAAGAAAAATATGATAATGGCTTTTTTATTATTAAAAAAATATTTATACGTCTTGTTTTGCAAAATATCAGTAAAAGTTATCATTGTTAATAAAAATACAATATTATGTAACAAGTATAAAGAAAAATAAACCAAAATTTATAAGAAAAACGTTTTATGTTCTTGGTAACCAAAACTTATAGTCCGCGCCTGTGTATAGCGCATGCCAACTAAGCTGTCTTATTCAACTTGGCGCTTTCCTGTCTTGCGCGAGTAACAGTCTCTTCCGTCTAGGTTATCGAACTAGCTACACGCTTGGTGCACCGCTACACATACTTTAACAATTACTCTTTAAATATTTGTGTTTGTGATATTGCATCGATGGCAGGACATTATTTAATTATTAATGTAAATTCGGTGAACAATTTGCGAGTAATTTTTTTGCGGATTTCATTATTTTTCGCAGAATAATCGTTGAGATTGTGAGAGCTAATGGCGGTTATTGTTTGAGTGAAGTTAAATTAAACATTTTGATTCTATTACCAAGTACCTTATTTCATTTGTTTTTTTAGTAGTGTCGTGGGTTTTAAATAAATTGTTATTTTCTTTTGTTATTAATGAAATTTTTACGATAATTTAATTTGTTTATAAGTAATTTCGTGGCCTTTTCGTGGTGTATTTTTTTAAATTTTTCAACCAATGGTTACTTTCATTTGTTAATCTAAATACTTTCTAAGGTTGTTCATACGATGTTTATTTGTTTTTAAGTAATCTGGTGAGTGTTGACGTTTTCTGGTTTATTTATTGTTATTTTGATTTGTTTTAGGGCTGGTTTCTCCAACTACGAATAAACTCCAGATGAACTATTTAGCGTATAAATAAAAAATGTCGCATCAAGTATTGGCAATTAGAACAAATAATGTAATATTGTGTTAGAATTTTGATGCGATATTTTTTCTTTATTCGACATATAGCTTATTTAGGGTTTATTCGTAAATTGCTAAACCGGCTATTTATCATCAAAATTTGTTGTCGAATGTTACTTAAAACTAATTTCCTTTTACAGATATTAAGCCACAAATAGATATAGCTTGTACAAATTTCCGTGGCGATTGACTTGACTTGCTAATGGGATAAGCCAGCGGGGTGCAAGTTTGTCTGATGTTCAGGAGTGGATTATTATAATTTTTGGCTTAGATGCTTCAATCTCCGAAATTTTTAATACGATTATCTTTTCAATTGTTTCCCCGAAAACTGTTAAGTAAGATAATTTTATACAAATATACCTTCAGAAAACGATATTTAATATTCATTTTATTAAAATTTTTCATATTTTGATATTACTTGTGTCTGTTTGTGTAAAACTCATTTGAAAATATTATCCAGTACAACCCTGTAAAGTAGTCCCTCATAAATTTCTTTAATCCTCTTTTGGAATACCTGCTGAGAAACACTAATGGAATCAATCGCCACGGAAATTTGTACAAGCTATAGTTCCGCTTGGTCATCGGTGCCGCGTTGGCACGTGATAATACAAGCCACCTGTCGATTGCAGCCAATCACAAGTCTTCTACCAGAAAGATGAACCGCGTTACGCAGTAGATGCTAAGCTGGACGTTCTCTTCAATGCTATCTCTGTTGTGGTTCGAACGACACCGTTATTCCGTTGCTTGCCAAATCTATTAACATCATCAAATTTGTGCTTGCATCCATGGTAAGTTTATATTTAATTGATACATAAACAAGTGACCTAATTATCGCAGGTAATATTTTAGTGATTTTCTTTTTCATTTCTCTAAAATTATTCCGTTTGTTTTGTATTTGAATCATCGCTGATTGGTGGAAGTTTAAATTGGTTAATAATTATTTCCTAGGTTTTAGATATTTTTCATTTGTTTTTAGTGTTTATTTTGTTTAAGTTTGTGTTACTTAAATTTAATTTCTTTCTAGAAATTCGACATCAAACCAGCGGTCAACTCTTCTTCGCATGTATCTGTACATCTGCGCACATGACTCAACCTTTCGAGACTGTCAATTTGTCGATGTCAGCCATCTTTGTACTGAAGCACAGCAGTGCGTTCTTTGAGGTCTGGCCAGAAATCTGAGCTCATCGGCGAACTTGAGCTTCCTTTTATGGTACGTCGATATTTAATTTGCACTTTAAAGTCTAATAAACAATTATCTGGTAATATTTTTGAGGATTTTGTAATATTGAACCGAATTTTAAATCTGTTTGTAATGTTATGGCTTACTTATTAACCCTGTATTTTTTATTTTACTATTGAATCATTTTTCATTTATTTTAAATTTAATTTTTCACCTTATTTAAATTTGATTTGATTCAATTTAAGTTTAATTTAATTATAGTTTGACAACAATATAATTGAATTTCCTGTTAAGAGGTTATTTTGCTTTTGAATAATCGTTGATTTAATGCATGTTTAATATTTGAATTTATTTAAATTTAAAATGTTTGATATAATGGGGCCGTTCACCATTTTTTTTTTTCTTATGAAACTATCTACCTTGAAGACTATCTACACTTTTAAAAAGTCTTAATTATTATTTATTACATCACAATGTTTTTTAAAAATATTGTGACGGCATTATAGAGGTGTTGGTGGATCTCAAACAGTAGAGATTGAAATATTTTTTGTCAGATAAATGTGTTATTTTATTGTAATAATAACAATAAATTTAGTAAAAAAATTTATATGACTACAATTATTTAAAATCTGTACTGTTTGAGATCCAGCAAAACCTCTACAATGACGTCACAACATTTAAAAAAAATCATTGTGGCTTAATGAATAACAATTAAGACTTTTTATAAATGTAGATAGTCTTCAATTTCAATTTAATAAAAATGGTGATAGACCACATTCAAGTTGAATATTTCATTTTATTTGAATTCGATTTGCTTCAAGTGGAATATTTTATTTATATTTAATCTAAAGTTTGATATTAATTTTTAATTGAATTTCTTTTGTGTTCCTTTTACTTTTTGATGTTTTCACTCTTTACAAATTTGACCAATCAGAATGTCTCATTTTCCATTGATGTGTATTTTAAATAAGTGATTGAATAGCACCAAACTGTTTAATCAATAGTTATATTCCGAGTGCTAAGAATTTAATGCGGTCTCGTGTTTTTTCAAATTATTATGTACTCGCACACTTTCAGCAAAATTTATTGCATAAAGCCTCGTACAGACCTGCGAACCGTTCGGCGAACTGTTCGGCGAACGGTTTGGCGAGCACTCGCAGATGATGGTGGGGGAATGTTCGTCTCTTTTCCATTTTCGTTGCAAATGCATGTATGTAGAATTGCTTTAAAATGGACATTGAAGCCGGACATATAGATGTTAAACTTGTTTAATTTTTTTTTTGTTCTCATTGTAACTATGATTTTATTTTAAAACTTTATAACTAATAATATAAATATTGCTTTTATAATATTTCAAACGACACATATTTTTGACTCTTCACAATTATTTGACATATGTATAGATATTGAAAATGTTTTAGTTATTGTTCTCATTGTAATTGTAAGTTTATTGAAACATATTGTTAAATATATAATTGAGATTTTCTCAAAATTAGAAGCATGCACAACAAAGTGCAAATAACATTTTATATTCCAAACATTTTTGTTAACATCTTCCATTTGAAACATTTTTCGCAGCTAATTATATTTTTTTTTATAATTTATTGTTTTGTTTGTAATAAAAATAAGTAATAAAAAAAGGAGTCGTAGACTTTGGTGGAAATGTCATATGATCTTTATTTTGCGGATTCCAAATTAATCGTGATTTATATAGAGTTTGATAAATTTTAAAGTATTTATTTTTAATAAATATAGTATTAATGAAAGCAAAATTTAATCTATGTCAAATTAAAGAATAAAGTGAAATAAATTTATTTGTTGCAAGTATCCGTTCGCCGTCGCGTTCACACTAGCTGCAACGTGCTCGCGCAACATCCTTTGATCGTTCGTCGAAATACCGACAACGGATGGATCGCGCAAACGTTGCAGGCAAACGTTGCACGTGTTGCAGAACTTCGGTCGGTTCGCCGTTTTGTTGCGCCGGTGTAGACGTGGTTCACCGAGCAGTTCGCCGAACGGTTCGGCGAACCGTTGGCAGGTCTGTACGAGGCTCCCTTTGATCGTTCGTCGAAATACCGACAACCGATGGATCGCGCAACGTTGCAGCCAATGTGGACGTGGTTCACCGAGCGGTTCGCCGAACGGTTCGGCGAACCGTTCGCAGGTCTGTACGAGGCTTAAGCCAAACATGTCAAATTTAATCGTTTAAATTCTTAGCATTTGAGATGTTACTATTGAATAATCGTTTATTTAATTAAAATTTAATATTTCATTTTATTTAAATTTGATTTAATTACATTTTGATAACAATTTTTAATTGAATTACTGTTATGAGTTTATTTTATTTTTGAATGTGGCGACACTGTGACGCCACAAACATATGCAGCATCCCATCGTAACATGTTCCAAGAAGGTTGCGTGTTCATATCACGTCGGGGTCACCACTTTGTAGGAGTGTGTAGGAAAACGAATAATAGAAATAAATCACGAACACAGGTATATAATATTAATTGAATAAAATAATACAGAATATGAAATATATATAAAATGTTTGGAGTAATCAGACAACGCGATGTGCTGCGTGTGCAGATCACGTCGGGGTGCACTCCAAACATTTTATATAATAATAATAATATTTATTTTGGTTAGACATTACAAAAATGTAGACCATAGTCAGTGACAAAAAAATGGCTATACAATAATGATATTACTTCTAGTTTACAAAGTAGTACATTCCATATATTCAGCGATACTGTAGAAACAATGTTTTTGCAACATACAGATAATTATTTTTTTAAAGTTATCAGTGTTTTTATTTCTTATACTAACATGCAGTTTGTTGAACAATAGAGGACCCCAATAACCAATACAATTTTTCGTCTTATTTAATCTAACAAGCTTAGTAATAATATTATTTCTATTTCTTGTTTCATATTCATGTACATTCGTATGTGACACATATTTGTTAACATTGTTTTTGACATATAGAAGACAATTGTATATGTAAATACATGGTATTGGCATTATCTTGTATTTTTTAAACAGTGGTTTACAATGTTCTCTTATCCACTTTTTGAAATAATTCTTAAAGCTTTTTTTTGTAGTCTAAACACTTTCATGCTTTCAGAACATGAACCCCATAGCAGAATTCCATAAGATATATGGCTATGAAACAATGCGAAATAAGCTGTTCTGAGTGTATCAGAATCTGCTGTTGGGCCAATTTCCTCAGAGCATATAAGCTGGACGTTAATTTATTACATAGTTTATCAACTTGAATTGTCCATGTCATATTATTGCTTATATGTAAGCCAAGGAAACTGACACTATGCACATTTTTGTCGACATCTAAATTTCTATTTGATATTATCATGTTCTGAGTTTTATCAATATTTAGTTTAAGCTTGTTTGCCGTAAACCATAGTTCAGCCTTAGCTACAAGTCACAAAATTGACTATTAGCCAAATCCAAATTGTTACATTGTCTTATGAAAGTCGTGTCGTCAGCGAATAATACAGTGTTTACATCAGGAATATTACACGGTAGATCATTAATATATATTACAAAAAGCAGGGGCCCTAGGATGGAGCCCTGCGGCACTCCAGTATTAACAATTTCCAAATTAGAAAAGTCATTATTAACATAGACCGTTTGATATCGATCCTGTAGGTACGAGGTTAGTAGATCTAAGGGTACACCTCTAACTCCATAATATTATAAGTTTACTGAGCAATATTTCATGTGAGACACAATCGAAAGCTTTCGATAGGTCACAAAAGCTTGCAGTTACAAAATTACCTTTGTCAACTATATCATATATCTTTGCTAGGGTTGTTAGTAGCGCATCATTTGTGGATTTAGTTCGTCTAAAACCATATTGACATGGGGTTAGAATTTTATGGCTTTCGAAATAATTAGAAATTCTTTTATGAATAAGAGCTTCAAGAATTTTTGATATGATAGGCAGCAACGAAATAGGTCTATAATTCCCTACATTCGACTTGTCTCCTTTTTTATGAATCGGAACAATTTTTGAAATTTTTAAAAGTTTAGTGAATGTACCAGTACTGAAACTCAAATTAATTATGAAACATAAAGGTTTGGTTATGAATTTTCTAATGTTTTTGATAAATTGCGCACTGAAGCTGTAGATATCTCTACTATGATTATTGTTTAAGCATGAAATTGTACAATCAACTTCTTGTTCTGTTGTTGGTTCAAGATAGAAAGAACTTGCATTATTGTAGTTAATATTTTTTATTAGTTCACCACTAGAATATATTGAATTAGGCAATGCGTTAACTATGTTTTGGGAAATAGTGGCAAAATACTGATTGAATTCTTCGCCTGTTTTGTAGTTATTCGTTGGGCTTATATTATTTTTTTTATTTAATTCATTTTTTATTACATTCCAAATAACTTTGCTCTTATTGTCAGCATTTTTTACAAGGTTTGAGTTGTACATTTGTTTACATTGCTTTACCTTATTCCTATAAAATTTTCTGTAATTTTGGTATGTTTCATTTATTTTAGGTGTGGGTCTGTGTTGAAGACATTCGTAAATAAAAAACATGGTTTCTCTAATATACATTAGTTCTGTTGTAAACCACTGATTTATCTTTTTTTGATGGAGTTCGTTCATTATTTTTTATTCTTTTATAAGCAAAACAAGATTGAAAAATATTAAATAGAATAGTGTGAAACATGTAGTAACAATTATTAACATCAGTGCATGTATAAATATCACTCCAGTTTACTTGCTCAATCATATTCATAAATGAATTCATGCCAGCAGCCGATATAGGTCGATGGAATTTATCTGGATTTTCATGTTTTTACTTTGTCGAGTTTATATGCATTGAATATATATATATATATATATATATATATATATATAACTTAAAGTTTTATTTATAGTCGCTGTGTTTTTAAAAACTTTTATTTTGTTACTAACAAAAGTACAATTTAAATTCAGATGTTTTCCGTTTAACAGTTCAACTAAGACTAGTTACAATATAACATAAAATATTCTAAGACAACTACAATCTTATCTAATTATTCTAAAAGGGGTGTCATGTTGCACCGTGGGGCAGTGCTGACGGTGCGGTTCCCATCTTCCGGAGCGATGTAACTCCTCCCTCCTTAGAACAAAGCTCCCCCGGGAAGTTGAGATTCTTCTGGTTCGGCTTGGTGGTTCTGTTGATTTCGTTTAACCAATTTTGCAGTTAAACGTTTACATGAAACATAAATAATTGTTATAACTATTCCAAAGTATAATAATATTGTCCAAATGTTAAGTGAATAATATCTCGTTAAATTATGTTCAATTATTGTAGGAGTGTGGATTGGAATATCTTCAAGTTTAATTTTCTTTAATTTAATGGTTATGTTTGATATTTTATTTTCACTAAGTTTGAAATTTAGTTTTGGTAATATTAAAGGTGTTCCAGATGTCTTCTCCAAATAATTTAATGTTTTTTGTTTAAATATAATCACACACTTATTTCCTTTTATTAGGTATACACCCACTAATGTTTTAATGTTTGTGTTATCCGGGCACTGGACCGTGATTCTTTCTTCTTCTGGAAATATTCCCAAGTATTGGTTAATTTCGGGAATAATTTCGATGTGGTTTTTATTGATTTCTAATTTTGTGAAATGGCATTGGCTTGAGTTTCCCTTGAGCAGGATGTCTTCTTCACAGGACGGGTTGAAATGAGCGTGAAACTCATTTGGGCATTGGTATACTCTGCTTTTAGTACACATGCTACTTAGAGGCTTTATTTCATTATCTTTCGATTTTAAAAAGTAATTAACGTCAGGTATTACAGTAACGAATTTTGACTGGTGTCGTATTAACTCAGCCGTGTAGATTCAGCCGAAAGTACCTGCGTAACCCTTCCAGGAAATTTTCGTTCCTTTTTCACAGCAGGAGACCATGGTCGTAGAACACTTTATTTTGATAAATTTTTAGGGGATAAGATTGCATGTAATACTTGCTTGAAATACATCATTTTATTGTATGTATTTTGCCTGATTATTGTTTGATTATTTGGGTGACAATTAGTGAAAGTAGATTTTATTTTTTGAGGGAAATATTATGTGAGTGGTCTTGGTAGTCAAATAATAAATAAAAAATAATATATTAAATCATAATATTTAATTACTAAACGTACAATAAAAATAAGATAAATATATCGAAATAAAAAAGTATAACGCAAGTAAAAAAACATGAAACACTAACAAACATAAACTAAACAAATATTATTGTTAAAAAATGTACATTAGTAAAATAAAACAATTTATAATTACAAAAATTAAAATTTCACAACAGTTACGTCCAAATTACAAGAAAAAAAACGCTCAACATATGTAACATATATATTATCAATAAATTTCGCTAATTGAGACAGATACAGAATTTTATACTCTTTAGGTACATTTTCGATTTGAAGCTTATTTGCCTAAAATTAGTAGGAAAGTAGGCCCTTAATTTGATATATTAGTTTGTAACGATGATGAGTACCTAGTGTTCAAAATCTACTTTAGTACATTTTATAATAAAATTATTTAGTGAAGATAAAACCTGCTGCCCATTGGCCAGTATGAGAATATCTACATGTTATCATTTGTTGAAATATTAGTGTGAGTATTACAAGCAATCTTGTCCCCCTAAAAATTTATCAAAATAAAGTGTTCTACGCTCATGGTCTCATGCTGTGAAAAAGGAACGAAAATTTCGTGGAAGGGTTGCTCAGGTAGTTTCGACTGAATCTACACGGCTGAGTTAATACTGCACCATTCTGACTCATACCTAGTGGGTAATGGATGCAAATAATATAAATCAAAATCCTTTTCGAAATTTATTGGAATTGAAATAAAATAAATTATCTGTGCGTTTTCAATTTTACAATTTACTTTTAACAATGACTCATAATCCAACATATTTTCTAACTTTGGTTCAAAAGGTAATTGTCCTTGATAATAATGCGATATTCTATATAATTCTGATAACAGCTGTTCGGGATTTATGATAGAGGGGTGCAATGTCCTCATCTTACAAAATGTTATTGAGTTTTCAATATCTTGAACAATATTCAAGATTGTACTATAAAATGTTATTAATTGATTATACAGGTCTTTTACGAAAAGAATTTCATTCAGATTAAGATTAAGGTGTAATAATTTATTCAAATGTTCAATTTTTTCTTTTAAAATAGATTCGTTATGCCGAATGTTTTGAATTGTTGTGTTAAAATTTCTTATTAATTTATTATTAACAGAATATGCCAGTTTTAATTGATTTTCAAGGTGATATTGGTTTTCTTCTAAATGTTTCAAAATTTGATTATATCTTTTGCCATCTTCTGCGTCCAAATTTCCTGTTATTTGTTTAAATATGGTCCCCAGGCCATCTATAAGGCCACGTTTACTTCTTGATTTTGAATAAAGTGTCATTCGATTTAGTTTTTCAACGATATTTCCACGAACATATTCCAAAATTTTATTATTATTTTCAAACTCAGTTAGTTGAGTGGTTTTATTAGCCACGTTTAGTTTTAGAAGATTATATTGTTTGTTTAAGTTGTTGAATTCATTTAAGAGTGGGTTTAGGTCGTAATAGTGTACAAATGTGTGTTGAAGTTTTTCTAATTTTGCGGGTCCCAAGTTTATTGGCAGAATGCCTCTGTTCTCCGTTATGTTTATTATTTCGGATCCATAGCAGAACCCGAACAACCTGGAAGATTTTTAAATTTATTAGTAAATTTTTTAGATTTTTTAATATTTGAGAGGTGAATATTTTCAGCTGTATTACCGTGTCTTACATTTAATTTTGCGGTTTTTAATTTCGGGTTTACGCTTTTAACTATTTCTGCTTTATATTTATTACGCGTCTTTTGTTGTTTTTGACGATTTTTTACATATACTTGTTCTGGGATTTCTGGTAATTCATCGCGGTCTTCGTTACGTTTATTTATAATTTTTTCTTTATGATTTTTCATTTATTTTTTTATACAATAATTTCATTTTATCTTTATGATGAGATATATAATTATTTACTAATTGTTTATCAATTTCAATATTAAATGGGGAATTTATGTCTAGGTGACCAAGTGTTATTTCAAATGGTTTCAATTTAGTAACGGAATGTATCGTATTATTGTAGGCTAAAAGCGCATAATTTACTTTTGTCTCTATAGCTTCTTTTTTGTATTCGTCTTGATTGTTAAACAATCTTATATGTTCTATTAAAGTTGAATGGAATCTCTCAATGATGCCGTTAGATTCAGGATGTTGTGAACTAACGAAATGAATTTTTACTTTATGTAATTCTAATAATTCTCTAACTAGAGAGTTTTTAAATTCCAAGCCGTTGTCTGAAATGATTGTGTCTGGTATACCGTGGTGAGTAAAGTATTTTATTAAATTATTTACAATTTCTATCCCTTGTGCTGAATTTAATCTGTATGCTTGAGCATACTTAGAGAATGAATCTACTACTGTAAGAAATTTTACTTTTTCTAATGTAATGCTATCTACATGAATAATTTCAAAGGGTTTCGTAGGTGTGGGAGTAATGTTAAATTTCAATTTTAACGGTTTTCTATCATATTTAGTTAACTGACAGATTTCACAATTATTTATATAAGATTGGATGAGTGTTCTCTGTTTTGGCCAGTAATATTGTTGTTTGATTCGAGCTAATGTCTCATCAAGTCCGCGGTGGTTGGTTTTTCCTTCGTGATAGTTCTGAATTAATCGAATCACTTCATCTTCGTCGTATACGTCTGTTAACATTCTTGTACAGCATTGTTCAGAAATTATGCCCCATAACCCCTCCACAGATACCGAAACCGAATGAAAAATCGACTTACGTTGTCGCTGGTCGAATGAGAAAGATAAACGATACGAAATGAAGGACAGATATATAATCTTTCTTTTACCTGAGTCAGGTAAACACCTCGTAGATATTCTGATATTACAATATTTGGCAAAAGTAACTTCTTGAACTCTGCGACCCATGTTGAAAATTAATATCATTTTCAGCAGAAATAAAACAAAAACCTTCTACTACATATTAAATTCAAATTATCTGATAACTAACAATATTAATGGTTAAAATCTGAATCAATTAGCTACAAAGAAATTATTTGTAACCGTGTCACCAATATAAAATAAAGGAATTTCAATGCTATTTTTTGATATTGCTTTAAATTTTTACATATTCACTTCACAGTAAAAGTATAAATATAAAAGAATTAAAAGAGGCATAAAATACAGTTGGTTACCTAAATATTACACATCAAATTATAATTAATAGTTATTAGGAAAATTGTAACACGGCCATTTAAAATTTAATCATCAAATATATTAATATATACAAGTATCATGCAAGTTTAAAAATAAATATCACAAAAAGTGTCGTCAATAAATACAACAAATATATCATATAAGTTTAAAAATAATTATCACAAAGTGTTTATAATTACAATTAATATATATCATACAAGTTCAAAAATAAATATCACAAAAAGTGTCGTCAATATATACAAAAAATATGCCATGCAAGTTTAAAAATAAAAATCAAAAAAGTATTGTCAATATATACAAAAAATATATCATGCAAGTTCAAGAATAAATATCACAAAAAGTGTCGTCAATAGATACAATAAATATATCATACAAGTTCAAAAATAAATATCACAAAAAGTTCCGTCAATATATTCAACAAATATATCATACAAGTTTAAAAATAAATATCACAAAAAGTGTCGTCAATATATACAAAAAATATGCCATGCAAGTTTAAAAATAAATATCACAAAAAGTGTCGTCAATATATACAAAAAATATGCCATGCAAGTTTAAAAATAAATATCACAAAAGTATTGTCAATATATATATACAAAAGCAGTTACTTCGACCACTTTAAAGTTAATGCCGCCAAATGACTATTGAATATTGGTTACACTAATCCTCTTAAAATGGTGTTAATATTTTGATATTTTAGAATGTATTAACTTTCTTTGTTTGCTGCGCTCAAAAGATTTCATGTTCGCAAAATAATACTGTCAAACGATTTTAAAATGACCGAGAAGTTTACTAATTCCTTTAGATCTTCCAACATTAAATATTAAGCGGAGACTTAAATGTTTGTTTCCATGTTACATTGTGGTATTAACAATATATTCAAAAAACAATTCGCGACGTGTTTACGGTTTTACCGCAATTATGGTTATACCGTTACTGCGATAAATAAATTGAACACTTCTGCACAAACTGTATAATATTTAACGTTTACCATATGAAATGATACTTTTTACACGTCCCGGGACCGAGATATATAAAAAAATATTTCAATTATTAAAAAAATACAAGCCGAACCTAGGCATTTTACAGTTTTAATAATGAATAACCATAGAAATGGAATTAAATTCAAGCAAATATTTAACGTTTTTCATAAGCAAAGTAAGGAAGTGGACATTTCCATTTTTGATATTTTTGATGGTATTTTTAGCCTTTATCAAAGAAGTGAAATGAAATTTGTTCTCTAATTTAGGTGTAAATTTTTAATCTCTTCAACTTTTATGCAAAACATTTTTCTCCCCTAATTTATTTATTGACAAGATAAAAGTTCGAATATCGAAATATATATATATATATATATATATATATATATATATATATATATATATATATATAATTGTTATTAAATTTTTTTAATAATATTTTTATTTGTATGTATATTGATAAATATTTTGTTATAAGTCATAAATATTTGATGATATTTACATTACAATATTAATATTATTAGATTTCAAGAAGTTTGGATGTCTCATCGAACTTGTGTTCGCATTTAACATTCACTTGCATTTTGCCAAATATTGTAACATCAGAAGCGAGAAAATTTTTAATCTCTACGAGGTGTTTACCTGGCTCAGGTAAACAAAGGATTATACATATATCTGTCCTTCATTTCGTATCGTTTATCTTTCTCATTCGAACAGCGACAACGTAAGTCGATTTTTCATTCGGTTTCGGTATCTGTGGAGGGGTTATGGGGCATAATTTCTGAACAATTGTGTACATTTTACAAATTTTATGCTAGAATTTTTGAAATATATTTGAAGTACTCTACTGAATTTTTCATACAACTCATTTTTGAAATATAAATGATATTTAACTTCAGGTACAATAAATTCTTTAATAAATTTAATCATTTCTGACTCAGGGTTTGTTTTAGAAAATTGTACTAAGAATCTTTGTTTATTCTCATGAATTTTTAAAATTTTAGGATCACTGGGGCTATGTTCAACTTCTGATATTATAATTTGATTTTTTCCATAATTTACTGCACTTTCAATTATTGGTATACCAATAATTGGGTCTTCTAAATTTGAATGTATAGTATTGTCACTATCATCATCGTCGTCTTGAACTTGAGTTTTCTTGTCTACTTCTACTATTAGGGACTCGTTGTCGTTCAGTATATTATTTTTATCTTTTGCAAGTTGTTGATTAAAGTCATCCATATATTTAAAGAATGCGTCACAATCATTAGTTTCGTTAGCATTAAGTTCATAATCTGGTATTTTATTGTCAATTGGTTTTTTATAAACAGTGATCATTATATCAGTATTTTTAAAAATAAATTCTAACATTGATTTTACGTTTGACCATTGTAATAAATCTTTACCACATCCTAATTTTGGGATACCTAAATTTTTTATTTTGTTTTTGACAAAATATTTTTAAATTTAAAAGTGTATAAAACATATCCTGATTTGATGGCTTATTATAATGGTTAATTTTTGATATTAAATAAATTATAAATCTGGTTTTACTTTTTAAGTAAACTAAATTATATAATTCAGGATTTTTAGCTTTTAATTTATGTAAATTTTGAAATTTTTCTCTAAATTGTTTAGCGATACCACGAAACATTTCCAAATCTTTACTAACACAATGAGCAAGACTCTCATCGTGAGGTGCGTTAAAAAGGTCACCTTCTACTTCAAAAATTTTATAATCACTAGGTAAATTATTTTGTTTACTTTCTAAGTACATTTGGTACTGAGCAAGAGGTGATTCTATTTCTAAATTTTCAGGGGAATTTTGAATAAGTGTTTCGTTATTTTGTGGTATACGGCTCAAAGCGTCGGCATTTGTATTTAATTTAGTGATTATTAATTTTTCTTCTTCATTCATATGATCAGTACGAATTTTTGATAAATCAAATTTTAAATTTTCCGTTTGTATAAAATTTAAATTCGGACTAGAGTACGTCTCGTAATTATCAATACTTTCAACGTTAATTGGTTTCAATAAGTTTAATTTAATTTGATCATTTGATAAGTTTATTACTGTGCAAAAAGCATGATAATTTTGAGCGTTGGATACACATTCGGGAATTAAAATATTATTAGTTTTTATTTCGGGGATTAATATTATACCGTCTTTCTTATCTACTTGAACTCTGATTACCTTCTCAGTTCTCGGAACTAAGATAACGTGTCTACTTTCATGTGAGATGTTGTTAACGTCTCCTTTATTCTCGGAATTGTGATGATTAATTTTAATTTTCGAATTTAATGTAATTAATAAATTTTGATTCAAGTCTATAACTGTTTTTAATAATTTCAAATTATCTAGTCCCAATAAGATATCAAATTGATCGTGAAAATCGAAGAAGTGATATTTTAATTTTAGGTTCTTTTTATTTAAATTAAATATTTTTGAAGCTGGAATAAAAGTACTATAATTTTCTGTGGATGTACCGTGAGCTGTCGAAATTTTGAAAGGATCATTAATTATCGAGTTTTTGAAGTATTTATGTGCAATATTTGGTTTGATAAATGATTTAGTACTTCCTGTATCTATGAGAACTTTTAAATTATTCTCGGGAAAAATAATGCACGGTAATTTACTTTGATTATTAGTTAAATTCATCAGTTCGATTCGTTGAACTGGTGCTGTTCTATTTCCGAGGCTACTACTCCTAAAAAATGGTTTTGTTCAAAATTTTGAAAATCGTAACTTAGATTTTCATCTGAGTGTTCTATTATGGTGTTTTCGTTTTCGGGAATGCAATTTAATTCGCATTCAGCGTTGATTTCATTTTCATCTATATTATACATTTCTTCGTGTACAGTGTTTTGCGCGGGTCTAGCATATTGCTGAGACGGTCCTGGTCGTGGATGGAAAGTGTTTCTTGTTGAAATACTCATGGGTGTTGGTTTATAATTATTCGTAACTCTTGTTTGTTCTGTAAATTGTCTTGGTTTTTGAAATGTATTTTGAGTGAATGGTTTTGGTGTTTGATATGTGTAATTATTTGTTTTTTGGGGTTGAGAGTAATGAGTTATTTTAGGTGGTAGTTTATTTTGTTGGAATCGCGAATTATTTATAGGTTGTTTAAAATTATTTTGAATCGGTTTAATATTTTTGAGTGACTCGAATTGGGTTCTTTCAACCCTTTGAGTAAAATTCTCAAAGCATATTCTCTAAAATATTCAGTTAAAACTGGTTTCTCATTATTATTTTTATGAGTAGCAATGTAAGATGTTATCATGTTTAATACTTTTGTAATTTTATTATAAAAGTCAAAAACGGTTTCGTTATGATTCTGTTTGAGTTCTGTTAACTCGATATTTAATGTGAATATATCACGTTTATCTGCATATGTGCTAATTAATGCATTTTTTAAATCATCCCATGTTCTAATGTCATAAGACGCAATGTTAACGGCGGCTTCGCCTTTAATTTTTGAATAAATAGTACACATTAAATATTCATTTTGGAAATCATTTGGGTTGGCTAAGTTGTAAAATGTATTTACTAATTTTTGGCAGACTTCTAGAAATCTAGGTAATAATTCTCTTTCACCATGAAAGTCAGGAACCATGTCCAAATATTCTTTACGTAGTGGTACTACTGCCATTGTTTTTGTTAGGAGAGTTGCTGGCTTCAGAATTATTCTTTGATCAATGTGTAAATTTTGTATACGATCTTCTAGATCGGAGTCAGAATCGGACTGAGTAGAATTTTCTGTGTCTGAATTTAAATTAAAAAGTGCTGAGCCTCTAAGCGACATGTACTTACAGCAAGTGAATCCAGTACATTGGTCCTTGGCTGTGTTGTACTCTTCCTGGGGTTGTCCTGGTGTCTTGAGCTCGGTCGCGCTGATGTCCTCTCAGCTCGTACGGGTCAGGTAGGCAGGCACCGGCTGATGTTCGCTCAGCTTGCGGGTCAGGATGCAGTTGATATACGTTCAACTTTGTCAGAGACTTCAACTTTTCACTCGCGACTTTTGTCGATTGCCAAATAAATCGTTAGACGAAACAAAATTATATCCGTTAATTTTGTTTTGGCAATCCTACCGACTGCGCCACTTAAAGTTTTATTTATAGTCGCTGTGTTTTTAAAAACTTTTATTTTGTTACTAACAAAAGTACAATTTAAATTCAGATGTTTTCCGTTTAACAGTTCAACTAAGACTAGTTACAATATAACATAAAATATTCTAAGACAACTACAATCTTATCTAATTATTCTAAAAGGGGTGTCATGTTGCACCGTGGGGCAGTGCTGACGGTGCGGTTCCCATCTTCCGGAGCGATGTAACTTATATATATTCTGTATTATTTTATTCAATTAATATTATATACCTGTGTTCGTGATTTATTTCTATTCGTTTTCCTACACACACCTACAAAGTGGTGACCCCGACGTGATTTAATCAGTAGTGTAGTGATATAGTGATAGTGAAAGCGACTTAGTGATTTTTAAACATGCCTGACACAGACGAAACAGTGCAACCGCAAGTACATCGTATTGCCATCCGCGTACCGCCGTTTTGGCCCGCAGACCCCGTGCTGTGGTTCGGACAGTTAGAAGGACAATTTTTAATTAACGGTGTGACTCGCGACGAAACTAAATACGGATACGTGATCGGAAATTTGGAGGCAAAATACGCGAGTGAAGTGAAGGACATTATAGCCGCACCACCCGCGATCGAGAAATACGCAACGTTGAAGCGCGGTTATCCGCAACGCAGGAGCAAAAAACGCGAAGAGCTGGGAGACAGGAAGCCATCACAGTTCCTTCGGTGCCTCCGAGATCTCGGCGGTAACATGATTTCGGAATCGCTGTTACGTACGTTGTGGATTAGCCGGCTTCCCAGCCAGGTACAAACCATCCTGGCGACTCAAACCGATTCAAACATGGACGCCGTCGCTCGCCTAGCTGATAAAATTCTTGATATTTCACCGCGAGCACACATTGCGGTTACAACATCAAATCCGTATCAAACGGATGTCATTAATAGGATACAGCGTCAGATAGATGAGCTCCAACAACAGCTAGCCGAACTTCAGCGTCCGTCACGAAGCCATTCCCGTCACCGAACCACCAAGCCTTCGCGACCGCGCTCCAGGTCGCACGGTTCGCCGTCTACTCAACGTTTGTGCTGGTATCATCGCACATTTGGTGATAAAGCACAACGTTGCACACAGCCGTGTGAATACAAGGCGGGAAACTTTTCGGGCAGTCATTAAACGCGGCACATGACAGCAGCCCTACAACTTCGCGCCGCCTAATTATCACCGATCGTGTCTCAAAGCGACGGTTTTTAATAGATACCGGCGCAGACGTGTGCGTGTTTCCCAAGAGTGCGGTCGAAAACACATCTCCGTCGTCTTACGAACTCGCAGCGGCAAACGGCTCACCAATCGCTACGTACGGCTCCGTGACACCATGTCTAAATCTCGGACTTCGTTGAGACTTTACATGGCGTTTCATCATCGCTGACGTTTCTAAAGCCATCATAGGCGCTGATTTTCTATCCTATTACGGTCTAATGGTTGATGTCAGAAATCAGCGTCTCATCGACAGCGAAACAACATTGACGACGCCAGCAGCCATCTCAGAGTCTGAATGCGGTGAGGTAAAAACAGCCGTCGTCAACGGAAAATTTGGACGACTTCTATCGTCGTTCCCAACTGTGACACGGCCGCCCGGTGTGAGTCAGCCGCCACCGAAGCACTCTACGGTGCACCACATCCGAACTACACCTGGGCCGCTCGTCGCCGCGAAGCCACGCAGGCTCGCGCCGGACCGTTTGAAAGCCGCACGCCAGGAATTCGATGCCATGGTGAAGCTTGGCATCGCGCGCCGGTCAGACAGCCCGTGGTCGTCGCCGTTACATATGGTGCCCAAGAAAGGCGAGGACGAATGGCGTCCTTGCGGCGACTACAGGGCCCTCAACGCGCTTACCGTGCCCGACCGCTATTCTTTGCCGCACATAGAAGACTTCGCGCACGGGCTGGCGCGGAAAACGGTGTTTTCTACAATCGATCTTGTCCGCGCGTACAGTCAAATCCCGGTACATCCTGATGACATCGCCAAAACAGCCATCACGACACCTTTCGGCTTGTATGAATTCCCATACATGTAATTTGGCCTCCGTAACGCGGCGCAGACATTTCAGCGTTTCATGGACGACATAGAGGTATCTTTCCTTGGATACACGGTGTCAGCCGCCGGTGTAAGTCCGCAGCCGAGTAAAGTGCAAGCCATCTACGACTTTCCACAACCGGATACCATCCAGCAGCTACGCCGTTATCTTGGTATGCTGAATTTCTACCGGCGGTTCATCCCGAAGGCTGCAGGAATTTTAGCGCCGCTCAATAAGCTGCTGGAGGGACAGAAGTTGAAAAGTAAGGAGCCGATCCAGTGGACATCAGCCGCACTCCAAGCCTTTGGCGCTAACAAGCACAGCCTGGCACACGCTGCTTTATTGGCGCATCCAAATCCCCGGCTGCCGCTCTCTATATTCACTGACGCATCAGACACAAACATCGGTGCGGCTCTTAAACAATACACAACAGAAGGATGGCAGCCGCTTGCATTCTTCTCCAAAAAACTGACTCCGGCGCAGCAGAAGTACAGTACGTTTGATCGTGAACTCTACGCTATTTATCGGTCAATAAAATATTTCCGGCACATGGTTGAAGGTCGCCAGTTCATCATCTACACGGACCATAAACCATTGACGTTTGCATTCCAGCAAAACCCGGATAAATCCTCACCGAGACAGTTCCGGCATCTCGATTTTGTGGGACAGTTCACCACGAACATCAGGCACGTTCGTGGAGAAGACAACGTTGTCGCTGATGCCCTGTCTCGCTTGGATGAGCTGTCAACATCCATCGACTACGATGCCCTCGCACTCACACAGAAGAACGACGCTGAACTGAACAACCTGCTGCTTTCTACCACAACAGGATTGAACCTGCGGAAAGTACGCATTCCCGGAACAAAGGACGATCTCATCTGCGACGTGGCAATACCAGCAGCCCGTCCTTTCGTAACGAAAGCATTCCGCAGGCAAGCTTTCATGTCAGTGCACGGCTTGGCGCATCCAGGTATCAACACAACGGTGAAGATGATCGCGCAGCGTGTTGTCTGGCCAGCGATGAAGTCCGACTGCAGCAAGTGGGCTCGCAGCTGTATCCCGTGTCAGAGGAATAAAATTTCTCGACACGTTTCAGCTCCGCTCGGACAATTCCAGCTCACGAGCACCAGGTTCGAGCACATTCACATCGACCTCGTTGGACCGCTTCCTGTTTCCGCTGGCTACAAATGTTGTTTAACCATGGTTGATCGCTTCACCAGGTGGCCCGAAGCCGTGCCACTGGAAGACATGGAGGCAACAACGGTAGCAGCGGCCATCATCTCGAGCTGGGTGGCTCGTTTCGGTGTTCGGGCCAGGATTACTTCCGACCAGGGTCGGCAGTTTATGTCTAATATGTTTCAGGCACTGAATACGATCCTGGGCACTAAACACTGTCCAACCACCAGCTACCATTCACAGGCCAACGGAATGGTTGAGCGGTTCCACAGGCAGCTCAAATCAGCCTGGAAAGAAGACATACGAGCTACGTCAGTCGAGCTCGTATACGGCGAGAACATTCGTTTGCCCGGCGAATTTCTTGCCCGACAGCAACACGACGAACCGCTCCCGGGGCCCACTGACTTTGTTAGACAGTTGCGACGTCAGATGAAAAACATTCGACCCATTTCGGCCAGCCGACACGGTTCCAAGGGCGTATACGTGTCGCGGGACCTGGATACAACTACGCACGTATTTGTGCGTCATGACGCAGTCAGAGGTCCACTACATCCTTGCTACAATGGACCGTACGAGGTCATCAGACGGAATAAAAATTATTTTTCCATCAAAATTAACAACAAAATAACTACGGTAAGCATTAATCGGCTCAAACCGGCATTTATTCTGTCTTGAGGATCTCGACGAAGCGCGACTAGACCACATCCTGTCGCAGCCGATCATCGCGACAGACGTTCAACGCGATGTGCTCCAGGATCAACCTCCAAGGACGACCCGCTCCGGCCGTAGAGTACGCCTTCCAGAGCGCTATACTGCCGCGTAGCGTCAATCACTGCCAGGGGGGTGATGTGGCGACACTGTGACGCCACAAACATATGCAGCATCCCATCGTAACATGTTCCATTTTCCAAACTGCCAAAATTCATTTTACCCTGCATTCCTTCAAACACTTAGCAACAACATCCTATTCCGCGGACAGCGAACCACTTGACTTCCAGATGTGGCTTTTCTAAGAACAGTCAAGTGGGTCACGGGCAGGGCTGATCATTTCTACCCCACGCTACATTCGCCAGTTCATCCAACATCCTCAAGCTGCAAACTTCGCACTCCAAACATTTTATATATATTTCATATTCTGTATTATTTTATTCAATTAATATTATGTTCCTGATTTATTTCTATTATTCGTTTTCCTACACACTCCTACATGAATAATCGTTGCTTTAATTCAAGTTTAATATTTCATTTTATTTAAATTTAATTTAAGTGTAATTTAATTTTTAATTGAATTCTTTTTTATTAATTTCAAATAACTTTATCTTAATCAATTGTGTTGTATATTTACATTCGCTTTTAAATATCATTTGTTTTGACAATTTTTTTTTTTTTTGTTACAGAACTACAATTATTTTTCAACATTTCAAATTTCAATGAAGCCAACTCAACAATTTTCTGAACAATTTTTCAATAATCATTAACAAAGTTAGAAGTAAGCAATTATTATTATTCTTGCAATAATGAAGTATTCAGATACAAGATCAAAGACATCATTCAAAACTACAATGAAGGTACTGAACGGAAGAATGCTGAAAACTCAATTATTCTCTCATCAAGAAAGAAATTGGAAGAAATTAATTACACTATCAAAATGGAAAACAGCTATAAGATAGAAGTCATTATTGAAGACTATAAATGAAGACAGTCAAGCAATCATTCATCAATTACAATTTCAATAATAAAACAATTGAATTCTTCACCAACAGAGGTTTGTTTCCGTTTCGATGTCTCATCAAGGGTTATGTTCAGTATTCGATGAATTTCGTTTCTTTCCTATTTATTATTTCCTTTCTTTCCTATTTATTTTATACTGTTGTCTTTTCCATTTTAATTATTTTTTCTTGTTGGTTATTTATAATTTCTTTTTTTTATGATATGAATTTCGTTTCTTTCCTATTTATTTTATATTTTAAATGAATTTGTGATACACGACAATCAGATGTTGAAATCATAAGTATTAATTGAGTTAGAAAATTAAACTAAATGAGACTTTAGTTTGGAATGGTATTGACGGACACTATGGACCAACATATATTAAAATCCAGAGAATCTTCTGTTTTAATTGATTAATTTTGTCCATAATTCTCATGGCAATGTGCTTTTCTATTTTTTTTAAAATTGGTTTCTTTGCAATATTTTGCAATAGATTTCCGTGTCATCTTTCATTTTTAATTCTAAATGCTTGCTGGTTGTAAATTACTACACAGATGTGCATAAGTATTTCTATGTTTACTTGTTTCAATCATTTGATTGGGTGTCGCTTTTTGAATATTTTTGCGCTGTGTATTTATGATACAAGAAAACATTGAAAATTCAATAATTTTCAATTATTCTTTCCCAACAATTAATAGAGTTAGAAGAAAACACTTACTATTTTAAAACAGAAGACAACTACAAGATGGAAGTCATTATTCAAGAATACAAATGAATTCTTCATCATGTTATGTTCAGTATTTGATGAATTTCGTTTCGTTAGTATTTATTTAATTTATGACAATATTAACGATGTGCCTTCAAGTACCTTTAATGACATTTTTATCATTGTGTTACGTTGACAATATTTTGTTAGATTAAATTTCGCAATATGTGAATTTTGCATTCTCTTTCGAAACCAAATCAATTTTGGTTCATTGTCAATATTTTCGTTACTTTTATTGTGAAGAATTGCTATATAACAATGACTTCTTTCGAGGAATTAAAAATCATTCAAGACATTTTTATAACTTCAGTTCTCTTTGATTATTGTACAGAAAAAATGATCAATAATTATTGTAGTTTTCTGACGTCTTCAGTTTGATTTGCGGTTAGTTCAATTTTTTTTTACTGTGGATAAACATTAAAATTATGATAATTCCCTACTTTAATTTGAGTTATTTTAATTAATAATTATAAAGGTTTTTTTCTTTTATTTGATTAAGAATTTTTTTCTACGTTTCACATCTCCCATGTCTCCTTTTTAATTAGGTATCATATGATTGATTATTTTTTTTCATTATTTACGAGTGTCGTATCCTCATTGTTTTCCACATTGTTGTTATGATATAATACTATATCAGACAATCAGATGTAGAAGTATTGATGTGATAGATTAATAAAACATTTTTTTTTGTTTCTTTATGATTATTGTACCAAAAATTAACTAAAATGCAAGAATAGAGTTGCATGTATTCTTTTCCATTTTAATTATTTTTCTTGGTAGTAATTTATTATTTGGTTCTGACGTTTTCGGTTCGATATGGACCTACAAATTAAGAATTGAGTAATTTTTATTCATAATTTTCCATTTTTCAATTTTTATGATTTGATATAAGAAATGTTTTTATTCATTTATTTGTTTATTTATTTTTATTCCAATTTCTGAATTATCTCCCATGTCTGTTTTTTTTTCATCGATATGGTGTTTACATTTACTACGAAGATACGTATAATTATTACTGCGTTTACTTGTTTAAATCCTACCTATCTGTCAACATACAAGGCATTTGAATAGGTGTCGTTTTTTTTCAATATTTTTGCACATCGTAAGTATGATACATGACAAGCAGATGTAAGTATTAATGAGCTAATTAAGGTAGTATTCTTAGAAAAAGAGTTTTTAAAAAATTTTACAAGAGTTTTTATTCGGCATCCATATACCTTGGTGTCAAACAAAAGAACTGGTTTACAATTCATTTTACAACTATATATAATATTTCCTTATCTCTAGACACAGAGCTTCATGTTTCTCTGGCATCTGCAAGTTATCATATATAACTCCTCCGGCCTTAGTGGAGAACTATGGGGTGTTCAGCCACAGGGTTCGATACGGTTTCTTCCTCAGGGGGTGTCCTGGGTTGTTTTTTCTTATAAAAATAATAAAACATACAAGATACAATAATTAAAAATAATAAGAAATACAGTATCTATAATAATGAAGATACTAATTTTATCATAATGTATTGGCATCGTATCAATTTTATCTAAATTGTTTTTTTCTTTAGTAATTATTGCATGAATATTTTTCATATCATCCAAGTTAATTGTATCCAATTTAATTTCTTTAAAATTAAACATTTTATTTTTATCAGATTTTTGTGAAATAGGTAAGTTTGGTAATTGAATATTTTTAAAGTTAGATTTATAGTTTTGATAAGTTTTGATAACAATATTTTTAACTTTCACTTCACATTGACTTTTCAGTTCAATAAGATAACTGCCATTTATTGTCTATATTTCTGCCGCACTTTTGAGTTGCGACGATGTTGCTCGGCGCAATGATGATCCATTGGTTGCCTTCGATCCTTTGGATTTTGACATCTGGGATGTTGATGGGTATTGTCTCGCATTGTGAGGAATTGGTCACATATTTCAGGAGTTGGACTTCACATGGAGCGTCTTCACTTATTTTCATGGTTTGTGTTTCATGACACAGGAATTCTTCTGGTGTAACCTCTTGACATTTTGTGTCGAATAATGAATAAGTTTGCTCATTTGTGATGAGGTACTTGGCACGTGGAATAATAGTTTTAAATGATTTGTTATTAAGGACTGGTAACGAGTATAAATGATAGTAATTAAAGGAATCACTATCTACAATTGGAATTTCCAACAAAAATATAATTTGATTACCTTTTATATAACTTTTAATTTCAATAACTTTTTCAAAAAGCAATAAATTTTCTAGTATCGGTTCAAATGGGAATCTATCTTTATTTAATTGTTCATTCATTAATGCGATTTCTGATAACAGATCTTTTGGTTCATTATTGAGTTATGAATTGTATTTAATTTTGAAAAGGTAATAGCCACTTCAATTTTTTCTAGAATATCATAAATAATTTGTAAGCTTGAAGTATACTGTGACACAACAGCTTGAACAATTACACAGTTGGCTGATTCTGTAGATTTCATACGAGTTTCATTCATATGTTTTTCTAATTCTTTAATTTTTATATTTAAAAGTTGTTGGTTATTTGAAAGAGTTTGCATATTATTAGAAAATTTATCGACAGAGGATTGCAAGATTGTCATTTGTTCTTTAAGTACAATTTTAATTTTGTTTTGATTATTTAACAAGTTATTAATAGATTTATCATATTTTTCTGCATCATTTTGGTCAAGATTACCAGTGATCGATTTTATAATTGAGCCAAGTCCATCTATGAGTCCTCTTTTGACTCTATTTATATTTAATGGGTTTAATTGTTGTATTTGCAGCAAAACTTTATTCTCTAAGATTTTAATTATTTTATAACTATTTTGATTGAATGTGGAAGTTTGGAATTCATCTTTTATTTTAAAAAATGTGTCTTTTAATATAGTATATTCTTTAATGATGTCGGATATATCAAATATTTGTACGAATGTCCAGTGGTCCGGCTTTAGTTGTGCGTTACCCAGTTTCAGTGGTAATAGTCCTGGATTATTATTTAAGTTATGGAATTTAGGCATTTCTATGGTTGAGGCTAGGGCTGAGGTGATGATGAAGACTGAGGATCTGGAATAACACAAGGTTGTCTAAGTTCTTTTATGTGAATTGTTTCAATTCTATTTTTCTTTCGTTCACTTGTAATTTCTACTTTATTTTTATCTAACAGTTTTGTTATTTTATAGGGTCCTACAAATTTTGCATTCTTCTTATTTCTATTCAAAGAATTTTGTTTGTATACAATTTGACCTAATTTAAATTGATTATTTGTATCTCCTTTTACATTAGTTTTTGCCACTATCTTTTGTTTATTTGATTCTAATTTTTCAGTAACGTTTTGATAAACGTGTTTTAATTTCTCTTTATGATTTTCTACAAAGTCGTTATAAAAAGAATTTGGGATAAATATTTCATTAGGATTTCTCAAGTTTGTATGACCGAAAGCTAATTCAAAAGGCGTATAATTTGTTGAACTATGAATAGAATTATTATATCCTATTATTGCATAATTCATTAAGTCACAATTTTCATCAGAATGTGTTTCTTTCAATATTCGTAAATGCTCAATAATGGTTGAATGGAATCTTTCTACTATAGAATTAGATTCATGATGTAGAGGAGTTGTAAAGTGAATAATTATTTTATGAAGCTTTAGGAGTTCTTTTACTATATTATTATTAAATTCTTTTCCGTTATCTAGTACTAACATTTCTGGAATTCCGAAAGATGTGAAATATTTAATTAATGCATTACATATATGTATGGCTGTTTTACCGTCGATGTAGATTGCTTGAGCGAATTTAGTGAATGCGTCAACTATCGTGAGATAATTTCTATTATCATATGTAAAAACGTCGACGTGTACAATTTGGAATGGACGAGTCGCTGTCTCTGTTAACATGAGTGGAACATATGGTTTTTTCCTAGAGTATTTTTCTCGTTGACAAATTTCGCAGGCATTAATAAAATTTGTAATTGTTGTTTTCATATTCTTCCAGTAAGAATTTCGTTTTAAATATCCCAAACATTCGTTTATACCACAATGGTTTGTTTTACCTTCGTGATGCATTTTAATTAATAATATTTGTTCTTCTTGATCCGTAACGGTGTTTATTATTTTAGTACATTTAATTAATTTTGGCCCTTTTTCTGAAAATTTTTTCAAATAAACTTTACAAAAATCATGATAAAGCTTATCAGTATTAAAATACATGTAATAACTATTTTTTGAGTCAGTATAATTTTTTAAGAATTCAAATATTAATGTTTCATTATTATTTTCAGGATTTTAACTTTAACAATTTTCTGATTTTCATAATTATTATGAGTTACAGTTATTTTATAATGTATATTTGGGAATACATGTATTTGATTAATTTTATTATTAATTATTTCATCTAATATTATAATGCCATTATTTGTTGTATCGTTTGAACAAGAATGTTGAGTAGATATGTCTGAATCGGATTTTTCGTCTTCTATAACATCGTGGGTAATGTTAGATAGATTTTTGGTATGAGGAGGCTTTATCTGTATATTGGAGTGTATTTTAATTTTTGGTTTCGGTTTTTGTTCTGGATTTTTGCTAGTAGAAGGTACAGGTTGTAAGACGTCTAAATCAGGATTATAATTTTCTGCGAGATTTTTAAAGTATTCTACCACGTCATCATTTATATTACCAGGGTTATTTATGACAGATTCTGTTTCGATTGCATTAACTGAAATGCGAGAAAGGCAATCAGCGTTTGTGTTTTGTTTTCCTTTTTTATATACTATGTCATAATCGTACTCTTCTAATTTAAGTCTCCAACGGACAAGTTTGGAGTTTGGTTCACTTAGGTTAAATAGCCAAGTTAGGGGTCGATGATCCGTTACGATAGTGAATTTTCTACCGTATAGATATGGTCTGAAGTGTTTGCAAGCCCAAACGATGGCGAGTAATTCCTTTTCGATTGTTGAGTATCGTGTTTCAGTTTCGTTTAAAGTTCTCGACGCGTACGCTATGGGTTTAGCTCTCGAAATTTCTCCTTGAGAAAGGACAGCACCTACAGCGAAATTGCTTGTCAAAATCCGGGTATTGCAAAATAGGGTCGTTTATTAAAATTTCTTTACAAGTATTGAAGCTATCAATAAATTGTTTATCATGAATTACTTTTGAATCTTTTTTCAAACATTTGGTCATAGGTTTCGTGATTTTGGCAAAGTCCTATATGAAACGTCTGTAATAACCAAGTAAGCCAAGAAAGCTTTTAATTTCTTTCTGTGTCTTTGGGATTGGGAATTTTTTTATAACATTTATTTTGTCCGGGTTAGGTTTTACTCCTTCTGGTGTGATGATATGGCCTAAATATTGTACAGATTTTTGAAGAAATTCAGATTTATCTAATTGAATTTTAAAGTTACTTTGTTTTAAACGGTCGAATACAGATTTTAGACGTTCTATGTGTTCTTGTAAAGAAGAACTGAAAATTATAATGTCATCTAAGTATACAAGGCATGTTTCGTGTTGTAGACCGCGAAGTAAATTGTCCATGACTCTTTGAAAAGTGGACGGTTAATTTTTCAATCCGAATGGCATTCTTTTGAATTCATAATGACCGCTTTCTGTGGAGAATGCAGTTTTAGGTATGTCAGCGGGATCAACTTCTATTTGATGGAATCCGCTTGCAAGATCGAGGGTGGAAAAGTAATTTGCTCTCCCTAATTTGTCAAGAATGTCTGTAATGTTTGGCAATGGTTATTTGTCATCTACTGTTTGTTCGTTTAGCTTTCGATAGTCTGTAACTATTCTCCATTTTTTTCTACCAGAAGCATCAATTTTTTTAGGTACTATCCAGATGGGACTGGACCAAGGTGAAACGCTGTTTTGGATTATTCCTTGTTGCAACATTTTTGAAATTTGCGTTTTCACTTCCTGCTTATGAACTTCAGGGAAGCGATATGATTTGACATGGATAGGAGAATCGTTTTTTAAATTAATTTTATGTCTTATTTCATTTGAAAAGCTTAACGGGATGCCTTCGCAATAAAAAATGTCTCTATATTCGTAACATAAATTTCGTAACGCTTCTTTTTCTTCTTTATTACAGTAGCCAATACGAATATTTTTTAAATTTTGTTTTAACAAATTTTCATAATCTACATTTACTTCTTCGTCTATTTCCATTTTTTCAACAAAATTCAATTCTACTGGATTTAATTGTTCTATTTCAAGGGGTTCTAAAATAATAATTCTTACGGGATTCTCTTTTATATTAGTAACAGTTGTATATGCAAAATTATTTTTAACTGTAACAAGCGCTTTTGGCATTTCTACAGAATTTCCAAAATTTGTATGATTCAGTATTCCTATTCCGTTATTCATTTTTACAGGGACTTTGGTAACTAAAGTCATTCGTGGGGGTACAGTAATTGAATAATTTTGAAAAGTTGTCTGAGGTTTGTTATTATTGTCAGGTTCAAATATAATTGGGATGTTTGCATTTGGTGTGGAAATTTGTTTAGTAGTTACGTTTACGTTGGCATTTAATTGTCTTAATAAATCTACGCCTATAAGTCCGTCATATTTTTTGCTAAATTGAAAGAGATAAAATTTATGAGTTTCGGGAACATAAAAAATTTCGAAAAGTGGGATTTCTGCTACTTCATTGTGGAATGAAATATCATGAGCAGTTTGTATATTAAAATTTTCAATGAGCCTCGTACAGACCTGCGAACGGTTCGCCGAACGGTTCGGCGAACCGCTCGGTGAACCACGTCCACACCGGCGCAACAAAACGGCGAACCGAACGAAGTTCTGCAACACGTGTAACGTTTGCCTGCAACGTTTGCGCGATCCATCGGCTGTCGGTATTTCGACGAACGATCAAAGGATGTTGCGCGAGCACGTTGCAGCTAGTGTGAACGCGACGGCGAACGGATACTTGCAACAAATGAATTTATTTCACTTTATTCTTTAATTTGACATAGATTAAATTTTGCTCTTCATTAATACTATATTTATTAAAAATAAATACTTTAAAATTTATCAAACTCTATATAAATCACGATTAATTTGGAATCTGCAAAATGAAGATCATATGACATTTCCACCAAAGTCTACGACTCCTTTTTTTATTACTTATTTTTATTACAAACCAAACAATAAATTATAAAAAAAAAATAGAATTAGCTGCGAAAAATGTTTCAAATGGAAGATGTTAACAAAAATGATTGGAATATAAAATGTTATTTGCACTTTGTTGTGCATGCTTCTAATTTTGAGAAAATCTCAATTATATATTTAATAATATGTTTCAATAAACTTAATTACAATGAGAACAATAACTAAAACATTTTCAACATCTATATGTCAAATAATTGTGAAGTGTAAAAAATATGTGTCGTTTGAAATATTATAAAAGCAATATTTATATTATTAGTTATAAAGTTTTAAAATAAAATCATAGTTACAATGAGCACAAAAAAAAATTAAACAAGTTTAACATCTATATGTCACGGCTTCAATGTCCATTTTAAAGCAAATCTACATACATGCATCTGCAACAAAAATGGAAAAGAGACGAACATTCCCCCACCATCATCTGCCAGTGCTCGCCAAACCGTTCGCCGAACAGTTCGCGAACGGTTCGCCGAACACTGTTCGTCGAACGGTTCGCAGGTCTGTACGATGCCTAAATATAATTAGGATATAATTTATATGCAAGTTCAGGATTAATTAGGCTTTTGGTGCTACCAGTGTCGATTAGAAATTTTGCGTTTATTTCAGGGATGTAAATATGGGGTAGATTTGCTTTTAATACATTTAGTTGTATTATGTTTGGTTCTTTTTGTAAGAAACCTTGGGAAAATTTTGCTCATTATCAGTGCTCTCGGGTTCATCTACATTACTATCATAGTTGTAACATGATCCGTCATAGTTAGCATGAGAGTGAGTATAGTCTGTCTCAGAATAATCATATACAGGATATTCATTTACATAGTTCTCATAACTTTCTTATTCTAAAGAATTCGGATTTTCATATTGGATTGGATTAAAGTGAATTTCTGGGTTATCATTGGAAACATTTTGGTTGAAGAGTTCATTGGATGTGAATGTTCTTTGAGGTTTAATTCTGGAATGGGCTGATGATGTGTCCATGGGTTCTGGGACAAATTCTTTTTGTTATTGGTTAAAATTAGGACGAGTGAAATTTTGTGGAACATATTGGGGTCTTGGTTGTGGTGTGAAATTTGTTGGACGCATGGGATTTTGGGGTTGACGTTGCGCAAATTGAGGTGGACGCCAATTAGGTTGATTGTTAGTTTTGAAAAATGGATCAGTTCTCATGGTCATAATGTTAGGACGTGGATTTTGTCTTGGAATATTCATTGGCAACTGTGGTTGCGGATTTGTGGATAGATGTTGTGTGTAGGGAACATGTGGATTATGTGTTTGCATGTTTGGTCTGGTCGGTGTTAATCTTTGATTTGATCTAAATGAAGTTTGCAAATTCAATGTATTTTGTTTTTGAATAGAGTATAGGAAGTTTTCTTCCTCAATTACTAAACTCATGGCTTTCTCTAATGAATCAGGACTTCTCAATCTAACGTTTGTTTGAATATTGGGTGGTAGACCTCTTATGTAGGTTTTCAATGCTAAATCATCATAATTTTTAATTTGGAGTGTTTTTTCAGCATGTGACATTAAGGATGTATTTAATTTTGCAAAAATCAAACTACGTGCATCTTGGCACCGCATGCCAAAATTATAAGGCGATTCATTCTTTTGTGGTCTTAGTGAAATTAAGTCTTGCACCAAACAATCTATGTTTCTCTGATCTCCAAAACTTAATTTCAAAGCTTGTTTAATATCTTCCCATTCTCTTAATTCGGTTCTTGACCCAATTAATAATTGTGCTCGACCAGTTAGCTTGCCCAAAATTGCTCTGGTTAAGAATTTACAAAATGTTTGATCATTACTTGGAAATGATGTTATCAAATTTTGACAATTTTCAATAAATATATTTAATGTGTGTGGATTACCTTCATATTTAGGTATCGAATCTAAATATAATCTCAATAATTGATAGTCAACTGGTATTGGTGTAGTCATATTTTCGTCTATTAAATTTATATTATTTAATATATAAGATAAATTATTTATATCAGGGGTTGACATAAATTTTTATTTTTTTTTTTTAATATTTTTTATATATAAATGTAATTATTATTCTTTATCAGAATTCAAATTGTAGATCTTGGGTTTAATAAGGATTGATTTAATGGATTGAGCTTACTTACAGTAATGTTATCTTCATTATTTCTTTTCTTTTTTCTTATCTAGGTGCCTTGAGGTTTGGACGATTCTTGTTCCGCTCCGAGGACTTCTTATTCTACGTGGTTTTCTGGCTTCCGCGATGTTTGTCTTCCACCAGGTGTTGTAAAATTCTTCTCTGCTCTCTCTCTTCCTCCTTGGTTCGACTGGTGTTGGTTTCTGTACCGATATGCACTTGATTCGCGACCGTTACCAAACGAACTTTTTCGGATTATCTGATTAATCGTAAAAACGAAAATTGCGTATGCGATATACTCAATTTCATATATCCTACCGACTGCGCCAATTAAGGTAATATTCTTAGAAAAAGAGTTTTTAAAAAATTTTACAAGAGTTTTTATTCGGCATCCATATACCTTGGTGTCAAACAAAAGAACTGGTTTACAATACATTTTACAACTATATATAATATTTCCTTATCTCTAGACACAGAGCTTCATGTTTCTCTAGCATCTGCAAGTTATCATATATAACTAGCTAAATTTATAAAACAATATTATTTATGATTATTAATTTAATGTAAGAATAGAATTCCATTATATGTTTTTAATTTTAGTTATGTTTTCTTGATATTTATAATTTGATTCTGACGTCTCCTGTTCGTTATGCGATATGCATTTAATTATATCTTCATCTGGATAAACGCAATTAACTGTATAGTCCTACATTATTATATCTTATCTGAATGTTATTTCATCTTTGGGAGGTAAATCAGCGGACTGCGAAGTTGTGTGTAATTATTTTTGTTTACTTATATAAAATCCTACCTATATTGAATATTATTTGCACATTCTCCTTGTGATTCATGACAAGACTGAAAACATTATTCTTTCTCAACAATTAATTAAAAAATAGAAAGAAAATTACTTTTCAAAATAGATGTCATCATTCATGAATACAAATGAAAGCAGCCAAGAAATTTATTGAACAATTACAATTTCAACAACAAATAAATTCTTCATCATCGCAAGTTTATTTCTTTTCAGATGTTTCAAAAGGGGTTATTATATTCGATGAATTTAGTTTCTTTCGTATTTATTTTATGCTGTCGAAACTGAAGTTGTGCGGCCTTAAGTTCATTTAATATCATTTTGTTTTCGTTGATGCACATTGACAAAATTTTGTTCGGGTTCATTTTTCATTATGCGTATTTATATTCTTCATTTCGAAAAATCAAATTTGGTTTTTTTTCAATAGAGACTTCTAATAAGAAGAATTGGTTTATCACTTACTTATTTCAAGAAATTCAATATCAATCAGGACACAATTTTCTTTTGTTTGATATTTTAATTGTAACAAGAATGAATTTATGAAAGAATAGAATTCTATGTTGGTGACCATCAGATATAAATCTTAAGTATTAATGATCTAGATTAATTAAAAGCTTTTATTAATTATTTCTTTTTGATTATTGTAAACAAAATTAACTAATTAAGAATGGAGTATTCATGTTTGTTTTAATGTCTTTAGTTCTATATTCAGTTAATTAATGTGATATTGCACTATTTCTATATGTGGTCGAGATTTCAGCGCAGTGTCATTTTTTGAAATCCAATCGTTTAACAATTTAATTTGCATGATGATTGAGAATTACTTAGTAGGTTGCTAAGTTTCATTAGAGCAATTCCCAGGGCGTCTTATATAGACAGCGTATGTGTTCCATTGAAGTTTGACGACAATAATTAATTTCTATGATTTCTTTCATTTAACTATTTTTTTATTTCATTTACCTAATATTTTATATAAATAAATAAGTTCAATGTAGTGTAAAATAACCTAAACACTCATGTTCGTTTGCAATTGCTGAGTTCCTGCACATCCAGCTGTAGCTCAATTGTCCAAAGTTAGTCTGTCTAACCTTGACTGTAACTGTGTAAAGATTGTCATTGTACTATCTAGTAACGCCTCCCCTGATAGTTACCCGACCAATGACAGTAAGAATGTGAGTAATTCAAAATTGTGATTAGGTGATTCTGTATTTTCTCTTCGCTTGTCGATGTTTCTGATTGATGATTAGTGGGGTTTATTTATCCTTGGGCGCATTAGTAAAGAAATAAATAGATTTAGTTTTTTTTTTTGTTAGTGTAAACTAACTCTTTTGATGTTCTTCAATTGTTTACTCTTTCTTACAACAAATATAATTTTTTGAATTGTTACATTTTTATTTTATAATCGCAGTGGAAAATATCTGCAGAATTTGTTATTACATGAACAATTTGAAAAATCTGCTACCTACTTTTCGCGGATGGGCACATCTAACAAAATTTGTCTGCATTGGCCACATAAAAGGTATTTTCTAATCTTTCCAATAGTGTGGGCGTTTCGCTCAAGCTCGTTTTTATTGGTCGTGGCGAGATACAACTCTCTTCTTTTACTATTCCTCCACTATTCGCTGAAATGGGCGGGGCAGAATAAGATCTGTAGATGCTGGAAGTGGCATGCTTTTAAACGTGACAAACTTCTTCCGTGCCAACACGACAAATTACCAGAAAAGTGCGGGAGCAAGTGTTTGGTGGTTGGTATTTTTTTATCTTGGGGTTCATGTTGTGATTCTGAACATTGAACATTGCGATAGGTGTTAATAAATATTTGATTAAAAAACTTAAATTTATAAAGACTTGTTGGACTTGTTGATATGATAAATAAGGGTCATACATATCTCGGGCTTATGGTTTGAGTCATGGCCGGCGAACATTATCTGGATGATATGGAGTAAGGAGCACTCCATACCTCAGAAAAGTCTAGGTATGGAATTCCATACCTCAAAAAGTAAAAAAAAAACAATTGTATTCAATGTCATTATTTTTGAAGATTTAGCACCCTTTTCATTTGAACCCTCTATATAATTATCGCTATTAAATGAGTATATTCATTGATTTTATATATTTTATTATGAATACTTTTTTGTGTGAATGTCATACCGGGAAAATACTCCTGTTCAAAAATTGATTGTACTGCGTTTTATAGTCCTTTTAAATTAAAGTGGATGCCATAGTTCTGTTAAATTTTCTTTATTTTTTATTGTTCATTTGTGTATTTTATAAGTTTATCGAAGAAGTACTTTATTTACATTTAAATTTTCAAGAATTTCAGTTAATTACAATTTAATTGCTGTTGAATGTTGTTAGGTTTGTTATTCTTCTCAAGTTGAAACTCAAGCGATATAAAAAAATTAAAAATCGCTAGCTTTTTAAGCTCCAAGCGCTGTGGGAATTGTGTTTAAAAAGTGCTCAAGCTCTCCCGTAAAGGTCAATTGCCGGAATTTTTTAAATTATTTTGACAGTTTTTTTTGAAGGTTAAACGATTCATTTTAATTTTTTAATTTTCCTTTGTTGACACAAATATAAAAATATACATATTTAGCCACCCGTACTGGATTTTTTATTCATTTTCGTAATGCATTGTAACATTGTGTATAGTAACATTATACTAGAATGTATAAGACTTTCGTTGTTGAAATATTTTAATAATTCCTTTATTAGTTTCACTATTCACGTTTGGATATTTTAGATTTTTTTTACTTAACACTTCCCTTTTAAGTTCCTGTTTCATTGCATTTAATTTATTTTGATTTGAGGAACATTCTCTATGTGAGAAGCTATTTCATTCTAACGTCGCTTGTATGTAGTTCATGTACGCAGTATGCATTGAATGGACGCAGTTTTCATGTTGTGTCAGTGCCGGAGGGTGTTAACTGTTAAGTTCTAGAAAACCGTTATTTTTTAAATACGTAGCTTTTACGCATGGTCGCTTTCTGTTTTTGTCATGATTGATTTATATGTATGTTTAGGTAAAAGCTTTAGTAAATGCGAAAATAGATTCGCTTTGTTACCATGGAATATATAAACGCTTCTGTTATATTCTTATTTTTAAAATTTTATCTTCTCGTGGATTTTATTTCTCTTTTTGCGTTGCTTTCACTGGATTGATTTGTTGTTTTGGTTATGGCTAATCAAGGAATAACTATTGGTGTTTCAAATTCTAGTTCTTTATGCAATCTTTTCATGGGATAATTTTTGTTCTGAAATTTTGTGGTATCTTTTTTAATGTTATTTTTAATTTCATATGTTATTGTTTTGTTTGTGTAATAATATACATTCTACGGTGTACAGTAAATTAAATTATTTGGAAGTTTTCGTTTATGGGATGTCTATTTTACAAATATTATCTCTGTTGAATCAACTATGGGCTGATGTACTTTCAACGTTTTTTCCATCCAGGCGACTTTGAACTCGGTACTTCATACTCACGCAGTACATCATGGTGTACATGCACCTCTTCCTAAACGCAAACGTCGCCATCGCACCATCTTCACCGAAGAGCAACTCGAACAACTAGAAGCGACGTTCAACAAGACTCATTATTCGGATGTTGTTCTTAGAGAACAACTCGCCCTTAAGGTTCTCAAGGAAGAAAGAGCCAAGGTTGGTTGTTTGGCCTGCTGATGTTCTTATTCGTTTCATGTTGAATTAATCATTTGTTGTCTCGTTGCGTGTAGATATGATTGGAACTATGTCAATATGTAGTTTAATATCTGGGTTAGTAAATATTAAGGCAAAATAGTTTTACTCTGGTATTGCTTGTCACTTTTCTCGTAGTACTTTCTTTATTAGTTATTTGACTTGATTTTCGTAGCTCATAAAATATAAGTATGTAAATATATTGTATAAAAATCCTTCATGTTGTTTTCGTAATTCGTTTGGTAAATCAGTTTGTATTCTATGTCGTATGTTTAGTCCAGTCACAGGTTTGGTGCATACTATTTTCTTTTGGCCTCATAATTTTTGGATAGGAGGATTGTCATCAGCAGTTCTTCATCTGTTTGAATTATCTCTTAAGTTAATATTAAAGAAAATTGAGTTGTTGTTTGTTCATTCTTTTATAGAATTTAAATTTATTAATCAAACATGTTAAAAAAAAAATGTTCGAACTTTTTAATATATTAGCTTTGCTATACGCTAAAACTCAGTTAACACCAGAAATTTTGTTGCTGATATTGATAACTCTATTTTTTGCCCTACTTGGATTTATTGATGATTATTTAAAATTGAAGACAAATCACTTTCGATGTTTAAGTGCAAAAACCAAAATACTTATTTAGTTTAATGTAACTCTGGTTAGTATGTCTATACTTAAGCTATACTCTGCTGAAGGTTTTACAAAAATATCCCTATTTAAAGGAGTAGGTAATAATCGACTTTGGCTATCTTTGTGTCCCATTCGCTGCGTTTGTAATTGTCGGCTCTTTTAATGCTGTGAATCTCACAGAGGGTTTGGATGGCCTTGCTGAAACTCAAGTTATCACTTCCTTTGCTTTTTTGTGGCTAATTGCATATATAACTCAAGCAGATATGAATATTACTTTATTCTGCATTGCATTTATAGGAGCTATTTTAAGTTTCTTGTGGTTTAACACACATCCAGCAAAAGTATTTATGGGTGATGTTGGTAGCTTGTCGATAGGCGCAGCTTTAGGGTTAACTAGTGTCCTAATTAAAAGAGAAATGCTTTTTGCCGTTTTTGGAATAATCTTTGTAATAGAGACTATCTGTGATTATTCAGATATCATATTTTAAATATACATAGTTTAAATATGGAGAAGGAAAACGAGTTTTTCTTGTGGCACCAATACATCATCACTTTGAGAAGAAGGGATGGTCAGAAAATGTATTCGTTATGAAATTTTGGATAATTTCTATTATCTGTTCAGTTTTTACTATAACTTTCTTATTATAAAAACCTATGAAATACCCAGACTTTACATTAGAAAATAAATTATCAGGAGTGATAGCAGGAGTGGATGAAGGTGGAAGATGTCCGCTAGGTGGTCCAGTAATATCCGCAGCCGTAGTGTTTATTGATAGAAATACAATTATTGATGGAATCAACGACTCAAAAAAGTTGACTTCTCAATGTAGGCAAGTCTTATATGAAAAAATAACATCCGTTGCAAAATTTGGTATAGGAATGGCAAGCGTAGAAGAAATAAATTCATACAATATCTTGCAAACAATGAAACGTGCGTTGATAGACTTGGACCTAGAATTAGATTATGTGCTAGTTGATGGTAATCAACCACCTGAAGTGAAATGGCAAGTGAAATCCATAGTAAATGGTGATAATTTGAGTACATCAATTGCAGTAGCTACAAAGTTACGAGAGACCGGCTTATGCAAGAATTGCACAATAAGCATCCTGAATATAATTGGTATAAAAATAAAGGATATGGGACAAAAGAGCACCTTAACGCTATTGACCTTTATGGAATTACAGAACATCATAGAAAAAATTTTGCACCTATATCTCGGGTATTATAGCTTTTAGATAGATCTTGTTAATCACTCACCCTTTTTTGAAAGGTATGTTTTCATTAAATAGGCAAACTGTACTCGATCCATTCCTTAAGGTAAACACTGAACTCACCCTTTCGATTATCAGGTAGTTGTCAGCTGTACGGAAGTTTACTAAAGACTCATACCCTGCAGAGCAACCATAAAAACTGCTGGGAAATCAGAGTTTATTTTATTGAATTGTAAATATGTAAATTTTCCGTCATCAAAAACTTTAATTGGTATTGACTGACTGCCTTTAACGTGCGAGATGGAATAATTAAAATTTAAGCCCTTCTTTACAATTTCAATGTCGTTTATATCAGGAGTAATGGCATGACTAGCTTGTTCGAAGATACGCCGTTATTTGTTGTGTAAATATCATCACTGCTAAATAGTAGATAAAGAAACCTTACTTCATACGCTAATTTTGAATCATCTAGTCCGGTTGCTTCTTCAGCATGAAACTCAAAGTAATAAACTCTTTTATTGGTAATTATAGTTGCGTTAGTATCGGCAATATCATCTATAGGCTTAATAAACAATCTGTTACCTTAAGGAAGAAGTTGCCAACCAATTGGATCACCCATTGAAAGGTTTTGTATTTCCTCCCCTGGCTCAAACAATATACTGGACTGATAACCATAAAAACCCGTATACTTATGTATAGCTTGTGGATTATAATTTATTACCTTTATGTGATTATCTCCAGCTATTGAACGTGGCTCCTGTTTTGTAAGTGCATCACTACCACAAAAAAAACAACAGTACGGCAAACAGTAAACCAAGCATAGTATCAAAATAAATTAATCTTCATTTTATCATTGATATACATGCACTGCAACTATTAAGCTATACTATAAACCCCAATAGTAAGTGGCAGAAAACGCAAGCTCCATGAAACTGAATGAAAGAAAGAAAGCATTTGGCTTGCCACCACTGCAGAGTGGCAGATTGGAAATTTAACATATGATGTTAAATGTGTTGTAGTATTAACAAGTATTTAATATTCATGTTAAAACTTTTTTAATTATATTTTATGTGAGGAAATTATGTCCGGCACAATGGAAGGAAGTCAAAATGAACTGGAAGAATTGGGTAAGTTTAACCAGGAACAATGGAGTAAGTTTGTGGAAGGTTCTATTAACAAGGAAAAGGAAGAATTAGAAGAATTAAAAGCAACAAAAGAGGAATCTAAGACAAATAAAGAGAAAAGTATAGAAATCCTGGAAAAGCATTTCCATGATAGAACACTGCAACCTCTTAGCGAGTTTAACAAAACAGGAGAGAAAGAAGCAGGTTGTAGTTCGGGATTTCAAGCAGAGCATCAGTATAAAGATGATAAAGCAACTTTCATGATTAAATCTGTTTTAAATCACACGCTAACAGGAGGGGAAAAACAGTCTAAGCGAGAACAGCGCAAGAAATCCTATTATAAAGCAGAGAAAAAATTAATGAAGTTACTCAATCCTAATTTGACGGATAGTGAGATAGATAATTCTCTTGATTTATCATGGCCGGAAGCAGAAAGTATGATTTTTTACGATGACCTGAATATTGCAGCTTTTATCAGGGAATATGTTGCTGGTGATCTGTATAAGCTGCTTTTACATGATAGGGCTCCAATTGTTGAGTTAGTAACAAACAACGATTTGCCAGAAAAAAGATTCAAATGAGATGAAATGCAAAAGGATCTATTTAAAGAGCACATTGAGCAAGAGAAAAAGCAAGATCAACTGTACTTAAGGTCAAAATTCTTGGATAAGTTTACAACATTAGTGGACCTCAAGGAAAAAGGTGAAAATTATCAAGGTGCATCAGGGTTTGAGAAAATACTGGCTGCTCAAATATTACTTGGAGAGTGTGATATTCCACAATTAGAAAATTTTGGCGTAATAGAAAAAGAGAATGAGAATACAAAAGGTGAGAAAGTAAAAGAAAAACTCTGGGTAAAAATTAATCATGGTAGGTCATTTTATGTAAGTTTTAGTGATGCCAAAAATTATTTACCAATCTTTATGTTGTTTTTACGCGCACTGCAGAATTATGGTATAAAAATAGATCTGGGAAAGCTATCAAAAGAGTTAAGTAATTTTATTGACTACTATGATAAAAACAAAGAGAAATTTGAAGCTTTAATAAATAAAAAGACAAGTAGTTTAAATCGTGTATTGAATCCTAATATGAAATTTACTCTTAGATATGCGTTTAGTAACTTACTGCCAGCTTTTTGTGAAGAGGTGTTTGGTTATTCAGCTGAGTCTAAGAAATTTGTGTCTGATAAGGGTAATAGCTTAGGTAGTTACTTTAAGCAGAGGTTAAAGAGTCAAATTCAGACTATGAGAGAATATTCAGAAGTTTTGCATATTACATCAGCAATGAGCAATAATTTTCAAGATATTATTACTGACTTGCTGGATGAATTTCTTGCATCTGAATGCAAAGATCCGCTAATCTGGGCAATAGATCAGGTAAAGAGCTTGATGGTAAAGACCCTATAGTCTGGGCAATAGATAATGGTAAAAACATTGATAGTAAAAACCCTTTAATCTGGGCAGTATATAATGGTAAAGAAATTGAAGGAAAGAAACCAGGAAAATGGTCAGCAGAGCATGATCTATTGATTAACGGGAAAAGTCCCGAAGCTTTTGCAAGTAAAGTACGGTTAGCACAACTTCTAATTGCTGGACTGCAAATTTAAGTATAGCATTAATTATTTCAGCAGCAGCAGTTGCATTAATTGCAGCGCTTGTGGCTAAGCCCATTGCTTCACATATACAACAAGACTTACTGCAGACTAGTGTTGTGAGTAGTAAACTTGACAACCTAAACGCTAAGCAACTTCAAGCGGTTGGTCAGGCTCATTAATTACGGTAATGCACATAGGCTCCGTGCCTATGTGCAAAGCTGCCATTTTCACTTCGTAAACATACCAAGAATTCTGTCCATTATTCCACCCATATTTGCTTCAGCTTGAGTATACTCTATTTTACCACCATGTAAGATTAGTTTAATATCTGATCTAGGTGATATATTAACAAATTTACTGCCAACAACTCCACTGCTAGTGATCAGAGCTGAGCTATCAACTGGCAACCTTATATCTCGGCTTACGCACTTATCGATTCGTGCTATGTAGGTAGCTTTGTCAAGTGATACACCAGTTATATGCTTCCAACATCCACACCAGAGATCTTGACACTATCACCAACTCCTATACCGTTAGCGTTAGCAAAAAAAACATATATTTTATAGCAATCCTTATAGTTTTTCTTTATGTAAGATAGCTTATCAATAGCAAAGAAAATTAGAAAAATAGTGAAAATTAATACAAATAATCCAGCGGTTATTTCAAGTATATTTGACCTTCGCATATTTAGTTATCAGGACTGCAGCTTTTATAGTAATTTTTCACTTTTTGGTTTGGATAGTATGCATCTTTTGTACCCGTTAAATTAGGAGTATGTCTTACTTTTCTTTTTTTATTATTAAATGGTACTACATTATCAGTATAGTGAAGCCATAGATGCCATTCCGAACATACATAACCCACCTTTTCCCTTTACTTGATTCATAGTAAGAATTTCCATTTTCATCTCTTCCTACAAATTTATCTTTTCTTCGTAATAAGCGTTTTATTGCATTACAAATTTTTGTTAACGTAAGGGTATTGAAACAAAAAGTATTATATATACTAATACTTTAACGATATTTTAACAACAATTTAATGCAATTACCAATTTACAAGTTATTATACCAATAATTGCATCAATGTTTTGCTTTCTTGCCAAGAAACACAAGGTATCTTGGTTTATTTCTTTTATTGCAATAACATTCACTCTTATCATTTCATCGATACTACTCATTAAAACATATAAAGGCGAGATTATAACTTATCACCTTGGAGACTGGGCTCCTCCGTACGGCATAGAGTTAAGAATCGACATGTTAAACTCCTTGATTCTAACTTTGGTGAATTTTATAGCGCTAATAAGTGTGCTTTATAGCTTTTATATTAATGAAAAAGAAATTAGCAAAAACAAAATCACTGGTTTTTACTCTCTATTTCTACTGTGCTTAAGCGGACTGCTCGGGATTCTAGTAACAAACGACATATTCAATCTTTTTTTTTTTTTGAAATTTCATCTCTTTCTTATGTATTAGTTTCAATGGGGAGGGATAAAAAAGCCTTGGTTGCAGCATTTGAATATCTAATTAGTGGAACAATAGGCGCAACATTTTATTTATTTGGCATCGGGCTCTTGTATTCAATGACAGGAACGCTCAATATGTCTGACATGGCTGAGAAAATAGTGCCATTATACGATAATAACATCATAAAACTTGGTACATTATTCATTTTCGTTGGGCTCTCAATCAAGATGGCACAATTTCCATTAAGCAGGTGGCTGGTTAATGCATATAGTGAGGCGTCAAGTTTCATTAGCATATTCTTTTCAGGTACAGTGACTAAAGTGATGATATATGTTTTCATTAGGATTTTCTATACTGTTTTCCGTTAGAATTTCTTCTTATTTAAACCATCACTAAGCAACGTGATAATTATCCTCGCACTTTGCGCTATTATATTTGGGTCAATATCTGCAATAACTGCAAAAGAAATAAGGCTGCTTGCTAATTCTAGTGTCAGCCAAATTGGTTATATAATTTTAGCACTGAGTTTTATATAATGAAAGCAATTATCGAATCTCATGCGTGGATTTCCCTTGTAACATTTGCTGCTGGCTCTTTCCTTGCATTGATATATATGTGGAAGATGGTAGAGAAAATGTATTTTAAAAATAGTGCAGCATCAAGCAATGGAATGGTACTTAATGAGGTGCCATTACTTATGCTCTTTTGCCTATTGTTCATGGCAATTTTAACGGTAATAACTGGGATATATAGTAAACCAATTCGGTTAGTAGTTGATAAATTTGCTTTTTGATTTTTATCCTTGTTTCATATTTTACTATACTTTAAGGTTATAAGTGTGGATAGGCTGAAGAAGATTCATTGGTTATTAGTCATAAACGTGATAGCGCTGTTTTGCATTGGCATTGCTGTTCAATACTCTTCTGCTGGAGGAAACTGGGTACCATTTGCAATTCACCAAATAGTCATATTTTCCTTCTTTTTCCTACTTGCTATAGCTATGTCATTCATAGAGTTAGATTTTTATTTGGAGCACGCCTACTCTTTTTATATAGCAGCAGCGATTTCGCTATTAGCAGTAATTTTTTTTTGGCTCGACGAGGTGGATAAGAATTGGATCAATTAGTTTGCAACCATCAGAATTTGCAAAGGTAGGCTTAATACTTGCACTTGCTCCTTATTTCAATAAACAAAGTGTGTATAAAATGATGGAATTTAAAAGATTGCTTAAGGCGGTAATAATTATTTTCTTGCCTGTATTCTTGGTGTTAAAGCAACCTAATTTAGGCACAGCTGTGATAATGTTGTTTTTATAGGAGCATCAATTATATTCACAGCAGTAATAAAAAGAGCTCATTTAGTAATTTGTGGGACGCTTGGCACTTTTGCAGTACCTGCTATTTGGCCTTTTTTACGTCCTTATCACAAGCAAATATGTTGTAGTGTTTGGATTCATCAGTGGATCCACTTGGAATAGGTTATAATGCGCAGCAATCTCAGATAGCTATTGGTTCAGGAAGTTTGCTTGGTAAGGGCTTTGTTAACGGAAGTGAAACTCAACTTGGATTTTTGCCGGAAAAGCGAACAGTTTTAGTTTTTGCATTGCTGAGTGAGGAGTGGGGCTTTTTAGGTAGCATGGCTTTAACTTTGCTTTATACTTTATTACTTGGCATAATTTTCTCTATCGCTTATAGGTGGAAAAATTATTTTTCTAAGTTAGTATCTATGGGGTTTTTCCTTTTTTTGGCGTTCATTTTTTTTTTATAAATATTGGAATTTGAATAGGCCTCTTGCCTGTTATAGGCGATCCACTGCCATTTCTTTCCTATGGAGGAAGCACAACTGCTGCAAGCTTGATATGAATATGATTATTGCTGGCAATAAAAGCAGATGAACAACAAAATGCTTGTATTTTACCTATGCTAAAGTAAAATTAAACTTTATTTAATAGTTTTTATACTAGATAAAATGCGCGAGGAGTGTGGGGTATTTGGCATAAGTTGCAACCAAAGTGCTGCTTTTAATTCTGTACTTGCTCTCCACGCTTTGCAGCATAGAGGTCAAGAGTCTTTTGGCGTAGTAACCAGTAACAACGATAAGCTGCACTCTTATCACTTTCAAGGTCAAGTGAGTAGCGTATTTGATGAAATAGATGAAATAAAGAAATCCTTACCTGGAGATTGTGCAATAGGTCATGTTCGATACTCAACAAGTGGTAGTAAATTTGGAGTGCAGCCCATGTTTGGCAAAAGTGGCAAATTTGGGGATTTTGCCATAGCGCATAATGGTAATTTAATTAATATTTCTCCGATACGCGAACAATTAATTAAACAAGAGTGCGTTTTTCAGTCAGATATTGATACAGAAGTAGTAGTGCATCTGACAGCAAAAGGTGAAAAAGATAGCTTTTTAGAGAGTTTTATAGATGCATTAAAGCAAATACAAGGTGCTTATTCTTTTGTGGCAATCAATCAAGAAGTAGTTATTGGAGTACGTGATCCATCTGGAATCAGGCCTCTTGTTTTAGGAAAGTTAAACGGTTGTTACGTTCTTGCGTCTGAAACTTATATGATGTAAGAAAAGAAATAGGAAGAATACTTGCAGAAGAGAGCCCACCAAAAAACAATGTAGATATGGTTGTACCAATACCTGGTTCTGGAATACCTGCAGCTATTGGATATGCAAAGCATTCAGGATTACCTATGGAACCAGGGATAATTCGTAATCATTACATAGGAAGAACTTTTATACAACCAACCGCTGAGTACGTAAAGTTCGAATAAAATTAAAATTCAATGCTAATAAGCACACTTTGAAAGGTAAAAATATAATTTTAATAGATAATAGTATAGTGCGTGGTAGTACGTTAACAAATATAATAGTTATGCTAAAGGATGTAGGAGTAAAAGAGATTCGCCTCAAAATTTCAAGCCCACCAATTAAGCATTCTTGTTTTTATGGAATAGATACGCCAGAGTGCAAAGATTTAATTGCTGCAAATAAATCTGTAGAGGAAATTAAGGAAGTTATAGGAGTAGATAGCCTAGCCTTCTTGAGTATTGATGGACTATATCAGGCTGTTAAAGGAGAGTTGCGTAACAATGCTACACCGCAATATTGCGAAGCTTGTTTCACTGGTGATTATCCGATTGGCAAATAGTCTACGTAAGATCTTAAATTTTTAAACCGCCAAAATTTCTCTTGGCCTTTACTAATTCCGATTCTCGGAGTGCATACCAAACATTACTGAGGTTCGGTTATTATAGCCTCTTGCCGCGTGACAAGCTGGGTCATTCATTCCTATAGAGGCTTCAACTTCGGTTATTATTCCACTAAAGTTAGAGAATTTGAGGACTTTTTCCAATAACTCTCCAGCTACAGTTAAGGTCGGCCGCTCGCAAAAATTTTTTGGGAGTATTATGTTGCTCATTATAAGAGTATAAGTTACTTGCAAATGCAAGCAACTTATACTGAATTTTCACTACTTTACCTATTTTGAGCAGCAGAAGCTTGATGCTTTCGTGGTGCGCCGCTCAAGTCTTCTACATTTGTTGAAGGCTGCTCCAAAAATTTTACTTCTTCAGAGCTTTGTTGTAATTGTGTTTGTAGCAATGGTGATGCTAATGCTTCATGTAAAGGCTTTGGTTCACGTCTCTTGCCTACTTTTACTTCTTTGTTTGCACGTAACTGTTCTTCAGTAACACCGTTGCTTTCAAGGAGCTTTACACCATTCTTATCGTCAATATTAATTTTATTTTTACATTCTTTTCCATCAACATACCACTTTAAAGTCATTTCATATAATCCACTAATTATTTCATAAACTCTTTCCCCTTTATCATTAATATATCAACATGCCCCTCTCGTTTTTTCCTGATTAGGATGACAAAATGTAATTGTTTTTACATTGTACTTTTTACATATATTACCACTCAGAAGTTTAGCTATATCTACTCCTTCTTTACTAACATTCAACACAACTCTCACGTAAGGGTAAACAACATTCCCTTCCTTTTTGCCTTCTTTTATCATTATGGCCCCTCTGGTATTCTTTTTCATACCTTCAGATATCTCTGATTTAATTTGGTCAGCAATTTTGCCTACAATCTCTTTGCCGTGATACTGAGATTCTCCTTTCTTTGGAGAAAAAGGTTTTTGGTATGTGGTATTGGTAGAAGGGTTGTTCTGCATTATAAAGAACTCATTCCATTCTTCTTTATTATTAAGAGTGACGTATTAAGGTACATTCTCATCTAGTGTTGATTTAGATACATTTATAATATCCGAAATCGAATTATTATCAGAAGGACTTATATTTAGATTAGAAGAAGTTTCAATCAAAGATCAGTGCTATTAGTTAACATATATGCATCCATTATTCTTGATATATAGATTTTAGCATATAGATACCATGCTAATTAGTCAATATAAATTATGATGTTTAATGTTGAAAGCTCAAATACTCCTTTGCTTGGTCGGTTAGAACGCGTCCTCTTGGTGTGCGCTTTACAAAACTAATTTTGATTAAATAAGGTTCTACTGTTTCTTCGATATTGCCGGCATCTTCAGATAGCGCAATAGATATAGTGTCAATCCCAACAGGGCCTGAAGTGTTGAATAAAAATCTTAGATAATGCATATCAAGTTTATTGAGTCCCATTTTGTCTACACCCAATTTTATCAATACAGAATCAGCGACTTCATAAGTGATTTTTTTATCATCTTTCACTTCAATAAAATCCCTTATTCTCCTCAGTAATCTCAAAGCAATTTTCAATATTATGAATATGCATGGAAAGGTGGCTGAGTGGTCTAAAGTACACGCTTGGAAAGCGCGCACATATGAAAATATGTCGGGGATTTGAATCCCCCCTTTTCCGCATATTACTTCTAGAATAGTATAAAACCCGCTATGTCAGCCTCCTTTTAACCCGCTTAGGTATGTACCAATATACCTAATTTTGTTACAACATTCCCAATAACATAAATTATTTTAGCTATGCTGTCAATAGTGCCCATATTTTCAGTCAACCTTAAGAATTCACTAAAGATCCTATTCTTTTGTTCATCACTTGCACTTTTCATTAAAGCCTGGGTTCTTTCTTTTATGCCAAAAAGATCTCGCAATCTACGTGTTTTAATGAATCTTTTAATGCTTGAAAGTTCAGTAAGTGCAGTAATATCACTATTACCAACATTCTCAAGAAAATTAGCATACTTATGTTGTTTTATCGATTGCAAAGTGCTCTTATATGCGGGGTATACATAACCGTAATCTATAATCAAAGCAGCTCCTTTATTATTATGTATCTTCTTCTCAAGTTTTTTAAATATTTCAACCCCAGTTGAACATATTTCCATTTGTCATTCTAGCGCTTGTTATACAACTGCACGACTTGTAGATGATGTCATGAAAGTAACTGACACTGGAGTCCAGTTTTTTGATCGAAAATGTTGCATAGTGCGCTTGTTTACAATCAATTTTGCTGGATCCCAGTGTCACGCACTGGGATGACAAAGAGGGGGCACTGGGATGACGAGGAAGGGGCACTATACACTGGCATGACACCAAGAGACTGCCATCATCTTGTTTTGTCACCCTATTTTCATACCACCCCTCATCACGATATACAAACTGATCTATCGGAAGAGCATCAAAGAACTCATTTGCTAAAATAATGGTTGGTTGTTCTGGAAGGTTGTCAATATCTTTTTGCCAATTAACACCTAAGCCTTTTAATTTTTCCTTTTGTATCTTCTGTAAAGTAGGGCTTATTTCAACTAAGTGGATTAACATTGAACTAGAGAAAATTTTGATGGCTTTCCTAATTTTTCCCATGTATGCATAATCCAAACTGCAATTACTTCACCAAATAATTGGCTGATTTCAGGTGCAGTAGTAAAATCACCATCCTTACCAAGTGGTAATCTACTCGTATAATAGCCGTATTTTTCATGGTACAAAACGGCATTCATGAAGTCACTGATGGATATTGACCCTTGACTTTTGTCTATTAATTCGTGTATATAAGTGAGCATGTTATTAATAAATGTTTAACTATAGCGTGCCATAATATAAAATAGTAGAGTATTTATATATATTTGATTTTCGAGAGAAAATTACAAGACAAGGAAAGTGGAAAGTACAGACAAAGCAAGGACAAGCTTACTTCAAAATTTGAAGGAAGTATTGCGTTGCCATAAATCACAGCCAATAAGGAAAGTGATACAAATCGTTAATCCAATACTGAGAGGGTGGACAAACTACTTTGGGATAGGGAACTCAAGTCGAAGCTTCAATTATATAAAACAATGGGTAGAGATAAAAATAAGACGCAACTTAATGAGAGCCAGAAAAGCAAGAAAAGGATTTGGCTGGAAGAGATGGAGTAGGGGATGGATATACGAGAAACCAGGTCTATATAAAGACTATAGAATAAGGTACTATATCCCGAAAGTGTCACCAGCACAATATGTTATAAACTTTGGTAAAGAATCTACTAGGAACGCGTAGTACGGGAAAATCGCATGCTGCGAGGCGGGAACTGGAAACGTGAATATGGGAAACTGGATTGAGGCCCACCACGAAAGTGATGGATCAGCCACCAAACCCTAAAAGAGGCGCGCCAGCTCTCAACCCTACATCCATACTAAAGCAGTCCAACACTAAAGTGCATTATACTAAAGTGTTCGCCTCAAGGCGAGGGTGTTAACCCTTCTACCTAACTACATAAATCGAGAGGTTTACGTACAGTTCTGCGAGCGGCTGGTGGGGAAGTTCCACTGGCCTACTCTCCCAACTTACCACTCAGCTTTGTTTGAATCCAATGTAAATCAGTATACTACAAAAATGATAAGCATTTGAATAATTTTTTAAAAAATTATCTTAAGCTATTGTCACCATAGCGTTTTGATCTTTCCAAACAAAAAATACAAAACAAAAGGAAGGAAAAAGGTGACCCTCCCTTCTGCTTGACTGTAGGGCTTTTGCTAGCAAGCTTTTCCATCTACTTGTTGGTTAGCTACTTCTAAGTCAGGTTTATCTAGCTTATCATTAGGTTTTGATACTGGATATGTGGTACCACCAGCAATCACTCCTATTACTAACGCAGCTGCTACGGTTATGCCAGCTATAGTCAATATTGATAATTCAACACAGGCAATACCGCATCCAATACCTAGTGCTAATGCAGCTATAAAACCACAAATGCTACCAAATTTCATTGCTTTATTAGTTGTTCGTTTATTTTCTGCCTCTTTTAACAGCTGTCTTATATTTTTATACTTAGCTAGGTCTCTTGGAGTGCTACCACACTTATCCTTTACTAAAGGATTAGCCCCTTTTCCTAATAGAGCAGCCCCTCGTAAAGGAGTCCATTCATCTTTATTTGTTGCATTAACAACAGCCTCTTTATCATCTACAAGGCATTTAACTATATCTAAGTAGCCCTTTGCAGCAGCCCAATGTAAAGGAGTAATTCCATCTTTATTTGTTGCATTAACATTGATTTTATCTTTTTCCAATAAGGTTTCTACTACCTCTTTATTGCCCTTTGCAGCAGCTAAATGTAAAGGAGTATTTCCATCTTTATTTGTTGCATTAACATTGATTCCATCATTTTACAATAAGGCTACTACTACCTCTTTATGGCCTTTTGCAGCAGCTAAATGTAAAGGACTATTTTCATCTTTATCTGTTGCATTAACATTGATTCCATCTTTTTCCAATAAGGCTTCTACTACCTCTTTATCGCCATTGTAAGCAGCCCCATGTAAAGGAGTCCATCCATCTTTATTTGTTGCATCAACATCAGCATTTTTATCATCTACAAGGTATTTAACCGTATTTAAGTGGCCATTGTAAGCAGCCAAATGTAAAATAGTCCTTCCGCAATCATCTTTTGCTGCAATATCGACTTTTTCTGCTGTTAATAGCACTTCTACTATATATTTATGGTCATTGTAAGCAGCCTAATGTAAAGCAGTTTTACCATAACTATCTTTTTGATTAACATTAGCTCCTTCTTCTAATATAGCCGTTACTAGATCTTTATGGCCCTCCTTAGCAACCCAATGTAAAATAGTCTTTCGGCAATCATCTTTTGCTTCAATATCGCCCATTTCTGCTGTTACTAGCACTTTTACTATATCTTTATGGCCATTGTAAGCAACTATATGCAGTAATACTAATTTTTCTTTATTGTACCTGTTCAATAGTACATCAAACGGATGATTTACATCAAAGCCTTTCCTTTCCCACTCTTGATATGCACCTTCATCGTGTTCCTTTAATTTCCCTTTTATTTGTTTAAGTATATTACCATCACTTGAGTTTACTGCGTTTAGTATGTCTTTCCACTGTTCTGTTGTTAAAGTCATAAGTACCTCTCCTGTTAAAAATAACTATATAACTTAATTGTTACATACCTTAATAAGAAAGTCAAGATTTTTATATTTCTTATATAATTTGATTAAGTTATTAATAGTTATACTAATATATAAAACATACTAAAGATTAGCGTCACAGAAAGTTTGATTATTTACTCCTTCAAAAGTCTAGAAAAGTACCTACTTTTGTGAGAACAATTTAAATAAAAGCGGCGTTGTGAAAATAAAAACGTAAAATAATTGCAACAAAGTTAGGTAAACTGGTTCGTACGTAGATTTAGCGAAAGTGAGCCAATATAGGTAGTTTTAGCGTATAGCAAAGCTAAAATATTAAAAAGTTCGAACATGCCATTTGGTAGACCACGCGATTCCAAGAAAAACTCTTCTCACGGTTATTATTTTTAATTTTTTGGTAAATAGCTCCGAGGTAACGTGTCGGACTGTGGATCGTGAGATCCTCAGTTCGAATCCCACTGCCGACAGTTACAAACTTAAATTTACCCCTGTGGTTCCCCCTCCACTAACATCCTTGGGGGCTATGATTTGACGGCTGGTAACCGCACTTCATACGAAAAAATATATCACCTACCGAGATCTGCGTAAGCAGAGTGCCACACCCGTAATGGGTAAAAGGCGTGATGATATATTTATTTATTTATTTTATTCTATTTCCATTTTTAGTTATATAAAAAATGCAAAGGATGAAGAGAAAAAAGAGCTTAATCAACTTTTAGAAATACTAAGAACGAAATTGCCTGAGGGCATTCAAATAGGAGCTGCTGTAGGTGAAGGGGATTGTTTCTTTGATTCCGTAGCTCAAGGGTTGAACGAGCTAAAAGATAAAGGTCTGATTGCAAGTAGTAAAGGATTTAGTGTAAAGTCTTTGCGGGAAAGTTGTAAGCAATATGCACAACAAGTTGATCAATCAGAAGGCTCATGGTTGGATAATGCTTTAAAAGTAGAAATTGAAGAACTTTGTGAATATATTCCGCGTATTGAATTTACTGCAGAAGACATTAAAAATGCTAGTTCTGCTTCAGAAATAAAAATTCTAAAGTTGGAAAACGCTATATGGGGAAGACCTGAAGTTGAAGGAAAAATGATATGTGAAAAGTATGGCGTAAAAATTAGGGCTACAGAATTGAGAGATGAAGAGATAGATGGATTATATGTTACTAAAGGTAAGGTAGGTACAGGTAATAATATTATTTATATAGTGAATTACAGGAACCATTTTGTACCACTTCTTAGCAATATTGAAAAAGGGTATAAAGAGAAGCATAAACGTTTCTAGAGAGGAAGCTTACGGTAATGTGATAGGTTTAAATTCAAATAATATTTCTCAATCTTACATTTCTATACCATTACGAGATATTAAAAACTCCTCGCATAAACAAAGTGATCATTCAAGTGGTTCAGGTAAGGAAAATCATGAAACGGATGTAAACCCTAGAAAACGTGGTCGTTCTGTTACAGACAAAGATGGTACAGTATCAAAGAGGCTGCGCATGGATGTAAATGTTACTAGTAATGAAGATTCAGAGTTTCCTAGTGATTTACAGGATAAACCTGGACAGGATGAATTGGATAATACTTGTCAAACTAAGCAATACATTCCTCATCATTTGATTAGACTTATGCATCGATTAGACTTGTCGGTGCTTTGCTCACTTAGAGAGTCTATGTATAAAAATAAATATCCTTTATTATCATTAGCGTTTGGAGATTCCGAAATTGATAAATTTAATGATATTGTCCTTCGTTATGAAAAGAAGTCTATTCATATACAAATTGAAAATGTAGATATATATTATACAGACAATGATGTTAATTATGCTAAGCTATTTACTAAAGGAAAACAAAGTTTTTCTATTAGTAATTACTTCCGATAGTTTTGTTAAACATCTAATCTCTAAATTGGATAGTTCCTTAAATGATATCGAATATCTTATCGTCTATGCTAATTCAGGCTTAGATCTTACAGAAGAAAAGAAATTAAAAAAAGGGCGATCCAGAAATTTTTATCCTTTTAACTTTGATAGCATAGATATAGAGGAAGGTGACATTTTAAAAGACTTTTTGTTTACAAATGATAATACACAAGGGCATGGTTTTTATCAATTTTCGCAAATAAAACAAGAGAAGAACTTTTAAAGCGATTAGAGTTTTCATCTGCTATACAGAAAGTAATAAAAGAAAGAAAACTTTCTCAGAAAGAAATAAAAGAAGCATTTTTAGATAAATTAGTATTTGCAGTTAATCAGCCCAGTAGAGAAGAACTGAATAGTATTATTAAAAGTGAAATGGAAAAAAATAGTTCAACTGAAGTTGATTATATAGCATTACAAGGAAAAATATTACGTGATTTAACAGCTCCAGAAAATGATAAAAAACATAAGAATTATGTGTCTGGAATTATATATGAATTCAATTTATTCATGCTCTTCTTGCATGACATGTTCTTGCATAAAAATATGTTTTTCATAAATTTTGAAGGAAAAAGCCGTGATATATCTAATGGGATTACTATCAATTATAAAGATAGATTTACTTACGTAAAGGCTCATAATACAAATAGTAATGTTGGTTATAGTCAGTTATTTCTCTCTAAAAAACAGAATAATACATTTTCTATTGATAAGCTTTTTTTCTTTTTATTGAGAAATTAAGAGAAGATATAGAATATTTTATTATCTACACAAATGCAGATCTAGACCTTACAGAAGAAAAGGGATTAAAAAAAGGGCAATCTAAAGCTTTTTATCCTTTAAAAATTGAAAGTATAGATATTCAAAAGAAAAAGTATAAAATTTAAAGAAATTGTTCGTATATAAATGAAAATGGTCTTTATCGATTTTCGCAAGAAGAAACAAAAAGAGAGAAGCTTTTTAGTCTATTAAATCTTCCACCTTCTTTGCAGAAAGAAAAAGAGGAAGGGAGACTCTCTGATGAAAATGAAAAAGAAATAAAAGAGAAATTTTTAGATAAACTAATACTTGCGGTTAACCAACCTAATCGAGAAGAATTGAATAGTGTTATTAGAAATGAGATAGATAAGTCTAATGTTCCATATAATTACGAGGAATTACATGAAATAGCGTTACGTTGGTCAGAATCTCATGAATTTGGCCCTATTACAAAAGGAATAATGGAAAAGCTTTTAGAAGATATAAAAAATAATAGATCTAGTTATCAGGAGATTCAAAATAAAGGCATTGACAAGGAAATTAAATTTGCTAAAAGTGTAGTTGGTAAAGAAGGTATACCTGCATTTGATCAGTTCTTGGGTTTTTTAATTAAATAACAAGGAATAAAGTATCTAGAAGTTCTAAAAAGTAAAGGAATAAATCTATCTAATATGTCCAGTATTTTGAGTGAAGCAAGAGCTAATGCTGAAAAAGCTTTTAAAGACTTATATAATCTGTGGTTCGATAAGCAAGGAAATAAAACAATATTTAAAAACTCTAGAAAAAAAAAAGAATAAATCTATCTAATATGCCCAGTATTTTAAGCGGAGCAGGAGCTAATGCTGAAAAAGCTTTTAAAGACTTATATGATCTGTGGTTTGATGGAGAAGGAAATAAAACACAATATTTAAAAACTCTGAAAAAAACGGAATAAATCTATCCAACGTGTCCAGTATCCTGCATGGAACAAAAGCTAATGCTGCGAAAGTTTTTAAAGACTTATATGATCTGTGGTTTGCTGGGGAAGGAAATAAAACACAATGTTTAAAAACTCTAGAAAAAGAAGGAATAAATCTATCTAACAATTCAGAAAATGCTTCTAGAGCGAACTATATTAGTATAACGCCACAGGCCTCTCGAGTTCAAGTTCAAGGGAAATTGACGGGCGTGAACCAGAACAATCCAGATCAAATCTAAGACAACGAATGTCGTTGATTTATACAATACACGATGGGATTTAATAAATCTGTAAACAATAGGTAAGGAACTTCTTGAAAAAAAAAAACCAGATATATTGAACACTTGCGCGATTTTGGGGCAGCACCTAGGCGATCAAAATATTCAAAAATTGACAATGGTAGGATTTAAAAAATCAGTAAACAATGGGGACGGGACAGCACCTAGGCGATCAAAATATACAAGAATTGACCACGGTAGGATATTACAAATCAGTAAACAATGGGGACGGGACAGCACCTAGGCGATCAAAATGTAAAAAAATGACCACGATAGGATTTAATTAATCAGTAAAAATAGGGACGGGACAGTACCTAGGCGATCAAAATATACAAAAATTGACCACGGTAGGATATAACAAATCAGTAAACAATGGGGACGGGACAGCACCTAGGCGATCAAAATGTAAAAAAATGACCACGATAGGATTAATTAATCAGTAAAAATAGGGACGGGACAGTACCTAGGCGATCAAAATATACAAAAATTGACCACGGTAAGATATAACAAATCAGTAAACAATGGGGACGGGACAACACCTAGTCGATAAAAATGTAAAAAAATGACCACGATAGGATTTAATTAATCAGTAAAAATAGGGACGGGACAGTACCTAGGCGATCAAAATATACAAAAATTGACCACGGTAGGATATAACAAATCAGTAAACAATGGGGACGGGACAGCACCTAGGCGATCAAAATGTAAAAAAATGACCACGATAGGATTTAACTAATCAGTAAAAATAGGGACGGGACAGTACCTAGGCGATCAAAATATACAAGAATTGTCCACGGTAGGATATAACAAATCAGTAAACAATAGGGACGGGACAGCATCTAAACGATAAAAATATACAAGAATTGACCACGGTAGGATATAACAAATCAGTAAACAATGGGGACGGGACAGCACCTAGGCGATCAAAATGTAAAAAAATGACCACGATACGATTTAATTAATCAGTAAAAATAGGGACGGGACAGAACCTAGGCGATCAAAATATACAAAAATTGACCACGGTAGAATATAACAAATCAGTAAACAATGGGGACGGGACAGCACCTAGGCGATCAAAATGTAAAAAAATGACCACGATAGGATTTAATTAATCAGTAAAAATAGGGACGGGACAGCACCTAGGCGATCAAAATGTAAAAAAATGACCACGATAGGATTTAATTAATCAGTAAAAATAGGGACGGGACAGAACCTAGACGATCAAAATATACAAAAATTGACCACGGTAGGATATAACAAATCAGTAAACAATGGGGACGGGACAGCACCTAGGCGATCAAAATGTAAAAAAATGACCACGATAGGATTTAATTAATCAGTAAAAATAGGGACGGGACAGCACCTAGGCGATCAAAATGTAAAAAAATGACCACGATAGGATTTAATTAATCAGTAAAAATAGGGACGGGACAGAACCTAGGCGATCAAAATATACAAAAATTGACCACGGTAGGATATAACAAATCAGTAAACAATGGGGACGGGACAGCACCTAGGCGATCAAAATGTAAAAAAATGACCACGATAGGATTTAATTAATCAGTAAAAATAGGGACGGGACAGCACCTAGGCGATCAAAATGTAAAAAAATGACCACGATAGGATTTAACTAATCAGTAAAAATAGGGACGGGACAGCACATAGGCGATTAAAATATACAAGAATTGACCACGGTAGGATATAACAAATCAGTAAACAATGGGGACGGGACAGCACCTAGGCGATCAAAATGTAAAAAAATGACCACGATAGGATTTAATTAATCAGTAAAAATAGGGACGGGACAGATCCTAGGCGATAAAAATATACAAGAATTGACCACGGTAGGATATAACAAATCAGTAAACAATGGGGACGGGACAGCACATAGGCGATTAAAATATACAAGAATTGACCACGGTAGGATATAACAAATCAGTAAACAATGGGGACGGGACAGCACCTAGGCGATCAAAATGTAAAAAAATGACCACGATAGGATTTAAATAATCAGTAAAAATAGGGACGGGACAGAACCTAGGCGATAAAAATATACAAGAATTGACCACGGTAGGATATAACAAATCAGTAAACAATGGGGACGGGACAGCACCTAGGCGATCAAAATGTAAAAAAATGACCACGATAGGATTTAATTAATCAGTAAAAATAGGGACGGGACAGAACCTAGGCGATCAAAATATACAAAAATTGACCACGGTAGGATATAACAAATCAGTAAACAATGGGGACGGGACAGCACCTAGGCGATCAAAATGTAAAAAAATGACCACGATAGGATTTAATTAATCAGTAAAGAATAGGGACGGGACAGTACCTTGGCGATCAAAATATACAAGAATTGACCACGGTAGGATATAACAAATCAGTAAACAATAGGGACGGGACAGCATCTAAACGATAAAAATATACAAGAATTGACCACGGTAGGATATAACAAATCAGTAAACAATGGGGACGGGACAGCACCTAGGCGATCAAAATGTAAAAAAATGACCACGATAGGATTTAATTAATCAGTAAAAATAGGGACGGGACAGAACCTAGGCGATCAAAATATACAAAAATTGACCACGGTAGGATATAACAAATCAGTAAACAATGGGGACGGGACAGCACCTAGGCGATCAAAATGTAAAAAAATGACCACGATAGGATTTAATTAATCAGTAAAAATAGGGACGGGACAGAACCTAGGCGATCAAAATATACAAAAATTGACCACGGTAGGATATAACAAATCAGTAAACAATGGGGACGGGACAGCACCTAGGCGATCAAAATGTAAAAAAAATGACCACGATAGGATTTAATTAATCAGTAAAGAATAGGGACGGGACAGTACCTAGGCGATAAAAATATACAAGAATTGACCACGTTAGGATATAAAAAATCAGTAAACAATGGGGACGGGACAGCACCTAGGCGATCAAATTATAAAAAAATTGACCACGATAGGATTTAATAAATCAGTAAAGAATAGGTACGGGACAGCACTTTAGCTATCAAAATATACAAAAATTGGCCACGGTAGGATTTAACAAATCAGTAAACAATTGGTAAGGAACTTCTTGCATACACCACATATATTCAAGACTTTGGTAATTTTGGGACAGCACCTAGACGATCAAAAGATTCAAAAATTGTCTACGATAGGATTTAATTAAATTTTTTGCCGAATGGGCTTCGATGGATTTGCAAATTTCCACAGATTCAGTAGATTCAATTAAATTAATTGCAATGCTTGATTTTCCAAATCGGCCGGTTTTCCTAATTCTATGCAAATATGTTTCGCAATATGCTTTTCCATTTATATCAATCGGTAAATTGAAATTTACTGCGATTGTCACTTGATCTACATCAATACCTCTCCATAAAACATTGGTAGTTATAAGAACTTTTTCACAGCGAGTAATTCTACGTACAGTTAATAGCTTGAAGAAATTTTACTGAACAAAATAATTATACAAAAATATTTCATTTGAAGAATATACGAAAATCATTTCAAATATGTAACAATACTTTTGCCTCAAGAAATGAAAGATTGAAGAAAAAACATGGAGAAAAACACTTTAATATTACCCTAAGAAGGAATATTTAAGATAAGAACGAAATATTTTTAAGTAAACATACAAATTTAGCAGCTTTGGTGCAACTATTTTGTTTTTATCCCTCTTTTCAGAATGTTAAAAAAGAAAGAAGAAAAAAATATCGGCCAATCCTAACTTTGCTGTGGTTACGAAATAATCTAAGAATTGTGAGAGCGTTTTCATTCAATTCGGCAGTCATTCAACTTGTACTGCAACTTGAGGAAATTTTCATAAATTGTTAGCGGTGTTTGACCGAATTCAAAGATGGTGTTTAACTTGCGCTTTAGTTGCGGTGTCCTAGTGTCTGAGGTAGGTAATCCTCGGACTTATTTCAGCCTCATCGAGTTTGGTTTAGCTTGATGGGCCACCCGGACTCGAAGTGGAGCCAACATGTATGGATACACAGTACAAGAAGCTGGGGAAATTGTACAGCAACCATCAACAGCTTTATTTCTTTATGAATATGAACAAAGGGACAAGTCTAAACTGATTTACTTCTGAAATCTTTAGTGTAAACATTTACATTATACAGCATTTCTTTTTAAATTAAATGAAAGACATATGATCATATCAGTGAAATATCAAAGAGAGATCAAAATACATATTATAAGAAAAAATAATAAATTGTACATTGTTTAAAATCATTACAACACAAATAAAAACCAAAAGAAAAAAACGTAATTTTATGCATAGAAGTTATTGAAATAGTACAATCCATGAGTCTTATGTATATAAAATAAATAATAAAATGACATAAAATATAAAAATTGATTAAAAAGACTGATACAAATAATAATTTCTTTATATAAGAAATGTTTCTTACGATGCAAACTATAGTCTACATTTCAGTGAAGAAATCAGCGTATTTAACATTGTACATTGTGTGTATTTACAAATAAAAGTTGAAAAAAGAGAACCGCTGTTCCTGATTCATCAGGATAATTTAATAAATAAAAGGACTTAAAACATATAATCCTTTTCAACTGAATAACACCACTAGTACCTCCGAAAAGATAACATGCAGAAATTAAATATTTAGGATAATAAGTCAGAATAACAGAAGTTATTGAAACAGTACAATCCACGAGTCTTATGAGAATAAAATAAATAATAAAAATGATATAAAATAAAAAATTTGATTAAGAAGACCGATTGGGAACGACATTTAGTACAAATAATAATTTATACTACAACTAAAGATTCTTTAACATATTTTATCTCAAGCAGAATATTTGTATTTTTTTGAACAAACTTCGTATCACAAACAGAACATAATTCCAATATAAATTAAAGAAGCTAATTTCAATAATGAAGAGAAGGAAATAAAGTTACCAAGCAATAAAGGAATAATACAATAAGGAATTAAAAATAACTAAAATACCACGCACGTTTATTGCCGGTCCATCTAAAGATCTTTAAAAGCTAAATATCTTTTTACAAACAGAATATTTGTATTCTTTTGAAAAAACTTCTTATCACGAACAGAACAATTCCAATATGAATTAAATAAGCTAATTATCAGTAATGAAGAGAAGGAAATATCGTCAACAAGTACTGCTCCAAGTGGGAACAAAAAATAACAAAATAGGAACCCCGTTTATTATCGGTCCAAAAAAGAGACCATTTATAACTGAAGAATATTTGTAATCTTTTGACCACCTATCACAAATAGAACGTCATTTCAATGTGAATTCAACAAACTTATTCTAGTATGAAGAGAAAAACTTTAATGAAAGAATCACTAACCATTGATGACTGCAGAAAACACGATGAATAAGACAGGTGTCGGAGGAAGGATAATACCCACAGAGCATTTCATTAGAGGCGCCGAGCATCGCGCGGCCACAATACTTGCGGACTACCCTTGCAACAGGGAGTTCATAGACTTCACAAGAATCAAACAGAACATGTCACTGTTAAAAGTCTACGGACACAACAATCAATGATCATGAAAAAAGAATTACTGGACATCAATCCAATGTTAAAACCTACTTCACACCAGTCAAATAAGGATTTAAATGTTATACCAGAAAATGGTCCAAAAATAAATAATATACAATTGAGGAACCTAAAAAAATACATTAGTATTTAAAGAATGAAGATCGGTACCGAAGAACAATCAATTCAATTGCACCTTGTCAATTAACTGTAGAACTCTATCTATAAGTCAGATGAATAGGATAAAACGTCTATTATAAAATGTTTAAAAAATAAAAATAAAAATATTAATACACAATTGAGGAACAAGTGAAATTATATTTCGACCATCAATATATCCTTCACGGCTTAAAATTGAAAGATAAAAAAATATATCAGGGAAGACCGTATACAGCAAAAAAATTAATACTGAAATTGCACTTTGTCAACTGTATAAACGTCAGTTAAAACCGACGATAGCCTCAAAAAATAATGTATAATGAACTTACAATGATAATCTAACTCATAGGTTGTTTCATTATTAATGCCCTTGTGCATATCGAAATGTTCGTTCAGGATGTGTAGGATAGTAAATGCAAAATACAGTTTGCAGTTTCCAAGCTACGATTATGAATATTTTTATCGGGTATAAGGTAGTAATTAAAACTTAAATATTTGTAAGTATATTGAATCAATATATCACGAGATAAAACTAAGTAAAATATGTACTTTTATTTATAGATTCTCAAATTTGAACCTGACTGTCAGTTAAAACAGACAATAATAATATCTTTCAAAGTTAAAGCTATGCATGTCGAAGAAGTAGAACATTTATCAAAATATAATCACACCTAGTCAACTGACTCTACAACCGTCAGAGAAGTAGGATTTAACTGATGAACTTATATCATTATAGTCTGAAAATGTACGTACTCAATTATTCGACAACACATAAACGCGAATATGTAACAATGTAAAGAATTCTGTACAAAAGTATTTTATATTGATGTATCACATATTTACGACGTAGATGTTATGTCGTGAACATCTTGTCAATTAGCTGTATAAATGTTAGTTGAGTAAGAGTTAAAATTATTCTGGAAAACTATCAAAGACAATGATTCCGAAATTTCTGAATCAGCAAATGTAGGTAGAGTAAGATGAAACAGATTATATTTAAAGTTATTGAAATATACCTCACAAATTCTCAAACAAATGTGTTTATTACAATTCATGCAGACGGAGAATAAATAACGTTACTCATATTATATGTAGCACCTAGTCAAATGACTTAATGTCAGATAAGAAGGATTTAACTGATTAACTTTTAAATATATATGAGTACATGATCATAGCTTGAATTCGAGGTATGAATTATTATTAGTTAATGGCTAATGAGGAATATATAAAGAACCTCTGAAAGACCAGCTTTAAACCGTATACATAGCAACCTTGACACCCAAAGTCTTGTTTCAACAACTTATCAATATTTGAATAAAGATGAAGCACCTAATTATGATCTCGGCTCAAATGGTACGGCACAACAAGCACCTACATCTTAACAAAATTTGCATTCTAAAACTGAAGAACACGTATGTCTCTTTTGTAAAAAACTTATAAGTGTAAAAGACGGAATAAGTATCAAGGAGATGTGCGCCATAACACAAATTAGTGAACTTAATAAGTTTAAGAAATATGAATGAACTTTTTAATATATAATCCATGTGAACATAGCATTTAAATACAACAATCGTAAGAGAACTTTCCATGTACAACAGGTATATATAAATCACCAGCAATGGGATAAAGGTGACATTTTCGTAAAATAGAAGATAGCACACAGAAAATTTATCATTCCAGTTGAATAATATTCCATGTTCAACGAGTACAACAAATATATCATAGATAAATATTAAGATGATATTTTCACACAACAAGAACAACAGTTAGAAGCAATATCAATCAACTAATCGAATAACATTAATCATTAAATAAGTATCATAGATAAATTTAACTGCCACATAATGAAGATTTCATACTCTTAAAAAGTGCATGAAAGAAGCAGCCTTCGAAGCACTTGGAGAGAAGGATAAGAAGAAAACAAGATACTTACCTCAATGGTGGACCAAGGAGATAGAAAAGCTTATATCAGATAGGAAAGAAGCATATAAAAAGTGTATGGCGCGTCATAAGATACCACGAACTCAGGAAAAAAGTACAGCAGATGGTAACTAAAGCCAAAAACGCACATTGGCAACGAGCTTGCGCAGAAATAAATGAATGCCAAGGAAACACTAGAGTTAATAAGGGGTGGAAAACATTAAAAACGCTTAAAACTCAGAATAAAGACGCCGCAGGCATTTGTCTAATAAAATTAGACTCATGGAGAAAGTAAAATGTTGCTAGTATAAAACTAGAAGAGGTACAAGAAGCACAAAGAAAAATGGAATCAGGAAAAGCAACAGGCCCCGGAAAAATTCCTATTGAACTAATTAAAGCAGCCCCAATAGATAGATAGATTTCACTTCCAATTCCAATAGTGAGTTGTTACTTGAGAATAAGCATGCTTGACCAGACTGTGACAGAATGATTCTCCAAGAAAACTAATTTAACACTCACCCAATTTTTATTGAAAATTTATGTTTAATATGGTTTCTTGAGGCAACATCACATACATATATGATCTATCAGAAAGAAAGAAACTACAACCGCACGGCCAGGATATATTTACAATGAATGACATTAATCTATTCTTTCTTTAGATAGACCATCAGGATAGGATGTAAGAAGCAATAGGTTACTGTTATTTAACCTGATTGGGAAAAATGATTTCCTTTCCATGAAAGCTTAATTTATTAGCACCTAGCCAATGGTTCTTAAAATTAGCCATCGGGATTGGATTTAAGCAATACAAATTAGTAACTAGAACTAGAGCCAATGATGAATATTCACCAATTAATAAACTACTTTTGCATTATGTGAACCCAGAGTTATTTTTCATGAAAGCTATTATTTAAAACTCATACTGGCCATTGAAATAGACTATAACATATGTATAGTAACTGGGACGGACATATAATAAACTTTCATACAAAAATTATCATGCGACTAATGTAATAGTAATTAATTGTGAATACTAAATTGTTTCTCAAATAAGCCATTACATATATTTAAGGCCTTTGAAATTAGTCATCGGAAAAGGATTTAAAGCAATACAATATAATAACTGGAATATATAGTAAATTTTCACCCAAGGATCATAAACTTTAGCGAGATTTTGACTACGGAATTTCTTCTTAAGAAAGATTTTTACGTACATTAGCACCTAGCCAATGGTCTTTGAAATTAGCCATCAAATAGGATATAAGTACTAAAAATTACAGAATTTAAGCAAAGACAAGCCCAACAATAAATATAAATGGCAGAATTTCTTATATTTCATTCTTAACTTGAATATTATAATAATAGGATGCAACCGTATTTGCATATTTAATTTATTAGCCTCTAGCACTAGTAGTCCTTCATGCGACAACAGCCGGGGTAGGATTTAAGCAGGGACAAATACAAAATTATCACTAACGAAAATACGAGACAGCCTATTAAAATAGTAAAGTAGAAACATATCAGCTTAAAAAATAAATTGCTAACATTATTCACTGCATAGGAATAAGAGAAGTGTTATTAATAAATTTTTATAGATGCTAGAAATCATGTTGCAATTAGTCATCTCTGTCTGCACAACTCAACCAACATGAACAAAGGAATTATTCTAAGTTCAATGGTACAAATACGTTCTAATATATTTGTAAAAGAAAATTGCAAAAACCATGTAGATTACAAACCAGCCCACGATGGAAACAATTCAATCAAAAATTATTAAACGTTTCACCAAAAGAATTACGAAAACAATTATGAACGAAACGATGAATTAAATTAAATTTAATTCAAAAAACTACCTAAAGGAATTTTTTAATTTTAAACATGTTTGATTAATAAATTTAAATTCTATAAAAGAATGAACAAACAACAACTCAATTTTCTTTAATATTAACTTAAGAGATAATTCAAACAGATGAAGAACTGCTGATGACAATCCTCCTATCCTAAAATTATGAGGCCAAAAGAAAATAGTATGCACCAAACCTGTGACTGGACTAAACATACGACATAGAATACAAACTGATTTACCAAACGAATTACGAAAACAACATGAAGGATTTTTATACAATATATTTACATACTTATATTATATGAGCTACGAAAATCAAGTCAAATAACTAATAAAGAAAGTACTACGAGAAAAGTGACAAGCAATACCAGAGTAAAACTATTTTGCCTTAATATTTACTAACCCAGATATTAAACTACATATTGACATAGTTCCAATCATATCTACACGCAACGAGACAACAAATGATTAATTCAACATGAAACGAATAAGAACATCAGCAGGCCAAACAACCAACCTTGGCTCTTTCTTCCTTGAGAACCTTAAGGGCGAGTTGTTCTCTAAGAACAACATCCGAATAATGAGTCTTGTTGAACGTCGCTTCTAGTTGTTCGAGTTGCTCTTCGGTGAAGATGGTGCGATGGCGACGTTTGCGTTTAGGAAGAGGTGCATGTACACCATGATGTACTGCGTGAGTATGAAGTACCGAGTTCAAAGTCGCCTGGATGGAAAAAACGTTGAAAGTACATCTAGCCCATGGTTGATTCAACAGAGATAATATTTGTAAAATAGACATCCCATAAACGAAAACTTCTAAATAATTTAATTTACTGTACAGCGTAGAATGTATATTATTACACAAACAAAACAATAACATATGAAATTAAAAATGACATTAAAAAGATACCACAAAATTTCAGAACAAAAATTATCCCATGAAAAGATTGCATAAAGAACTAGAATTTGAAACACCAATAGTTATTCCTTGATTAGCCATAACCAAAACAACAAATCAATCCAGTGAAAGCAACGCAAAAAGAGAAATAAAATCCACGAGAAGATAAAATTTTAAAAATAAGAATATAACAGAAGCCTTTATATATTCCATGGTAACAAAGCGAATCTATTTTCGCATTTACTAAAGCTTTTACCTAAACATACATATAAATCGATCATGACAAAAACAGAAAGCGACCATGCGTAAAAGCTACGTATTTAAAAAATAACGGTTTTCTAGATACTTAACAGTTAACACCCTCTGGCACTGACACAACATGAAAACTGCGTCCATTCAATGCATACTGCGTACATGAACTACATACAAGCGACGTTAGAATGAAATAGCTTCTCACATAGAGAATGTTCCTCAAATCAAAATAAATTAAATGCAATGAAACAGGAACTTAAAAGGGAAGTGTTAAGTAAAAAAAATCTAATATATCCAAACGTGAATAGTGAAACTAATAAAGGAATTATTAAAATATTTCAACAACGAAAGTCTTATACATTCTAGTATAATGTTACTATACACAATGTTACAATGCATTACGAAAATGAATAAAAAATCCAGTACGGGTGGCTAAAAATGTATATTTTTATATTTGTGTCAACAAAGGAAAATTAAAAAATTAAAATGAATCGTTTAACCTTCAAAAAAAACTGTCAAAATAATTTTAAAAATCCCGGCAATTGACCTTTACGGGAGAGCTTGAGCACTTTTTAAACACAATTCCCACAGCGCTTGGAGCTTAAAAAGCTAGCGATTTTTAATTTTTTTATATCGCTTGAGTTTCAACTTGAGAAGAATAACAAACCTAACAACATTCAACAGCAATTAAATTGTAATTAACTGAAATTCTTGAAAATTTAAATGTAAATAAAGTACTTCTTCGATAAACTTATAAAATACACAAATGAACAATAAAAAATAAAGAAAATTTAACAGAACTATGGCATCCACTTTAATTTAAAAGGACTATAAAACGCAGTACAATCAATTTTTGAACAGGAGTATTTTCCCGGTATGACATTCACACAAAAAAGTATTCATAATAAAATATATAAAATCAATGAATATACTCATTTAATAGCGATAATTATATAGAGGGTTCAAATGAAAAGGGTGCTAAATCTTCAAAAATAATGACATTGAATACAATTGTTTTTTTACTTTTTGAGGTATGGAATTCCATACCTAGACTTTTCTGAGGTATGGAGTGCTCCATACTCCATATCATCCAGACAATGTTCGCCGGCCATGACTCAAACCATAAGCCCGAGATATGTATGACCCTTATTTATCATATCAACAAGTCCAACAAGTCTTTATAAATTTAAGTTTTTTAATCAAATATTTATTAACACCTATCGCAATGTTCAATGTTCAGAATCACAACATGAACCCCAAGATAAAAAAATACCAACCACCAAACACTTGCTCCCGCACTTTTCTGGTAATTTGTCGTGTTGACACGGAAGAAGTTTGTCACGTTTAAAAGCATGTCACTTCCAGCATCTACAGATCTTATTCTGCCCCGCCCATTTCAGCGAATAGTGGAGGAATAGTAAAAGAAGAGAGTTGTATGTCGCCACGACCAATAAAAACGAGCTTGAGCGAAACGCCCACACTATTGGAAAGATTAGAAAATACCTTTTATGTGGCCAATGCAGACAAATTTTGTTAGATGTGCCCATCCGCGAAAAGTAGGTAGCAGTTTTTCAAATTGTTCATGTAATAACAAATTCTGCAGATATTTTCCACTGCGATTATAAAATAAAAATGTAACAATTCAAAAAATTATATTTGTTGTAAAAAAGAGTAAACAATTGAAGAACATCAAAAGAGTTAGTTTACACTAACAAAAAAAAAAACTACATCTATTTATTTCTTTACTAATGCGCCCAAGGATAAATAAACCCCACTAATCATCAATCAGAAACATCGACAAGCGAAGAGAAAATACAGAATCACCTAATCACAATTTTGAATTACTCACATTCTTACTGTCATTGGTCGGGTAACTATCAGGGAGGCGTTACTAGATAGTACAATGACTAGAAAAGAAAAATCTTTACACAGTTACAGTCAAGGTTAGACAGACTAACTTTTGACAATTGAGCTACAGCTGGATGTGCAGGAACTCAGCAATTGCAAACGAACATGAGTGTTTAGGTTATTTTACACTGCATTGAACTTATTTATTTATATAAAATATTAGGCAAATGAAATAAATAAATAGTTAAATGAAAGAAATCATAGAAATTAATTATTGTCGTCAAACTTCAATGGAACACATACGCTGTCTATATAAGACGCCCTGGGAATTGCTCTAATGAAACTTAGCAACCTACTAAGTAATTCTCAATCATCATGCAAATTAAATTGTTAAACGATTGGAACTGGAGACATTAAAACAAACATGAATACTCCATTCTTAATTAGTTAATTTTGTTTACAATAATCAAAAAGAAATAATTAATAAAAGCTTTTAATTAATCTAGATCATTAATACTTAAGATTTATATCTGATGGTCACCAACATAGAATTCTATTCTTTCATAAATTCATTCTTGTTACAATTAAAATATCAAACAAAAGAAAATTGTGTCCTGATTGATATTGAATTTCTTGAAATAAGTAAGTGATAAACCAATTCTTCTTATTAGAAGTCTCTATTGAAAAAAAACCAAATTTGATTTTTCGAAATGAAGAATATAAATACGCATAATGAAAAATGAACCCGAACAAAATATTGTCAATGTGCATCAACGAAAACAAAATGATATTAAATGAACTTAAGGCCGCACAACTTCAGTTTCGACAGCATAAAATAAATACGAAAGAAACTAAATTCATCGAATATAATAACCCCTTTTGAAACATCTGAAAAGAAATAAACTTGCGATGATGAAGAATTTATTTGTTATTGAAATTGTAATTGTTCAATAAATTTCTTGGCTGCTTTCATTTGTATTCATGAATGATGACATCTATTTTGAAAAGTAATTTTCTTTCTATTTTTTAATTGATTGTTGAGAAAGAATAATGTTTTCAGTCTTGTCATGAATCACAAGGAGAATGTGCAAATAATATTCAATATAGGTAGGATTTTATATGTAAACAAAAATAATTACACACAACTTCGCAGTCCGCTGATTTACCTCCCAAAGATGAAATAACATTCAGATAAGATATAATAATGTAGGACTATACAGTTAATTGCGTTTATCCAGATGAAGATATAATTAAATGCATATCGCATAACGAACAGGAGACGTCAGAATCAAATTATAAATATCAAGAAAACATAACTAAAATTAAAAACATATAATGGAATTCTATTCTTACATTAAATTAATAATCATAAATAATATTGTTTTATAAATTTAGCTAGTTATATATGATAACTTGCAGATGCCAGAGAAACATGAAGCTCTGTGTCTAGAGATAAGGAAATATTATATATAGTTGTTACGATTAATCAAATAATCCGAAAAAGTTCGTTTGGCAACGGTCGCGAATCAAGTGCATATCGGCACAGAAACCAACACCAGTCGAACCAAGCAGGAAGAGAGAGAGCAGAGAAGAATTTTACAACACCTGGTGGAAGACAAACATTGCGAAAGCCAGAAAACCACGTAGAATAAGAAGTCCTCGGAGCGGAACAAGAATCGTCCAAACCTCAAGGCACCTAGATAAGAAAAAAGAAATAATGAAGATAACATTACTGTAAGTAAGCTCAAACCATTAAATCAATCCTTATTAAACCCAAGATCTACAATTTGAATTCTGATAAAGAATAATAATTACATTTATATATAAAAAATATTAAAAAAAAAATAATAATTTATGTCAACCCCTGATATAAATAATTTATCTGATTTATTAAATAATATAAATTTAATAGACGAAAATATGACTACACCAATACCAGTTGACTATCAATTATTGAGATTATATTTAGATTCGATACCTAAATATGAAGGTAATCCACACACATTAAATATATTTATTGAAAATTGTCAAAATTTGATAACATCATTTCCAAGTAATGATCAAACATTTTGTAAATTCTTAACCAGAGCAATTTTGGGCAAGCTAACTGGTCGAGCACAATTATTAATTGGGTCAAGAACCGAATTAAGAGAATGGGAAGATATTAAACAAGCTTTGAAATTAAGTTTTGGAGATCAGAGAAACATAGATTGTTTGGTGCAAGACTTAATTTCACTAAGACCACAAAAGAATGAATCGCCTTATAATTTTGGCATGCGGTGCCAAGATGCACGTAGTTTGATTTTTGCAAAATTAAATACATCCTTAATGTCACATGCTAAAAAAACAGTCCAAATTAAATGTTCGTCTCTTTTCCATTTTTGTTGCAGATTTGCTTTAAAATGGACATTGAAGCCGTGATAAATAGATGTTAAACTTGTTTAATTTTTTTTTGTGCTCATTGTAACTATGATTTTATTTTAAAACTTTATAACTAATAATATAAATATTGCTTTTATTATATTTCAAACGACACATATTTTTGACACTTCACAATTATTTGACATATAGATGTTGAAAATGTTTTAGTTATTGTTCTCATTGTAATTAAGTTTATTGAAACATATTATTAAATATATAATTGAGATTTTCTCAAAATTAGAAGCATGCACAACAAAGTGCAAATAACATTTTATATTCCAAACATTTTTGTTAACATCTTCCATTTGAAACATTTTTCGCAGCTAATTCTATTTTTTTTAAATTTATTGTTTGGTTTGTAATAAAAATAATAATAAAAAAAGGAGTCGTAGACTTTGGTGGAAATGTCATATGATCTTTATTTTGCGGATTCCAAATTAATCGTGATTTATATAGAGTTTGATAAATTTTAAAGTATTTATTTTTAATAAATATAGTATTAATGAAGAGCAAAATTTAATCTATGTCAAATTAAAGAATAAAGTGAAATAAATTCATTTGTTGCAAGTATCCGTTCGCCGTCGCGTTCACACTAGCTGCAACGTGCTCGCGCAACATCCTTTGATCGTTCGTCGAAATACCGACAGCCGATGGATCGCGCAAACGTTGCAGGCAAACGTTGCACGTGTTGCAGAACTTCGTTCGGTTCGCCGTTTTGATGCGCCGGTGTGGACGTGGTTCACCGAGCGGTTCGCCGAACCGTTCGGCGAACCGTTCGCAGGTCTGTACGAGGCTTAATGAAAATTTTAATATACAAACTGCTCATGATATTTCATTCCACAATGAAGTAGCAGAAATCCCACTTTTCGAAATTTTTAATGTTCCTGAAACTCATAAATTTTATCTCTTTCAATTTAGCAAAAAATATGACGGTCTTATAGGCGTAGATTTATTAAGACATTTAAATGCCAACGTAAACGTAACTACTAAACAAATTTCCACACCAAATGCAAACATCCCAATTATATTTGAACCTGACAATAATAACAAACCTCAGACAACTTTTCAAAATTATTCAATTACTGTACCCCCACGAATGACTTTAGTTACCAAAGTCCCTGTAAAAATGAATAACGGAATAGGAATACTGAACCATACAAATTTTGGAAATTCTGTAGAAATGCCAAAAGCGCTTGTTACAGTTAAAAATAATTTTGCATATACAACTGTTACTAATATAAAAGAGAATCCCGTAAGAATTAATATTTTAGAACCCCTTGAAATAGAACAATTAAATCCAGTAGAATTGAATTTTGTTGAAAAAATGGAAATAGACGAAGAAGTAAATGTAGATTATGAAAATTTGTTAAAACAAAATTTAAAAAATATTCGTATTGACCACTGTAATAAAGAAGAAAAAGAAGCGTTACGAAATTTATGTTACGAATATAGAGACATTTTTTATTGCGAAGGCATCCCGTTAAGCTTTTCAAATGAAATAAGACATAAAATTAATTTAAAAAACGATTCTCCTATCCATGTCAAATCATATCGCTTCCCTGAAGTTCATAAGCAGGAAGTGAAAACGCAAATTTCAAAAATGTTGCAACAAGGAATAATCCAAAACAGCGTTTCACCTTGGTCCAGTCCCATCTGGATAGTACCTAAAAAAATGGATGCTTCTGGTAGAAAAAATGGAGAATAGTTACAGACTATCGAAAGCTAAACGAACAAACAGTAGATGACAAATACCCATTGCCAAACATTACAGACACTCTTGACAAATTAGGGAGAGCAAATTACTTTTCCACCCTCGATCTTGCAAGCGGATTCCATCAAATAGAAGTTGATCCCGCTGACAACCTAAAACTGCATTCTCCACAGAAAGCGGTCATTATGAATTCAAAAGAATGCCATTCGGATTGAAAAATTCACCGTCCACTTTTCAAAGAGTCATAGACAATGTACTTCGCGGTCTACAACACGAAACATGCCTTGTATACTTAGATGACATTATAATTTTCAGTTCTTCTTTACAAGAACATATAGAACGTCTAAAATCTGTATTCGACCGTTTAAAACAAAGTAACTTTAAAATTCAATTAGATAAATCTGAATTTCTTCAAAAATTTGTACAATATTTAGGCCATATCATCACACCAGAAGGAGTAAAACCTAACCCGGACAAAATAAATGTTATAAAAAAATTCCCAATCCCAAAGACACAGAAAAAAATTAAAAGCTTTCTTGGCTTACTTGGTTATTACAGACGTTTCATACAGGACTTTGCCAAAATCACGAAACCTATAACCAAATGTTTGAAAAAAGATTCCAAAGTAATTCATGATAAACAATTTATTGATAGCTTCAATACTTGTAAAGAAATTTTAATAAACGACCCTATTTTGCAATACCCGGATTTTGACAAGCCATTTATATTAACCACCGATGCCAGCAATTTCGCTGTAGGTGCTGTCCTTTCTCAAGGAGAAATTTCGAGAGATAAACCCATAGCGTACGCGTCGAGAACTTTAAACGAAACTGAAACACGATACTCAACAATCGAAAAGGAATTACTCGCCATCGTTTGGGCTTGCAAACACTTCAGACCATATCTATACGGTAGAAAATTCACTATCGTAACGGATCATCGACCCCTAACTTGGCTATTTAACCTAAGTGAACCAAACTCCAAACTTGTCCGTTGGAGACTTAAATTAGAAGAGTACGATTATGACATAGTATATAAAAAAGGAAAACAAAACACAAACGCTGATTGCCTTTCTCGCATTTCAGTTAATGCAATCGAAACAGAATCTGTCATAAATAACCCTGGTAATATAAATGATGACGTAGTAGAATACTTCAAAAATCTTGCAGAAAATTATAATCCTGATTTAGATGACTTACAACCTGTACCTTCTACTAGCAAAAACCCAGAACAAAAACCGAAACCAAAAATTAAAATTCACTCTAATATACAAATAAAGCCTCCTCATACCCAAAATATATCTAACATTACCCACGATGTTGTAGAAGACGAAAAATCCGATTCAGACATATCTACTCAACATTCTTGTTCAAACGATACAACAAATAATGGCATTACAATATTAGATGAAATAATTTATAATAAAATTAATCAAATACATGTATTCCCAAATATACATTATAAAATAACTGTAACTCATAATAATTATGAAAATCAGAAAATTGTTAAAGTTAAAATCCTGAAAATAATAATGAAACATTAATATTTGAATTCTTAAAAAATTATACTGATTCAAAAAATAGTTATTACATGTATTTTAATACTGATAAGCTTTATCATGATTTTTGTAAAGTTTATTTGAAAAAATTTTCAGAAAAAGGGCCAAAATTAATTAAATGTACTAAAATAATAAACACCGTTACGGATCAAGCAGAACAAATATTATTAATTAAAATGCATCACGAAGGTAAAACAAACCATTGTGGTATAAACGAATGTTTGGGATATTTAAAACGAAATTCTTACTGGAAGAATATGAAAACAACAATTACAAATTTTATTAATGCCTGCGAAATTTGTCAACGAGAAAAATACTCTAGGAAAAAACCATATGTTCCACTCATGTTAACAGAGACAGCGACTCGTCCATTCCAAATTGTACACGTCGACGTTTTTACATATGATAATAGAAATTATCTCACGATAGTTGACGCATTCACTAAATTCGCTCAAGCAATCTACATCGACGGTAAAACAGCCATACATATATGTAATGCATTAATTAAATATTTCACATCTTTCGGAATTCCAGAAATGTTAGTACTAGATAACGGAAAAGAATTTAATAATAATATAGAAAAAGAACTCCTAAAGCTTCATAAAATAATTATTCACTTTACAACTCCTCTACATCATGAATCTAATCCTATTGTAGAAAGATTCCATTCAACTATTAATGAGCATTTACGAATATTGAAAGAAACACACTCTGATGAAAATTGTGACTTAATGAATTATGCAATAATAGGATATAATAATTCTATTCATAGTTCAACAAATTATACGCCTTTTGAATTAGCTTTCGGTCATACAAACTTGAGAAATCCTAATGAAATATTTATCCCAAATTCTTTTTATAACGACTTTGTAGAAAATCATAAAGAGAAATTAAAACACGTTTATCAAAACGTTACTGAAAAATTAGAATCAAATAAACAAAAGATAGTAGCAAAAACTAATGTAAAAGGAGATACAAATAATCAATTTAAATTAGGCCAAATTGTATACAAACAAAATTCTTTGAATAGAAATAAAAAGAATGCAAAATTTTTAGGACCCTATAAAATAACAAAACTGTTAGATAAAAATAAAGTAGAAATTACAAGTGAACGAAAGAAAAATAGAATTGAAACAATTCACATAAAAGAACTTAGACAACCTTGTGTTATTCCAGATCCTCAGTCTTCATCATCACCTCAGCCCTAGCCTCAACCATAGAAATGCCTAAATTCCATAACTTAAATAATAATCCAGGACTATTACCACTGAAACTGGGTAACGCACAACTAAAGACGGACCACTGGACATTCGTACAAATATTTGATATATCCGACATCATTAAAGAATATACTATATTAAAAGACACATTTTTTAAAATAAAAGATGAATTCCAAACTTCCACATTCAATCAACATAGTTATAAAATAATTAAAATCTTAGAGAATAAAATTTTGTTGCAAATACAACAATTAAACCCATTAAATATAAATAGAGTAAAAAGAGGACTCATAGATGGACTTGGCTCAATTATAAAATCGATCACTGGTAATCTTGACCAAAATGATGCAGAAAAATATGATAAATCTATTAATAACTTGTTAAATAATCAAAACAAAATTAAAATTGTACTTAAAGAACAAATGACAATCTTGCAATCCTCTGTCGATAAATTTTCTAATAATATGCAAACTCTTTCAAATAACCAACAACTTTTAAATATAAAAATTAAAGAATTAGAAAAACATATGAATGAAACTCGTATGAAATCTACAGAATCAGCCAACTGTGTAATTGTTCAAGCTGTTGTGTCACAGTATACTTCCAGCTTACAAATTATTTATGATATTCTAGAAAAAATTGAAGTGGCTATTACCTTTTCAAAATTAAATACATTTCATAACTCAATAATGAACCAAAAGATCTGTTATCAGAAATCGCATTAATGAATGAACAATTAAATAAAGATAGATTCCCATTTCAACCGATACTAGAAAATTTATTGCTTTTTGAAAAAGTTATTGAAATTAAAAGTTATATAAAAGGTAATCAAATTATATTTTTGTTGGAAATTCCAATTGTAGATAGTGATTCCTTTAATTACTATCATTTATACTCGTTACCAGTCCTTAATAACAAATCCTTTAAAACTATTATTCCACGTGCCAAGTACCTCATCACAAATGAGCAAACTTATTCATTATTCGACACAAAATGTCAAGAGGTTACACCAGAAGAATTCCTGTGTCATGAAACACAAACCATGAAAATAAGTGAAGACGCTCCATGTGAAGTCCAACTCCTGAAATATGTGACCAATTCCTCACAATGCGAGACAATACCCATCAACATCCCAGATGTCAAAATCCAAAGGATCGAAGGCAACCAATGGATCATCATTGCGCCGAGCAACATCGTCGCAACTCAAAAGTGCGGCAGAAATATAGACAATGTTCCCATAAATGGCAGTTATCTTATTGAACTGAAAAGTCAATGTGAAGTGAAAGTTAAAAATATTGTTATCAAAACTTATCAAAACTATAAATCTAACTTTAAAAATATTCAATTACCAAACTTACCTATTTCACAAAAATCTGATAAAAATAAAATGTTTAATTTTAAAGAAATTAAATTGGATACAATTAACTTGGATGATATGAAAAATATTCATGCAATAATTACTAAAGAAAAAAACAATTTAGATAACATTGATACGATGCCAATACATTATGATAAAATTAGTATCTTCATTATTATAGATACTGTATTTCTTATTATTTTTAATTATTGTATCTTGTATGTTTTATTATTTTTATAAGAAAAAACAACCCAGGACACCCCCTGAGGAAGAAACCGTATCGAACCCTGTGGCTGAACACCCCATAGTTCTCCACTAAGGCCGGAGGAGTTATATATGATAACTTGCAGATGCCAGAGAAACATGAAGCTCTGTGTCTAGAGATAAGGAAATATTATATATAGTTGTAAAATGAATTGTAAACCAGTTCTTTTGTTTGACACCAAGGTATATGGATGCCGAATAAAAACTCTTGTAAAATTTTTTAAAAACTCTTTTTCTAAGAATACTACCTTAATTTGCTCATTAATACTTACATCTGCTTGTCATGTATCATACTTACGATGTGCAAAAATATTGAAAAAAAAAAACGACACCTATTCAAATGCCTTGTATGTTGACAGATAGGTAGGATTTAAACAAGTAAACGCAGTAATAATTATACGTATCTTCGTAGTAAATGTAAACACCATATCGATGAAAAAAAAACAGACATGGGAGATAATTCAGAAATTGGAATAAAAATAAAATAACAAATAAATGAATAAAAACATTTCTTATATCAAATCATAAAAATTGAAAAATGGAAAACTATGAATAAAAATTACTCAATTCTTAATTTGTAGGTCCATATCGAACCGAAAACGTCAGAACCAAATAATAAATTACTACCAAGAAAAATAATTAAAATGGAAAAGAATACATGCAACTCTATTCTTGCATTTTAGTTAATTTTTGGTACAATAATCATAAAGAAACAAAAAAAAATGTTTTATTAATCTATCACATCAATACTTCTACATCTGATTGTCTGATATAGTATTATATCATAACAATAACGTGGAAAACAATGAGGATACGACACTCGTAAATAATGAAAAAAAATAATCAATCATATGATACCTAATTAAAAAGGAGACATGGGAGATGTGAAACGTAGAAAAAAATTCTTAATCAAATAAAAGAAAAAAACCTTTATAATTATTAATTAAAATAACTCAAATTAAAGTAGGGAATTATCATAATTTTAATGTTTATCCAAAGTAAAAAAAAAATTGAATTAACCGCAAATCAAACTGAAGACGTCAGAATGCAACTACAATAATTATTGATCATTTTTTCTGTACAATAATCAAAGAGAAATGAAGTTATAAAAATGTCTTGAATGATTTTTAATTCCTCGAAAGAAGTCATTGTTATATAGCAATTCTTCACAATAAAAGTAACGAAAATATTGACAATGAACCAAAATTGATTTGGTTTCGAAAGAGAATGCAAAATTCACATATTGCGAAATTTAATCTAACAAAATATTGTCAACGTAACACAATGATAAAAATGTCATTAAAGGTACTTGAAGGCACATCGTTAATATTGTCATAAATTAAATAAATACTAACGAAACGAAATTCATCAAATACTGAACATAACATGATGAAGAATTCATTTGTATTCTTGAATAATGACTTCCATCTTGTAGTTGTCTTCTGTTTTAAAATAGTAAGTGTTTTCTTCTAACTCTATTAATTGTTGGGAAAGAATAATTGAAAATTATTGAATTTTCAATGTTTTCTTGTATCATAAATACACTGAGCAAAAATATTCAAAAAGCGACACCTAATCAAATGTTCGAAACAAGTAAACATAGAAATACTTATGCACATCTGTGTAGTAATTTACAACCAGCAAGCATTTAGAATTGAAAATGAAAGATGACACGGAAATCTATTGCAAAATATTGCAAAGAAACCAATTTAAAAAAAAAATAGAAAAGCACATTGCCATGAGAATTATGGACAAAATTAATCAATTAAAACAGAAGATTCTCTGGATTTTAATATATGTTGGTCCATAGTGTCCGTCAATACCATTCCAAACTAAAGTCTCATTTAGTTTAATTTTCTAACTCAATTAATACTTATGATTTCAACATCTGATTGTCGTGTATCACAAATTCATTTAAAATATAAAATAAATAGGAAAGAAACGAAATTCATATCATAAAAAAAAGAAATTATAAATAACCAACAAGAAAAAATAATTAAAATGGAAAAGACAACAGTATAAAATAAATAGGAAAGAAAGGAAATAATAAATAGGAAAGAAACGAAATTCATCGAATACTGAACATAACCCTTGATGAGACATCGAAACGGAAACAAACCTCTGTTGGTGAAGAATTCAATTGTTTTATTATTGAAATTGTAATTGATGAATGATTGCTTGACTGTCTTCATTTATAGTCTTCAATAATGACTTCTATCTTATAGCTGTTTTCCATTTTGATAGTGTAATTAATTTCTTCCAATTTCTTTCTTGATGAGAGAATAATTGAGTTTTCAGCATTCTTCCGTTCAGTACCTTCATTGTAGTTTTGAATGATGTCTTCATTGTTGCAAGAATAATAATAATTGCTTACTTCTAACTTTGTTAATGATTATTGAAAAATTGTTCAGAAAATTGTTGAGTTGGCTTCATTGAAATTTGAAATGTTGAAAAATAATTGTAGTTCTGTAACAAAAAAAAAAACAATTGTCAAAACAAATGATATTTAAAAGCGAATGTAAATATACAACACAATTGATTAAGATAAACTTATTTGAAATTAATAAAAAAGAATTCAATTAAAAATTAAATTACACTTAAATTAAATTTAATTAAAATGAAATATTAAACTTGAATTAAAGCAACGATTATTCTTGTAGGAGTGTGTAGGAAAACGAATAATAGAAATAAATCACGAACACAGGTATATAATATTAATTTAATAAAATAATACAGAATATGAAATATATATAAAATGTTTGGAGTGCGAAGTTTGCAGCTTGAGGATGTTGGATGAACTGGCGAATGTAGCGTGGGGTAGAAATGATCAGCCCTGCCCGTGACCCACTTGACTGTTCTTAGAAAAGCCACATCTGGAAGTCAAGTGGTTCGCTGTCCGCGGAATAGGATGTTGTTGCTAAGTGTTTGAAGGAATGCAGGGTAAAATGAATTTTGGCAGTTTGGAAAATGGAACATGTTACGATGGGATGCTGCATATGTTTGTGGCGTCACAGTGTCGCCACATCACCCCCTGGCAGTGATTGACGCTACGCGGCGGTATAGCGCTCTGGAAGGCGTACTCTACGGCCGGAGCGGGTCGTCCTTGGAGGTTGATCCTGGAGCATATCGCGTTGAACGTCTGTCGCGATGATCGGCTGCGACAGGATGTGGTCTAGTCGCGCTTCGTCGAGATCCTCAAGACAGAATAAATGCCGGTTTGAGCCGATTAATGCTTACCGTAGTTATTTTGTTGTTAATTTTGATGGAAAAATAATTTTTATTCCGTCTGATGACCTCGTACGGTCCATTGTAGCAAGGATGTAGTGGACCTCTGACTGCGTCATGACGCACAAATACGTGCGTAGTTGTATCCAGGTCCCGCGACACGTGTACGCCCTTGGAACCGTGTCGGCTGGCCGAAATGGGTCGAATGTTTTTCATCTGACGTCGCAACTGTCTAACAGTCAGTGGGCCCCGGGAGCGGTTCGTCGTGTTGCTGTCGGGCAAGAAATTCGCCGGGCAAACGAATGTTCTCGGCGTATACGAGCTCGGCTGACGTAGCTCGTATGTCTTCTTTCCAGGCAGCGCGGATACCCAGGAGGACCAGCGGCAGGTTGCGGGTCCAGTCCTCGGTTGCGTGGCAACGAATGGCTGATTTGAGCTGCCTGTGGAACCGCTCAACCATTCCGTTGGCCTGTGAATGGTAGCTGGTGGTTGGACAGTGTTTAGTGCCCAGGATCGTATTCAGTGCCTGAAACATATTAGACATAAACTGCCGACCCTGGTCGGAAGTAATCCTGGTCGGAACACCGAAACGAGCCACCCAGCTCGAGATGATGGCCGCTGCTACCGTTGTTGCCTCCATGTCTTCCAGTGGCACGGCTTCGGGCCACCTGGTGAAGCGATCAACCATGGTTAAACAATATTTGTAGCCAGCGGAAACAGGAAGCGGTCCAACGAGGTCGATGTGAATGTGCTTGAACCTGGTGCTCGTGAGCTGGAATTGTCCGAGCGGAGCTGAAACGTGTCGAGAAATTTTATTCCTCTGACACGGGATACAGCTGCGAGCCCACTTGCTGCAGTCGGACTTCATCGCTGGCCAGACAACACGCTGCGCGATCATCTTCACCGTTGTGTTGATACCTGGATGCGCCAAGCCGTGCACTGACATGAAAACTTGCCTGCGGAATGCTTTCGTTACGAAAGGACGGGCTGCTGGTATTGCCACGTCGCAGATGAAATCGTCCTTTGTTCCGGGAATGCGTACTTTCCGCAGGTTCAATCCTGTTGTGGTAGAAAGCAGCAGGTTGTTCAGTTCAGCGTCGTTCTTCTGTGCGAGTGCGAGGGCATCGTAGTCGATGGATGTTGACAGCTCATCCAAGCGAGACAGGGCATCAGCGACAACGTTGTCTTCTCCACGAACGTGCCTGATGTCCGTGGTGAACTGTCCCACAAAATCGAGATGCCGGAACTGTCTCGGTGAGGATTTATCCGGGTTTTGCTGGAATGCAAACGTCAATGGTTTATGGTCCGTGTAGATGATGAACTGGCGACCTTCAACCATTTGCCGGAAATATTTTATTGACCGATAAATAGCGTAGAGTTCACGATCAAACGTACTGTACTTCTGCTGCGCCGGAGTCAGTTTTTTGGAGAAGAATGCAAGCGGCTGCCATCCTTCTGTTGTGTATTGTTGAAGAGCCGCACCGATGTTTGTGTCCGATGCGTCACTGAATATAGAGAGCGGCAGCCGGGGATTTGGATGCGCCAATAAAGCAGCGTGTGCCAGGCTGTGCTTGTTAGCGTCAAAGGCTTGGAGTGCGGCTGATGTCCACTGGATCGGCTCCTTACTTTTCAACTTCTGTCCCTCCAGCATCTTGTTGAGCGGCGCTAAAATTCCTGCAGCCTTCGGGATGAACCACCGGTAGAAATTCAGCATACCAAGATAACGGCGTAGCTGCTGGATGGTATCCGGTTGTGGAAAGTCGTAGATGGCTTGCACTTTACTCGGCTGCGGACTTACACCGGCGGCTGACACCGTGTATCCAAGGAAAGATACCTCTATGTCGTCCATGAAACGCTGAAATGTCTGCGCCGCGTTACGGAGGCCAAATTACATGTATGGGAATTCATACAAGCCGAAAGGTGTCGTGATGGCTGTTTTGGCGATGTCATCAGGATGTACCGGGATTTGACAAGATCGATTGTAGAAAACACCGTTTTCCGCGCCAGCCCGTGCGCGAAGTCTTCTATGTGCGGCACAGAATAGCGGTCGGGCACGGTACGCGCGTTGAGGGCCATGTAGTCGCCGCAAGGACGCCATTCGTCCTCGCCTTTCTTGGGCACCATATGTAACGGCGACGACCACGGGCTGTCTGACCGGCGCGCGATGCCAAGCTTCACCATGGCATCGAATTCCTGGCGTGCGGCTTTCAAACGGTCCGGCGCGAGCCGGCGTGGCTTCGCGGCGACGAGCGGCCCAGGTGTAGTTCGGATGTGGTGCACCGTAGAGTGCTTCGGTGGCGGCTGACTCACACCGGGCGGCCGTGTCACAGTTGGGAACGACGATAGAAGTCGTCCAAATTTTCCGGTGACGACGGCTGTTTTTACCTCACCGCATTCAGACTCTGAGATGGCTGCTGGCGTCGTCAATGTTGTTTCGCTGTCGATGAGACGCTGATTTCTGACATCAACCATTAGACCGTAATAGGATAGAAAATCAGCGCCTATGATGGCTTTAGAAACGTCAGCGATGATGAAACGCCATGTAAAGTCTCAACGAAGTCCGAGATTTAGACGTGGTGTCACGGAGCCGTACGTAGCGATTGGCGAGCCGTTTGCCGCTGCGAGTGCGTAAGACGACGGAGATGTGTTTTCGACCGCACTCTTGGGAAACACGCACACGTCTGCGCCGGTATCTATTATAAACCGTCGCTTTGAGACACGATCGGTGATAATTAGGAGGCGCGAAGTTGTAGGGCTGCTGTCATCTGCCGCGTTTAATGACTGCCCGAGAAGTTTCCCGCCTTGTATTCACACGGCTGTGTGCAACGTTGTGCTTTATCACCAAATGTGCGATGATACCAGCACAAACGTTGAGTAGACGGCGAACCGTGCGACCTGGAGCGCGGTCGCGAAGGCTTGGTGGTTCGGTGACGGGAATGGCTTCGTGACGGACGCTGAAGTTCGGCTAGCTGTTGTTGGAGCTCATCTATCTGACGCTGTATCCTATTAATGACATCCGTTTGATCCGGATTTGATGTTGTAAGCGCAATGTGTGCTCGCGGTGAAATTTCAAGAATTTTATCAGCTAGGCGAGCGACGGCGTCCATGTTTGCATCGGTTTGAGTCGCCAGGAGGGTTTGTACCTGGCTGGGAAGCCGGCTAATCCACAACGTACGTAACAGCGATTCCGAAATCATGTTACCGCCGAGATCTCGGAGGCACCGAAGGAACTGTGATGGCTTCCTGTCTTCCAGCTCTTCGCGTTCTAGCAGTTGTCACGTTTTTTGCTCCTGCGTTGCGGATAACCGCGCGATTAATTCTTGCTTCAACGTCGCGTATTTCTCGGTCGCGGGTGGTGCGGCTATAATGTCCTTCACTTCACTCGCGTATTTTGCCTCCAAATTTCCGATCACGTATCCGTATTAAGTTTCGTCGCGAGTCACACCGTTAATTAAAAATTGTCCTTCTAACTGTCCGAACCACAGCACGGGGTCTGCGGGCCAAAACGGCGGTACGCGGATGGCAATACGATGTACTTGCGGTTGCACTGTTTCGTCTGTGTCAGGCATGTTTAACAATCACTAAGTCGCTTTCACTATCACTATATCACTACACTACTGATTAAATCACGTCGGGGTCACCAATTTGTAGGTATGTGTAGGAAAACGAATAGAAATAAATCACGAACACAGGTATATAATATTAATTGAATAAAATAATACAGAATTTGAAATATATATATATATATATATATATATATATATATATATATATATATATATATATATATATATATATTATTTTCAATGCATATAAACTCGACAAAGTAAAAACATATGAAAATCCAGATAAATTCCATCGACCTTTATCGGCTGCTGGCATGAATTCATTTATGAATATGATTGAGCAAGTAAACTGGAGTGATATTTATACATGCACTGATGTTAATAATTGTTACTACATGTTTCACACTATTCTATTTAATATTTTTCAATCTTGTTTTGCTTATAAAAGAATAAAAAATAATGAACGAACTCCATCAAAAAAAGACAATCAGTGGTTTACAACAGAACTAATGTATATTAGAGAAACCATGTTTTTTATTTACGAATGTCTTCAACACAGACCCACACCTAAAATAAATGAAACATACCAAAATTACAGAAAATTTTATAGGAATAAGGTAAAGCAATGTAAACAAATGTACAACTCAAACCTTGTAAAAAATGCTGACAACAAGAGCAAAGTTATTTGGAATGTAATAAAAAATGAATTAAATAAAAAAAATAATATAAGCCCAACGAATAACTACAAAACAGGCGAAGAATTCAATCAGTATTTTGCCACTATTTCCCAAAACATAATTAACGCATTGCCTAATTCAATATATTCTAGTGGTGAACTAATAAAAAATATTAACTACAATAATGCAAGTTCTTTCTATCTTGAACCAACAACAGAACAAGAAGTTGATTGTACAATTTCATGCTTAAACAATAATCATAGTAGAGATATCTACAACTTCAGTGCGCAATTTATCAAAAACATTAGAAAATTCATAACCAAACCTTTATGTTTCATAATTAATTTGAGTTTCAGTACTGGTACATTCACTAAACTTTTAAAAATTTCAAAAATTGTTCCGATTCATAAAAAAGGAGACAAGTCGAATGTAGGGAATTATAGACCTATTTCGTTGCTGCCTATCATATCAAAAATTCTTGAAGCTCTTATTCATAAAAGAATTTCTAATTATTTCGAAAGCCATAAAATTCTAACCCCATATCAATATGGTTTTAGACGAACTAAATCCACAAATGATGCGCTACTAACAACCCTAGCAAAGATATATGATATAGTTGACAAAGGTAATTTTGTAACTGCAAGCTTTTGTGACCTATCGAAAGCTTTCGATTGTGTCTCACATGAAATATTGCTCAGTAAACTTGAATATTATGGAGTTAGAGGTGTACCCTTAGATCTACTAACCTCGTACCTACAGAATCGATATCAAACGGTCTATGTTAATAATGACTTTTGTAATTTGGAAAATGTTAATACTGGAGTGCCGCAGGGCTCCATCCTAGGGCCCCTGCTTTTTGTAATATATATTAATGATCTACCGTGTAATATTCCTGATGTAAACACTGTATTATTCGCTGACGACACGACTTTCATAAGACAATGTAACAATTTGGATTTGGCTAATAGTCAATTTTGTGACATTGTAGCTAAGGCTGAACTATGGTTTACGGCAAACAAGCTTAAACTAAATATTGATAAAACTCAGAACATGATAATATCAAATAGAAATTTAGATGTCGACAAAAATGTGCATAGTGTCAGTTTCCTTGGCTTACATATAAGCAATAATATGACATGGACAATTCAAGTTGATAAACTATGTAATAAATTAACGTCCAGCTTATATGCTCTGAGGAAATTGGCCCAAACAGCAAATTCTGATACACTCAGAACAGCTTATTTCGCATTGTTTCATAGCCATATATCTTATGGAATTCTGCTATGGGGTTCATGTTCTGAAAGCATGAAAGTATTTAGACTACAAAAAAAGCTTTAAGAATTATTTCAAAAAGTGGATTAAGAGAACATTGTAAACCACTATTTAAAAAATACAAGATAATGCCAATACCATGTATTTACATATACATTTGTCTTCTATATGTCAAAAACAATGTTAACAAATATGTGTCACATACGAATGTACATGAATATGAAACAAGAAATAGAAATAATATTATTACTAAGCTTGTTAGATTAAATAAGACGAAAAATTGTATTGATTATTGGGGTCCTCTATTGTTCAACAAACTGCATGTTAGTATAAGAAATGAAAACACTGGTAACTTTAAAAAAATAATTATCTGTATGTTGCAAAAACATTGTTTCTACAGTATCGCTGAATATATGGAATGTACTACTTTGTAAACTAGAAGTAATATCATTATTGTATCGCCATTTTTTTGTCACTGCCTATGGTTTACATTTTTGTAATGTCTAACCAAAATAAATATTATTATTATTATTATTATTATTATATAAAATGTTTGGAGTGCACCCCGAGGTGATCTGCACACGCAGCACATCGCGTTGTCTGATTACTCCAAACATTTTATATATATTTCATATTCTGTATTATTTTATTCAATTAATATTATATACCTGTGTTCGTGATTTATTTCTATTCGTTTTCCTACACACTCCTACAAAGTGGTGACCCCGACGTGATAAGAACACGCAACCTTCTTGGAACATGTTACGATGGGATGCTGCATATGTTTGTGGCGTCACAGTGTCGCCACATTCAAAAATAAAATAAACTCATAACAGTAATTCAATTAAAAATTGTTATCAAAATGTAATTAAATCAAATTTAAATAAAATGAAATATTAAATTTTAATTAAATAAACGATTATTCAATAGTAACATCTCAAATGCTAAGAATTTAAACGATTAAATTTGACATGTTTGGCTTAAGCCTCGTACAGACCTGCGAACGGTTCGCTGAACCGTTCGGCGAACCGCTCGGTGAACCACGGCCACACCGGCGCAACAAAACGGCGAACCGACCGAAGTTCTGCAACACGTGCAACGTTTGCCTGCAACGTTTGCGCGATCCATCCGTTGTCGGTATTTCGACGAACGATCAAAGGATGTTGCGCGAGCACGTTGCAGCTAGTGTGGACGCGACGGCGAACGGATACTTGCAACAAATGATTTTATTTCACTTTATTCTTTAATTTGACATAGATTAAATTTTGCTCTTCATTAATACTATATTTATTAAAAATAAATACTTTAAAATTTATAAAACTCTATATAAATCACGATTTATTTGGAATCCGCAAAATAAAGATCATATGACATTTCCACCAAAGTCTACGACTCCTTTTTTTATTACTTATTTTTATTACATACCAAACAATAAATTTAAAAAAAATAGAATTAGCTGCCAAAAAATGTTTCAAATGGAAGATGTTAACAAAAATGTTTGGAATATAAAATGTTATTTGCACTTTGTTGTGCATGCTTCTAATTTTGAGAAAATCTCAATTATATATTTAACAATATGTTTCAATAAACTTACAATTACAATGAGAACAATAACTAAAACATTTTCAATATCTATACATATGTCAAATAATTGTGAAGAGTCAAAAATATGTGTCGTTTGAAATATTATAAAAGCAATATTTATATTATTAGTTATAAAGTTTTAAAATAAAATCATAGTTACAATGAGAACAAAAAAAAAATTAAACAAGTTTAACATCTATATGTCACGGCTTCAATGTCCATTTTAAAGCAATTCTACATACATGCATCTGCAACAAAAATGGAAAAGAGACGAACATTCCCCCACCATCATTTGCGAGTGCTCGCCAAACCGTTCGCCGAACAGTTCGCCGAACGGTTCGCAGGTCTGTACGAGGCTTTATGCAATAAATTTGGCTGAAAGTGTGCGAGTACATAATAATTTGAAAAAACACGAGACCGCATTAAATTCTTAGCACTCGGAATATAACTATTGATTAAACAGTTTGGTGCTATTCAATCACTTATTTAAAATATACATCAATGGAAAATGAGACATTCTGATTGGTGAAATTTGTAAAGAGTGAAAACATCAAAAAGTAAAAGGAACACAAAAGAAATTCAATTAAAAATTAATATCAAACTTTAGATTAAATATAAATAAAATATTCCACTTGAAGCAAATCGAATTCAAATAAAATGAAATATTCAACTTGAATGTGGTCTATCACCATTTTTATTAAATTGAAATTGAAGACTATCTACATTTATAAAAAGTCTTAATTGTTATTCATTAAGCCACAATGATTTTTTTTAAATGTTGTGACGTCATTGTAGAGGTGTTGCTGGATCTCAAACAGTACAGATTTTAAATAATTGTAGTCATATAAATTTTTTTACTAAATTTATTGTTATTATTACAATAAAATAACACATTTATCTGACAAAAATTATTTCAATCTCTACTGTTTGAGATCCACCAACACCTCTATAATGACGTCACAACATTTTTAAAAAACATTGTGATGTAATAAATAATAATTAAGACTTTTTAAAAGTGTAGATAGTCTTCAAGGTAGATAGTTTCATAAGAAAAAAATAAAAAAAAAATGGTGAACGGCCCCATTATATCAAACATATTAAATTTAAATAAATACAAATATTAAACATGCATTAAATCAACGATTATTCAAAAGCAAAATAACCTCTTAACAGGAAATTCAATTAAATTGTTGTCAAACTATAATTAAATTAAACTTAAATTGAATCAAATCAAATTTAAATAAGGTGAAAAATTAAATTTAAAAAGAATGAAAAATGATTCAATAGTAAAATAAAAAATACAGGGTTAATAAGTAAGCCATAACATTATAAACAGATTTAAAATTCGGTTCAATATTACAAAATCCTCAAAAATATTACCAGATAATTGTTTATTAGACTTTAAAGTGCAAATTAAATATCGACGTACCATAAAAGGAAGCTCAAGTTCGCCGATGAGCTCAGATTTCTGGCCAGACCTCAAAGAACGCACTGCTGCGCTTCAGTACAAAGATGGCTGACATCGACAAATTGACAGTCTCGAAAGGTTGAGTCATGTGCGCAGATGTACAGATACATGCGAAGAAGAGTTGACCGTTGGTTTGATGTCGAATTTCTAGAAAGAAATTAAATTTAAGTAACACAAACTTAAACAAAATAAACACTAAAAACAAATGAAAAATATCTAAAACCTAGGAAATAATTATTAATCAATTAAACTTCCACCAATCAGCGATGATTCAAATACAAAACAAACGGAATAATTTTAGAGAAATGAAAAAGAAAATCACTAAAATATTACCTGCGATAATTAGGTCACTTGTTTATGTATCAATTAAATATAAACTTACCATGGATGCAAGCACAAATTTGATGATGTTAATAGATTTGGCAAGCAACGGAATAACGGTGTCGTTCGAACCACAACAGAGATAGCATTGAAGAGAACGTCCAGCTTAGCATCTACTGCGTAACGCGGTTCATCTTTCTGGTAGAAGACTTGTGATTGGCTGCAATCGACAGGTGGCTTGTATTATCACGTGCCAACGCGGCAACGATGACCAAGCGGGACTATAGCTTGTACAAAAATCCGTGGCGATTGACTTGACTTGCTAATGGGATAAGCTAGCCCTATTCAGCGGGGTGCAAGTTTGTCTGATGTTCAGGAGTGGATTATTATAATTTTTGGCTTAGATGCTTCAATCTCCGAAATTTTTAATACGATTATCTTTTCAATTGTTTCCCCGAAAACTGTTAAGTAAGATAATTTTATACAAATATACCTTCAGAAAACGACATTTAAAATTCATTTTATTAAAATTTTTCATATTTTGATATTACTTGTGTCTGTTTGTGTAAAACTCATTTGAAAATATTATCCAGTACAACCCTGTAAAGTAGTCCCTCATAAATTTCTTTAATCCTCTTATGGAATACCTGCTGAGAAACACTAATGGAATCAATCGCCACGGATTTTTGTACAAGCTATATCTGTTTGTGGCTTAATATCTGTAAAAGGAAATTAGTTTTAAGTAACATTCGACAACAAATTTTGATGATAAATAGCCGGTTTAGCAATTTACGAATAAACCCTAAATTAGCTATATGTCGAATAAAGAAAAAATATCGCATCAAAATTCTAACCCAAATTACATTACTTGTTCTAATTGCCAATACTTGATGGGACATTTTTTATTTATACGCTAAATAGTTCATCTGGAGTTTATTCGTAGTTGGAGAAACCAGCCCTAAAACAAATCAAAATAACAATAAATAAACCAGAAAACGTCAACACTCACCAGATTACTTAAAAACAAATAAACATCGTATGAACAACCTTAGAAAGTATTTAGATTAACAAATGAAAGTAACCATTGGTGGAAAAATTTTAAAAAATACACCACGAAAAGGCCACGAAATTACTTATAAACAAATTAAATTATCGTAAAAATTTCATTAATAACAAAAGAAAATAACAATTTATTTAAAACCCACGACACTACTAAAAAAACAAATGAAATAAGGTACTTGGTAATAGAATCAAAATGTTTAATTTAACTTCACTCAAACAATAACCGCCATTAGCTCTCACAATCTCAACGATTATTCTGCGAAAAATAATGAAATCCGCAAAAAAATTACTCGCAAATTGTTCACCGAATTTACATTAATAATTAAATAATGTCCTACCATCGATGCAATATCACAAACACAAATATTTAAAGAGTAATTGTTAAAGTATGTGTAGCGGTGCACCAAGCGTGTAGCTAGTTCGATAACCAAGACGGAAGAGACTGTTACTCGCGCAAGACAGGAAAGCGCCAAGTTGAATAAGACAGCTTAGTTGGCATGCGCTATACACAGGCGCGGACTATAAGTTTTGGTTACCAAGAACATAAAACGTTTTTCTTATAAATTTTGGTTTATTTTTCTTTATACTTGTTACATAATATTGTATTCTTATTAACAATGATAACTTTTACTGATATTTTGCAAAACAAGACGTATAAATATTTTTTTAATAATAAAAAAGCCATTATCATATTTTTCTTCCACAATTTGACAGGCCCTTTATATTGTTTTAGAAATTTTAAAAAGAAGTTTATCCGAATATTTGATATATAAATTGTTTGACTCTATTATCCTATTTGCTAATAATTTATGTTAAATTATCAAAATATCAAATTTTGTTTTCTTATTAAATTAAAAATGAAGAAAAAAATATTGTTTTCCGACGACTGCTAAAGTTGCCTTTGACGCTTGCATTTGTCAACGCAAAATTTGTTTTTTTTTCTTTTATACAAATTTATCACCATGGATACGAAGTATAAGAACAGCTACAATGTTAGTCATGCGTTTTTTTTTATCAGACGAAAACTGATTTCTTTCCTGTGTGTTTTCGAACCGCCAAGTGCATTAATCCGGTATTTTAGTGTCGTTGCTAGGTTGCAATAAATAACAGTACGGGAATATCTTTTCCGGGCACTGGCAAAGTATGCCCGTACAATTTAGCTTTTCAAATAAATTTGACGCTTGTGAAAATAAATAATCAAACTATGGATACGCTATCCTCAGATATTTTCATCAAAACAACGTAAGTAATATTTTTCTCTTGTTGGTTGTCTGACGTTTATAATTAAAATGTAAAATAACAAATTATTGAATGTAAACCGATCGAAAAAAATAGTACGTATACCATGCAGGAAACGTAAACTTTACACAAAAAATTGAATGTTCCCCAAAATAAGATCAAAGCTTGCTTTGGAAAACCAACAGTCTAGTTTTAAAAATACAAAATGTTATGGTTTGTATGTGAGTACTTTTTGTACAAAAAACTAAAGAAATACTTTCGAAATGAATCAAGCAATTATTAAAATGTGTTTAATAGTGATATTTTACAATTACTTCGTGTGAAACTGTTGAAAATAAAGTATTATTCGTGGAATTTCAATTTTGTGTTGACAAAACATCGTTTCAATTGTGCCACTATCCAGATATTAAGAAATTTTATTAATTTACAAATATAACTTGTATATATTATTCGGTACAGTTCTGTATTGATATCTGTAAAATATGACGTGGAACAGATATTACCAAATATCAAACGTACTGTTGTTCAGAAACAACAACCAAGACTTTATGCTGCAAATCGATTTATATATCTTTAATAACAATAGCTAAAATTGTTTTTATGCTCAAAACATTTTTCATGCATTATTACCAACCTGAAACTTGAAATTCGCTCACTCTTGCGGTAAATAAAACCCAACAAAATTATTTTTCCGCCTACCACTATAGTAAGTATGATATTATTACCTTCGTAACAGGGTTGTAAGTTTGATTTTGCAATCACCGGGTGGTAATTTTTTTTATTGCGACCCTAGGGGCGTAAGTAAAATTGTAATTATATATTAATCAAATAACACAATTTTTTAATCTATGTATTTAATAGGCAACTATTACAGTTTGCACAATTAATTAACACATTTTATAACAATTTATATTTTGTCTGGTAAATGTTTCTGATTTTTTCGGTTGATATCCATCATTTTTACGCTTCAGAAACGCATTTCATTTAGGGTATTTTGAAATATCGTAATTTTCATAAATATAAATTGTAGTCTTCAATATTGAATATTCACACCACAATCTTGAAGGTGACTTTAGTACTTTTGATCTTTATAGAAAATAAGCTAATAATACATTTACATTACTTACGTTTTACATTTTAGACCAATTTTTTAAAGTTTCATACCTTTGTTTAGATTTTGTCGGTAATAGTATTAACAATGCTACAGTAGCTGCTTCTTTTATTTTATAATCATTTTTCCTAGTTTTATAATCAGGCAAAAATTACAATGAATGAAAAATAAATTTTCTTATTTATTTAAGATTGACAGTTAAGTAACCATGTCAACAAGAGAAACAAAGTAAAATAGGTTCCTCTGATTTTCGAAATAAAATTGTTAATGAAATAAATTGTAACTATTTTTAAATAGAAAATTGACTTGTTAGGCGAAAAAATATTATATGAATCGCGTGTCGTAAGTGTTTTCATGGTCTCGTGTATTTTGTAGCCCTCGGCTGCACCTCGGGCCACAAACTATACCCTCGACCACAAAACTCCACTTACGACCCTTGATACATAAATAACTATTGGGCCTGAATAACTTTTAAAAGGTACGAAATATCGGAAAAAGTTCCAAATAAATACTGTAGCCAATACTATTCTACATCTTTCTGAATATAACAAAATTTACTCTAACTCAATTATTTACTGAGATATGCTCAAAAAACTGTTCTGGGTTTCAAGTAAACTACCACTTCCGTTTGATGGATTACCACCAAAATATAACTAGCCCACAATTGGACTTTGTATACATTAAATATGAAAATATCTTTAGATTTGGGAGTGAAAAACACAGGACTTCCCATTTAAATTAGGCGATAATTGCTAAACGCTACAAAATATTTTAAAAAAATCTGTCGTGGCAACACATAACATCCCGTTCAATACAACGGTACAAAATAGTATTTGGCGATACAGGAAAATATCTAATTTCTTTATAATCTATTTATGTTTAAGAAATTTAAATTTATTCGTATATTTATTTAATTTTTGACATTTCACTAAGAAAACAGCTTCACATATGTCACATTTCGTGAAAATTGAAATGAAAGATTTATGAAAATTAATATATTTTATCCAAAACCTCTCAATAAATGCTCTATAACTATGGCGATTTTAAACAAGCAAAGTAACACATTATCCACTAGTAGATTTGAGGAAAGCCACTAGTGAGTATTTTTTTATTTATAACAATAATAATAACACACAACACCTTGGTAACTACTTCGATTGACATTTTAGTTTAAAAGTTTAAAGCATATGTCACTGTCAAATAATATTTCTTTAATACATTTTTCATTTATTAAGAAGTGTTGGATAAAACGTTATACTTCACACGTGGGCAAAGTGGAATTACCCACTCGATAAAATTATCTCACTCAGCCTTCGGCTTCGTGAGCTAAAATTTCTCTCATGGGTAATTCCTTACTTTGCCCACTTGTAAAGTAAATAACTATTATTTATATATTTTATTATTTCTAAATATAATGAAAATTACTAAAATTAGTGGACGCAAACAGATGTAAGATTACATATTCTAGAATTTTCAAAATAACAGAAATTGTTGAAAAATTAATTTTACCGTGTTTTTCTCAGAAAACTGTTAAGGATAGCTTCCGGTTAACCAATTTTATCCAAAATATAATCAACTCTTAATAAAAATATAAGAAGAAAAAATACACAAAATTGTATTTATTATTTGAGTTTTGCGAGACGAAAACATGCAGACCGACATAAATAAATAAATACAGACAGACATACATACAGGAATACATACACATGCATACAGCCATATAAACAGACAGACATACACATAGACAGACAGAGATACATACATACAGAAAGTCAAACAGACATACATTTACATACACATACATACAGATAGATAGATATACAGACAGACTGCTTATTGAAAACTCACTACCAAAAACAATTCCACCCTTACTCAGAAGTAGGCGGGAGACAAGAAGTTTCAAATAAAAATTGTAGCTTACTTACCAGACTTACCTTAAATTGATTATTAGTCGAAATGTAAACTACCACTTCCGGTCGATGGATTGCCACCAAAATTTAATCAGCTACCAACTTAAACATGTAAAAGCTAAATTTGAAATTTGAACTTCATAACTTCATTGGAAATGTAAAAAATCTTCGATTTAATCAGAATCAGGTACAAAACTAAATTGGAATGTTGAGGTTAGGCTACATCACTACTAGCGCCACTGTTCTCAAACTTTCGTATGATATTTACTCGAATATAAAATAAGATACTCTAAATTGCCAAAGGAATTATATCTTTATTTATATTAAGTTTAATTGTTGTAAATTAAGACTTAAAATATGTAAATATTATTTTTACATTAAAAAACATATAATATTTACTGTCATGAAAAATCGTTGTTTTAGTGCCATGGAGTAGAACCAATGACGTAACACAAACTTTAAAAAATTATATCTCGGGTAATATTTGGATTTTTCACATCGAGTTTTCACTGATCGTTATATATTCTAATAGTTTCATAAAAAAAAATTGGTTCATGGGCCCATTACTGGATTATTTCAAGTATGAGGACAGCTATAAAAAAAGTTTTAAATAAAACTTGTTCACCATGAAATTTGTAACATAAAAGGTTCTTAGTGATTTTCTGGTATCTACTTCCGGTTTTCAGAAAAACTAACTTAAAATTTTACGGTTTCCTGAATGTTCATGTCAATTTATTCAATTTATTTCAAGTATGAGGACACCTATAAAAAAATTTTCAAATAAAAGTTGTACCCAATAAAATTTCCAAACATAAAAGGTCCTTATCAATGTTTCCCGTATCTACTACCGATTTTGAGAAAAACACTTCGAAATGTCAAACAACAAAATTAAATTCACCGTAACCGTGATGGAGGGATCCACGTCAGGTTCTGGGTCAGCCCAGTCGACGATGACCTCCTGGTTCCAAAGATTGATGGTTCCGGGAGCCACCATCTTCTTCGCCATGGCAGCAGTGCGGGGGTCCTCGAATTCTACGAATAAGATTCCAGGATTCTTTTTGCGATCTTCTGGATTAGGGTACATGATGATTTCTTTTACTGTCTGCATAAAAATTCATATATTTCATAAAATTTCTTCAAGTTTTAGCGGAGCTATAAGACCGGGGTCTTCAAATTTGGATTCAGGAAGATTTTTGTAATAGAAAAATTTTATTTGGTCAACCGGAAGTATCTACTAAATTTTCTACACATAAATAAAAAGCAAAATAATGTCTTTTAGTTCACAAGACGAACAAATCAAATTATTTTAAATATAGGGCAAGGTACAAACAAAAGTTTTAAATAATAGTTGTTCCCAATAAAATTTGCCACAAAAAAGTTATTTAAATTTTTCCCGTATCTACTTCTGCTTTTGAAGAAAAACACAAATACACAAAACATAAAAAATACTTTATAATACATACCGAGCAAATTTTCGTCAGCTCGTCCCAAATTTCTGCCTTGCTTTTAACAAGTGGAATTCCTCCTATAAACAATCTACAATTTATCGACATTCTTGGATATGCCCAATTTATGCCCTGGACGAATTTCATAATTGTTCAGAATTTGAATCGCGCGCCAGGCATCACTGGAATTGCAATAAGTGATAAAAGCAAATCCTCTGTTGTATCCATTGTAATTCATCATCATTCTTAGTTCGTATATTGGCGCCACTGACTCGAAAATCGATACGAGCTCATCTTCAAAGCAGTCACGAGGAAGACGACCGATAAAGATCTCAGAACCTGGGAAAAAAATATTTTTTTCGACATACCAAAAAACCCCACTTTTCTTTCTCCGAAATAGTTAGGAATAGTTATTTACATACCAAACGCGGGAACGCTTGGTTCCCGGATGAGTGTTTGCCATAGATCGAAAAATTTGAAAAAAAAAAACGCTGCTAGCTTCATCATTTCCTGCTATTATTACAACATTTACATTATTTTTAACCCTACCAGGTAGTGTTTCTAGCGCAGAACGAAGCATCTCAAAATTAAAAAAAAAAAACTATTTGTGATATCGTATGAATCAAGAATGGTTGCAGGATATGTCTATCTTTGCTATTGAATCCGCAATAGCCGAAAAAAAATGCAGATATCTACACAATTTAATATCAGATTTTACTCAAAGCAAGGCACGAAGGATTTTAATATTTAAGTAGGTTTCACCCGGTTTCTTGGATTTTGCTTTATTAATAAAAGAAGAATAGATGTTTTATATTTTATTACGTTTTAATGTTATTTTTATATTATCTACATTTCCTTTTGTTTTTTATATATAAAGCCAAAAATAAACATTTTGTTTGTTATATATTATTTTAATGCTACTTATCTTAGTCACATATGAAGGTAATTCATAAAAATTGTATAAGTAAAATTAATATGGGGGGTAGGCGGGCCGGATTAAAAAATTTGCGACTTGAATTGCCTCATTCGCAACGCTCTTGGGGTAAACTTCAAGCTCGAGTGGGAGAAAGAAGCGCTTTCCCCTCTAGTTTGACAAATAACTACTTCCTCTTTCACGTACATAAAGTGTATTTTGTGACACTGTTTTTCTCGTGCTAGAAAATTGTGTTTTATACAACTGTTCTTGGGGAATTTATAATTTGTAATATTCTCTGTCAAACTTAGACCCGTGGCTCACGTAAAATTATTGCAGTTAGTTTTTTATTGAAGTAATAACAAAAATAGTCAAACTGCAAAGTACTTTGATTTATTAATATTACATAGGAAAAGGTACTTATTTATTTTTATTTTATTTGATTTTGTGAACGTGAAATAGGAAAAGTCCTAGTATGAAAAACACGTGTTCGAATGTCTAATTGTAACACTAGTTTATAATATACTATTTTATAAATCAGTATAAAAACCTTAAAGGAAAGAATATTTTCATTCTCGCTTGAATTGCTTAATTCGCAACGCTCATGGGGCAGCGCTTTCCTCTCTAGTTTGACAAATAACTACTTCCTCTTTCAACTACACAAAGTGAATTTTGTGACACTGATTTTTTCAAAAGCAATGCTACAAAATGAGTTTTATACAACTGCTTTTGGGGAATTTATTATTTGTAATATTGTCAGTCTGTCAGAATTAGACCTGTGGCTCACGTAAAATTATTGCATTTAGTTTTTCATTGAAGTAATAACACAAATAGTCAAACTGTAAAGCACTTTGATTGATTGATAATACATACGAAAAGGTACTTATTAATTTTTATTTTAATTGATTTTGTGAGTCTGCTATCAACTGTGATAGTGCGCGTATCAAATCAACCCGATCCTACGAATAGTTTCGTGAATCTACCATTCGCGCGCGAGTGCGCGCTCCAGTGGCGTACATCTATTATTGTTAAATTTTTAAAAAAATGTCACTAGTGGGGTAAAAAGTGACAAAACCAGTAAACAATCCGAAGAACAGAGATGGCATTGATAATGTAAAAATTAAAAAGGGCAGGAAACGGCAAAAACCCGATAACGAAGACAACATCGAATTTGAGTATAATGTAGATGTAGATGACAATGCAGGAATAGGATCAAACAACCCAAAAACTCAGAAAAAAGCTAAAATCCCACCTTTAGTACTTCACAGCTACATTAAAGACCACAGCAAAAGTGTAACAAATCTCAGGAAAAAATTAACTGAAGATGTCGATCTAAAATACAAAAACAACAAAGTTACTTTTCATGCCAAAAATATGATCGATTACGAAGTAATTAATTCTGAAATCATAGCATCCAAACTACAATTCCATACATTCACCCTAGTAGACAAAAAAACCGCTAAGAATGATACTCAAAAATATTCCTCCCAACATAAGTTCGGATGAAGTTAAAGAAGACTTAGTCACACAGAAATTAAAACCTACTAAAATCTCTCAAATGACGAAAAAACTTCCCACCGGGGAAGTTATTAGCTACCCTATTTTTGTAGTTTCTTTAGAACCAGGCACTAAGATAAGTGAAGTGACAAGTGTAAAAAAAGTATGTCAGTGCTTGATATCATGGGAAAAATATAAAAACAAAATAGATATCACACAGTGCTACAAATGCCAGGGCTTTGGTTACATAGCCACAAACTGTTATAAAACACCTAAATGCAGAAAATGTGGTGAGCAACACGAATCACAAAACTGCTCCAAAACTGTGACAACCATTAAATGTGCTAACTGCTCAGGAAACCACCTAGCTAGTTCCAAAGAATGTCCTGTATATACCAGAATCATAGCAAACAAAATATCAACCTCCCCCAATACTGGTAAGCCTACCACATCTTACACCTATAATACACAGCACTTTCCACTCCTAAAAACCTCACAAGACACAAGTTTCACTAATAAAAATAATCTAAGCTGGCCAAAAAATAATGGCCGGTGTAAACCTAAACAACATCAGTAAAATAATAAAGTCAACAATAAACAAAATGTCACTCGCAAATGATAATATTAGTAAACTAATGATATTAGTTGAAGCTGCTTTTGAACTACTTGATAATGATAAATAAAAGCTATCTAAACGAACTTATGTGGAACGCACGCTGCATAAAAAACAAACTAGACGAATTAAAAACTTCAATAAACGAACTAGATGCAGACATAGTTGCAATTAGCGAAACCCATCTAACTAAAAAACATAAACTTAAAGCAACAGGCTACAATATTCATAGGAAAGACCGGGACCGCGATTACGGCGGAGTTGCCTTAATGATCAAATCCCGAATCAAGCAGAATGAAATTCATATACCACAACTCAACACTATTGAAGCAATTGGTATCAAAATCAGTTTCCAAAACACTGACCAAGTCATACTCAGCATATACAATCCACCTAACAAAACAATATCAAACCATGACCTGCATATTCTTTTCTCCCTACACCCGAGACTCATCATACTTAGAGACTTCAACAGCAAACACATAGCCTGGAACTGCCCAGTTAACAATCGCAATGGTATTTACCTATTAAACTACATCACTAGACACAACATAGTTATAAAAGTTCCAAATGCACCAACACACTATCCTGCAAACAATACCAGACAAGCACCATAGACTTAATCCTCACAAAAAACCTAAATCGTTGCACGTTACCCGAAGCTTTCCCAATGTTAAGCTCTGACCACGACCCAATAATATTTAAAATCCTTAACAAACCTATTTACAACAGAGAAAGCAAAACTTTTAATTTCAAACATGCAAACTGGGCTTCATTTAGAAACCATATTAACAATAACATAAATTCTGTAGCGCCTGTCATGTATACACATACACACACACAAGCACGCATTCTCTGATTTTATGTATACAATAAAATACAGTTACTTAGAAATAAGGATTCTTTTGTTAATAATAATTTTGAGTAGTCTGTCACTGTTTATGAAAATAAATTCATCTTGTTTTCACTGAATCTAGCTTTTAATTACAATACTGCACCCTAATCACCAAAGTGGTGACCACCGACGTGATCTACTGTTGTAACGTTTTGTGATTAGTGCAGAACATTGTTTTGGTACCCATTTTGCTTAGGAAAAACTGAGTCTCACGCGAATAGACATGCCGAATGAATCTATGGTTGATACAGATCAACTCGTGAGCGCTTTGGGGAACGCTCTTGCTGTTAACCGCGTCGCAGTCCGGTTACCGCAGTTTATTTCATCAGATCCAAAGTTATGGTTTTCCATGGTGGAAGAAAATTTCGCACAAGCTGGAATTACAACAGACGCCACCAAATTTGGATACATAACTGGAGTTTTGGAACCGCGATATGCATTGGAAGTACGTGATATCATTGTAAGTAAGCCTGCAACAAACGCTTATACGATATGAAAGACAGAGCTAATTAAGCGCCTCAGTTCGACGCAAGAACAGAAGACACGTCGTCTGCTCGAACTTGAAGAAATGGGGGACAGAAAACCTTCACAGTTCCTACGGCATCTCCAGGGTCTCGCAGGTACATCAGTCCCAGAAACCATGCTGAGAACTCTCTGGCTCGGTCGGCTTCCAGCCAATATGCAGGCTATTCTAGTTGCACATAGAGATCTCAGTTTGCAAAAGGTCGCCGAGTTAGCTGATTCCATCAGTGAGTTAACGTCACAGCGATCAGCAGTCATGGAAATCGCACCACCAAGTGACATTTTAGTTGAGCAGCTCAAGCACTTGACGATCACAGTGCAACAAGAAATTGCTTCAATTCGCCAAGAAGTGTCGGAATTAAGACGCACTCAAGCTCATCCACAAGAGCGGTCACGTTTACGTTCACGTTCACGTTCACATTCACGTTCCAGGAACCGGCGAACTGGAATATGCTGGTATCATGACCGATTCGGTGAAAATGCAAGAAAGTGCACAAAGCCATGCACTTACACAACATCATACGACCAGGAAAACTTTACGGGCAGTCGTTGATGGCGGCAGACAACACTTGCCCAAATCTACGACGCCGCATTTTTGTTACAGATTTCAGCACAAAAAGACAATTCCTAGTGGACACTGGCGCCGACTTATGCGTGTTTCCGCGTTCCTATCTCCGAGGGCCACGAGAAAAGTCACAATATGAGCTTTCTGCAGCCAACGGTACAGCGATCGCGACGTACGGCACCATCACGCTGACGTTGAACGTTGGACTTCGCCGAGATTTCACTTGGAGGTTTGTGGTCGCAAATGTATCAAAACCCATCATAGGCGTCGATTTTCTTGCATTTTACAACCTCCTTGTGGATGTAAGAAATCGCAGGCTCATAGATGCCACGACGCATCTTATCGCACAGGGCATGCCAGTTAATGGCGAGACACCTTGTGTGAAGATCATTGCCGGCACAACAGTATATCATGAACTGCTTGCAAAGTTTCCGGAAATCACAAGACCTGACGGCGCAGTGAGACAGGCGAAACATCAGGTAAAACATTATATTAAAACTACGCCAGGTCCATCTGTCACTAGCAGACCCCGCCGCCTAGCTCCGAATAAATTAGAAGCTGCCAAAAAGGAATTCAACGCCATGTTGAAATTGGGTGTTATCCGACCGTCTCAAAGTTGTTGGTCATCTCCCCTTCATATGGTCCCTAAGCACGGTGACGAATGGAGGCCGTGTGGCGATTATCGCAGCCTCAACGCTCGAACGATACCAGATTGTTATCCAGTCAGACACATCCACGATTTTTCACAAACTCTTGCTGGTAAGAAAATATTTTCAACAATAGATCTTGTAAAAGCATACAACCAGATTCCGGTTGCTGAAGAAGACATACCAAAGACAGCGATAACTACGCCTTTTGGATTGTTTGAGTTTGCATTTATGAGTTTCGGACTTCGCAATGCGGCACAAACTTTTCAGAGATTTATCGATGAAGTGATTCGCGATCTAGAGTTCTGCTATGCCTACATCGATGATATTTTGGTAGCTTCATCTTCACCAGAAAAACACCAGAAGCACCTGGAGATCCTGTTCGAGCGCCTGCGAAAATATGGAGTTGTAATAAACTCCGCGAAGTGTGTCTTCGGCAAAGATAGAGTCAAGTTTCTTGGTTACTTGGTCAGCGGTTGTGGTACTCAACCTCTACCGAAGAAAGTTCAAGCTATTCGAGATTATCCACGTCCAAACACCGTGAAAAATCTTCGACAGTTCTTGGGGATGGTAAATTTTTATAGGAGGTTTATTCCTAAGGCGGCTCAGATACAAGCTTCATTAAACGACTTACTCCAAGGTAATGTCAAAGGCTCAACACCAGTCGTATGGACCCCGGAAGCAGCAGATGCTTTTGAGAGCTGCAAAGAGACATTAGCCCAAGCAACATTACTCGCTCATCCTAAATTGAATGCACCACTTGCTATCTTCAGTGACGCTTCAGATTTTACCATCGACGCAGCACTACAGCAACAAGTCGATAACGCATGGGAGCCTTTAGCTTTCTTTTCTAGAAAATTGAGTACTTCAGAACGCAAATATTCAACATATGATCGGGAACTGCTAGCCATTTATGAAGCAGTAAAATATTTTCAACATATGCTGGAGGCGAGAATATTTACCATTTTTACCGATCACAAGCCAATTACTTACGCATTTCGCAAGAAAAGTCATCAATCAACTCCACGACAATTTCGCTATCTCGATTTTATTGGCCAGTTTTGCACTGATCTACAACATATTTCGGGAGATGATAATATTGTTGCAGATGCTCTCTCACGTATTCAAGAAATTGAACCTGTGCTGAATTTTACGTTGCTAGCTGCCGCACAGAAGAATGACGAGGAGCTCAAAGCCCTATTAAGCGACAAGACATCAAGTTTGCATTTCAAAATGATCAGAATCCCTGAGACAGATGTTGAATTACAATGTGATGTATCTACAGCAACAGCACGCCCATTTGTTCCGATGCAGTTTCGTCAAGTTGTATTCAACAGCATTCATCGTCTCTCTCATCCAGGAATTAAGGCAACAGTAACCCAGCGCTACGTCTGGCCGTCTATCAAAAATGATTGTAGGGAATGGTCTCGCAATTGTCTCGAATGTCAATGTGCGAAAATCACTCGTCATGTGTCAACCGCAGTAGGTACATTCTCACCACCGTCAAGAAGATTTGAGCATGTTCATCTGGATATTGTTGTCATGCCCATCTCAGAAGGTTGCAGATATTGTCTTACCTGTGTTGACAGATTTTCACGTTGGCCCGAAGCAATTCCTATTGTAGATCAAGAAGCCTCAACTGTTGCTCGCGCATTCTACAATCAGTGGATCGCAAGATTTGGTACACCGTTACGCATTACTACAGATCAAGGACGGCAGTTCGAGTCACACCTATTTAGGCAACTAAACCGTCTAATAGGAAATACCCACTACAGAACTACCGCATATCATCCAGCAGCGAACGGCATGGTGGAGCGTTTCCATCGTCAATTTAAGGCAGCAATCAAATGTCACAAAAACTCTAGATGGACCGAGATTCTACCATCTGTCATGCTTGGAATTCGGGCAGCATGGAAGGATGACCTTCAGGCAACAACAGCAGAGATGTTGTATGGAGAACCCCTTCGGTTACCTGGCGAATTTCTTACTTCATCACAGGCAGCAGGCGATGAAGATACAGCCAACTTTGTGCAAGTTCTACGCCAGCATATGCAACAACTGCGCCCTGTCAATGGTTCCAAGCATGGAGAAAAGTCGACATTTATTTTTAAAGATTTAGCAACTACCGAACATGTATTTGTCCGACGAGACGGGCTCAAAAAACTATTACAAGAACCATATGAAGGTCCGTATAAAGTTGTTGCTAGATTTGAGAAAACGTTTGTGGTTCATATCCGGGGCCGAGATGTCACAGTCTCTATTGATAGACTGAAACCGGCATATATTATGGCAAACAAAGAAAACAATGATGACAACGAATTTGAAGAGCCTGAAGATACCTTCATTGCCAGTCCAGTGCCAGAAAATATCGTCCACTCTCAAGAACGCACTACGAGATCAAATAGAGTTGTCCGTTTCCCAGATCGTCTACAAGTTGGAATTTCATGATCTTCATCATTGGCAGGGGAGTACTGTAGCGCCTGTCATGTATACACATACACACACACAAGCACGCATTCTCCGATTTTATGTATACAATAAAATACAGTTACTTAGAAATAAGGATTCTTTTGTTAATAATAATTTTGAGTAGTCTGTCACTGTTTATGAAAATAAATTCATCTTGTTTTCACTGAATCTAGCTTTTAATTATAATACTGCACCCTAATCACCAAAATTCTAACCCTGTTATTAATAATGCGGCGGTTATTGAAAAGAATCTGACAAGACTAACGGAAACTATCACCCAAGCCATATACTTATCAATACCTACAACAACAATCGATGCATATAAACACAATCTACCAGATAATATTAAAAACTTAATCAATCTAAAAAACAAATACAGAAACAAACATCAGCGAACACGTTCTCACGTATACAAACTGATAACAACGCAACTAACAAAACGAATCTCGGAAGAAATTAAAAATTATAAAAATAAACGCTGGAATCAATTTCTACTGGAACAATCACCAGGGAACGCTAGCTTCTGGCGCCTAACAAAACAATACACAAATGAAAGGCAATATATACCGCCACTAAAACATAACAACAACTGTAAATACTCGCATGCAGGTAAAAGTAATTTAATTGCCAACACATTCGCAAACATACACACTCAAAACCTGAACATGAGCAGCCCCTCACATAATCAAAAAGTAAACAGGGCGGTTAAATCTTACCATAAAACACTGCCGGACGAAAACACCAACATAAAATTAGCCACGTCCGCCGAATTACTCTTAATAATAAAGAAGTTGAAGAACAAAAAAGCACATGGACTTGACAAACTATCACCAATCTTCATGATGATGTTTGGTCATTTCCCAACCGCCTGGAAAACTGCAAAAGTAATTCCAATACATAAAAAACGGTAAAGACGCATCACTCCCAGCTAGCTATAGACCCATAAGCTTCCTATGCACATTGAGCAAGATAGCTGAAAAAGTAATCTACAAAAAAAATTATTAGACACATAGAAGATGAAAATATCCTGAGAAACGAACAGTTTGGATCGATGCAACTCGCACGCGTCACCGAAGTAATAACAGACAACTTCAACAAAAATTAACACACTGGTATGGTCCTACTAGATATTGAAAAGGCCTTTGACACTGTTTGGAAAAATGGTCTGATTTACAAACTAATACAAATGAAGTTCCCTTCTTACATTATTAAATTCATATCCTCCTACCTGACGAACAGACAATTCCCATCCAAAAAATATCCTTGCAGGAGTTCCCCAAGGATCAATCCTGGGACCAATACTTTTTAACATATACATCAATGACATCAAAAACTCTGCCGATACCGAAATTGCACTTTACGCGGATGACACAGCCATAATGCGTACTTCATATCGCACAGATACTATAACCAACAGCCTACAATCAAATATAACAAAAGTCTCTAAACAATTAGCAAAGTGGAAAATTAAACTAAATGCACAAAAAACAGAAGCAATAATATTCACAAGAAGAAGATCGCTACTACATCATAACATAAAGCTTGAAAACAATGAAATCCCGTGGAATAAGCAAACAAAATATCTCGGACTTATCCTTGATAAACCACTAAGATTCACTGCACACATAAATGAAAAGTGCAGTAAAGCCATCGTGTAAAGTGTAAGCTTTTTCCACTAATTAACAGAAACTCTAAACTAAACACATCCAACAAACTGTTGATCTACAAATTATATATAAGACCAATCTTAACCTATGCCTGCCCTGTATGGAGCTCAACAAGCAACACTAACTATAAAAAGTTACAGAATAGTACAGAACAAGTGTCTTAGAATAATTACAAACTCTTCCAGATCAACAAAAATTAGTAAATTACACAAAAAAGCAGACATAATACCAATTAAGGACTACATACACAAATTAACATCTAAATTCTTCAACAAATGTTCCATGCACCCTAATAATCTAGTGTCCCACCTTTAACTACAGAAGGTATTGTAACGTTCGTGGGTTTTAAAACGTTTTTATTTAACTAATAAAACAATTATTAATAACAAGTAATATATAATTATTATTATAAATAGTAAAAGTTAATTAACACTAAGTATATAACACTAAAATAACGAATACAAAAACTTATATACTAACACTTATCACTACTATAATTAAACACTATTATTTATATTAACTAGCCGAGCGATATTTATTGACGACGATATATTTATTTTCACACCGAGCAGTATATTTATATTCACAAGTTCTTCCGCAGAACTTCGGAGTCGACTAAGTCATCTGACTTACTGACTCAACTCGACTAACTGAGTCCGAGTCATCTAAAAGACTCACTGCTCGGGAGTCATCTCAAAGACTGACTGAGTCTCACTGCCTGCTCGGGAGTCATCTGAAAGACTCACTGCTCGGGAGTCATCTTAAAGACTGACTGAGTCTCACTGACTGTCTGCTCGGGAGTCAAGTAACTGACTGACTGCTCGGGAGTCAAGTAACTGACTGACTGCCTGACGGCTGCAGGCGATTCCTTTTATATCTGGCGTTCCTTGTTTCTGGAAGGTTCTGGAATATTTCCTATTGTGGAGCAAACGACTTGTTCGAACCAGCAAGCGTTGAGTCATTCACTCGGCCGCGCGGCGTGGCGGCGCGGCTTCCCTATTGTGGAGCAAACGACTTGTTCGAACTCGCAGCGTTGCGTCATCACTCGGCCGCGCGGCGTGGCGGCGCGGCGTTGCGGCGTACGCCGACATGATTCAGCTTGTCTCTGCCGCGTTCGTTACACTGCCCCCTCCTTAGGTCTGTTTCGTCCCGAAACTTTCCTGCTGCTGGATCTACAGCTATTCCTCTTCCAGAGACAAGATAGTGAACTTCTTTACGAAACAGGTTACATTTCTTAGGACTTAGTTTCAGGTTGGCGCTTCCAAACCTCTGGAAAACTTCTTCTATTTCTACCCTGATAATTTTACAAAAAAAAGTTTCAAATAAATTTTGTAGAGCATTAAATTTTACATCTGGGTCAAATAGTACTTCGAGCTTTATTTGTTTTGCCACTGTTTTAATTAGACTTGAAGTTGATACATCATTACAAATTTTATCGCGGAACCAGAAATCATAATGCAAAAACAATACGTAGTGAGTGCCCTGATTATTTTACAAAAAAAAAATGCTTCCAGAAATAAATTCTGCATCGAATACTGTTTCTCCCATTTATATATCTTGTTTAGTTCCGGTTTTAAAATTAGTAATAAAACGGGGCGCCGCACGTTTCATACCCCTCCTCACCTCTTAATTTTACAACAAAATGCTTCAAATAAATTTTGTAGAGGATTTTATTGTGCATCAGGATCATGTTGTTTCTACGCGATTTCTTTGTTCTATTACTGTTTAAATTACGTATGAAATCAAAAAAACTATTTTTAATTAAATATTAAATTATTAAAAGAACTTTTTCGTGACCTACCTTTTTCTAGGGGGTTTCCGTCCCAATTTGGAGGAGGTCCATAGTATCTTTGGCCATTTCTTTGAATGCATGGGTAACCCGTACGCATTGACAGATGAAGAAGTCGTTCACATATTATAGTGTTGTTCTTTTTGTTACAACTAAACTGAGACAAACTGAGAGAACTCACTCCCCCCCCCCCTTTCCGATGCTGCACCACCCGCGAAATAAACTGAAAATGATCTACGCAACTCAGTTCGGTGGAAGGGGTAAAGTCCATTGAAACAATTCTGCTCCAAACGTTGCAGATTGTTATCAGTGATTTGAATTTGTTGCAAAGAAGTTAAATTTATAAAAGTATCTGGGTGTACAGTGGTTAATTCATTATTTTGTAAATTTAATGTTATTAAATTATACAAGTTAATAAAGGCACCTTTTTTAATATCATATATGTTTCCAGTGGATAAATCCAAATATCTGAGATTCGACAGCCGTTTAAAAATGACGACGTGAATGTTCCTAAAAGTAGAGGAAGCGTTGAATGTTTCCAATGAACTAAGACCAAGCAATGAACCCGGATCAATTTGCCAAATATTGTTGCGATTCAATTTTAAGTGTTTTAGTCGTTTTGTTTTATTAAATATATTTGATTTTAGTTCAGTAAATTTGTTCTCTTCTAGGTTGAGAGTCATAATCCAGGCAATGAAGACATAAAAATGGGCTTTCATTACAAAAGGCCAAGGAGTTTTCATCTTTTGTAGATTTTTACAGTTCGATGTCCTAATTAATATTCTGAGTTTGCGACCTTGAGCGACCGCCGCTCGCGCCACCATATTGGAAAAAGGGTACCAAAAATCAGTTTTTCAAAAATATCTTCTCTCCAGCACCACTTAGCTTGAAAATAGTCATAACAAAAATTATAGAGCATAAAATTTATAATAACTTCTGTTTTTAATATTTTCCAATGAGATGAGTATTTAACGAGTTATAGCGAAGTCAAACTCAGCAAGTTTCTACAATTCGCAAAATCGCTATATTTTTTCACGAAATTTAAGCAAATATCGATTACATAATACGTACTACCGTTTTTACTCATGTCCGCACCACCATTAGGTAGAATGAGAGGCACGTTTTTTTTTTTTCAGTAGGTTTAATCCACAATTCGCTATTTACTGATATTTTTTTCCGTTTCGATGCCCTAGGCCTAGATGGTCCAGGCTCATTTATATCAACATCTTGTAAATTTATTTCCTCCTTTCCCGAGTTTTCATCTTTGTTGTCTTCTTCGTCCTAGTGTGCCAATAATTTCGCAACGCTTGATGTATCCCAAAATCCTGTTCGCTAAAATTCGTTTAGTTCTAAGAGAAAATCATATGATATAATCTAAAACTCCTGTAAATACCATCAATTTGCTGTGCGCAAGTGAATAGAAAACAGTAAAGCGTATTAAGTAACAGATATTTTCTGTTTCGTGAAAAAATATAGCGATTTGCGAATTGCAGAAATTTGCAGAGTTTAACTCCGCTGTAACTCGTGTACTACTCATCTTATTGGAAAATGTTTATAACAGAAGTTGTAGGGAATTTTATGCTCTATAATTTTTGTTATAACTATTTTTATCCTAAGTGGCACTGGAGAGAAAATATTCTTGAAAAACTGTTTTTTGGTATCTATTTCCAATATGGCGGCGCGTGAGGCGGTCGCTCAAGGTCGCAAACTCAGAACATTAATTAGGACACCGAACTGTAAAAATCTACCAAAAATGAACACTCCTTGACCTTTTATAACCCCGAAAGTACTCATTGCCAATTTAAATAAAAAATTTGAAGAAAATTATTTACGTTTTCTCGGATAATACAGCTGAACTAGACTTACCAAAAGTGTGAAAATAATGATGCTAATAGATATATGTCCGATCAATCGATTGCCAAAAACCGGAAGTTACTATTTGATTCCGTTCCAGATTTACAGTAATTTAATCACAAAATTTTAAGAAAATTACTTAAATTTATTTACGTTTTCTCGGAGAATATGTACACATACAGCTGAAGTGTAAAAATAATGTTCCAAATAGATATTTGTCCGAGCAATCGAATGTCTAAAACCGGAAGTCGCTATTTGATTCCGTTCAAGATTTTCAGTAATTTAAACACAAAATGTTAAGAAAATTATTTTAATTTATTTATGCTTCCTCGGGAAATATCTGTATATTACAACTGAACTAGACTTCCCTAAAGTGTAAAAATAATGGTGTAAATACAAAAATGTCCGAGAAATCAATGTTGATAACCGGTAGTCGATATTTCAGTCCGTTAAAAAATGTCAGCCGTTTTTGTGTATTAACACAAATTTATGAGTTGGTTTTCACAGACTGAGAATTTTATATTTTTATTTTCTCGATTTTCTCGAAAACTATAACACTTACATAAAAACTATTAAGAACCTTTTCTCTAGAGAATTTTATGGTCTATAATTTTTGTAATAACTATATTCAACTTTGGTGCCGCTGGAGAGAAGATATTCTCGAAAAACTGTTTTTAGTACCTTTTTTTCAATATGGCGGCGCGAGCGGCGGTCTCTCAAGGTCGCAAACTCAGAATATTAATTAGGACACCGAACTGTAATAAATCTACCAAAAACGAACACTCCTTGACCTTTTGTAACCCCGAAAATACTTATTGCCTGGACTATCACTAGTAACAGCAAATCGTTGAAAGACCCAGGTTCTAAAATTGTTATATCTAAATTAGATTAATCTAAATCCTGCAAACTTTCCAGACCTTGAAATGTATTTCTCACCAGAATTTCAATGGAATTATTTGTTAGTAACAATTTTGTGACACTTCTTAATCCTGAAAAAGCATTTGGCTTGATGGAATTTATTCCTGCGTTAACTAAATTCAACAGTATTAATTTGTGTAAACCTGCAAATGTATTAGACTCTAATGTACAGATAATATTATGATTTAAGTGTAAAAACTAAAGTTTATTTAAGTCGTTGAAGGTTTGTTCTTCAATTGCTTTTATTTTTGAGTTAACTATAAACAAGGTGGTTAATGAGTTTAAGTTAGAAAACATTGATTGGTTTAATTTATTTAACAAATTATTATTCAAGTTTAGATATTTCAAGTTACTTAAGCCAATAAAAGCATTTTTATCTATATGGGTTATGTTGTTGTCGTTTATATATAATGAATATCAATTCAAGTAATCCATTAGAGAAAGCAGAACTCAATCTGGAAACACGGTTATTTTGTAAATATAGTTTTCTCAAATTCTTCAACTCGAGAAACACATCTTTGGGGAAATTTTCAATTTGATTGGATGATATATCCAAATATTGCAAAGAGTTCAATGACCCTGCAAAAGCACTGGATTCCAGTTTAGATATTTGATTGTTGGTTAAATTTAGCAGCACTAAAGATTTTAATCCCTGAAAGGTTCGGTTGTAGATGGCGGATATTATTGTTCCGTAAGTATAAACTTTGAAGTTTATCGAGGCCCACAAATACTTGCACTTCTACTGATGTTATATTCAGGTCAGTTAAATTCATTCTTTCAATATTTGATAAACCATTGAATGTGTTGGTTTTTATTACTTTTATTTTAGTACAAATATTTTATAATCAAACGTTCGCATTGGTAATGACCTTAACCCGGTAAATGCATCAGGTTCATTTATAAATACTGGATTATAATTTAAACTAATTTCAGATAATTGTGAAAAATTTATTTGTTGGAAGTTTGGTAGTTTCCTTAATTTGTTATTCTCGAGTAATAATATTTTTAAGGAATGACAGTTGTATTTATCATTATTAAACTGACTTGGTCAAGTTATAGTTGAAATATTATTAAAATTTAAATTAACTGTGTTTATTCTACAAAGTTGTTTAAAATTATTTGAATCTATTAATGTGACGTTGTTATTGTTTACATTTAAATTTAATAAATTTCTTAGATAATAATTAGTGCTATATTGGTTTATAAAATTTAAATTTTTTAATTTATTATTTCCTAACTCAAGATATTGTAAGTCATACATATTTAAAAATGCTTCATTTTCAATAGTATCTATTTGATTAAAAGACATATCCAAACTATTTAAATAATTACATTGAGAAAAATTAACAGTTTGTATAAGAGAGAATTATTGTTCAAAATTAATTCACTAAAATATTGCAATTGAAAACAATTTATATTTAATTGTTGGATATTATTATAAGTTGCGACTAACAACCTCAAATGGTTTAATGAATTATCTGCTAAAGTATTTCAAATCATTATCTAATATATACAAATAGCGTAACTCACGAAAGTTGTTAAAACTGTAAATTGTTATGTTGGTAATGCTGCACGGCTTCAAGGTTAGCTTGTACACTGCAGCGTATTTGCTGTTAATATGTAAGCGGATGTTGTGCAGATACAGATACACCTGCTGTGTGTCCAGGGTGATGTTGATCTCAATTTTGTATTGTTCGGGGGACATGTACATGTATGTACGTGGTGCCGTATCGATGGTTGTAAGAACATGATATGACACAGTGACCCCACGTTTTAACAGCGCCTGTTGCGATGACACATATTGTCAATAACATTGTAGAAGTAGATGGCCGCATGTCTGCAACAGATGTATTCAGTGGCGCAACTTTCATTTTTCAAAACGGTAATAATAGCAGGAAATGATGAAGCTAGTGTATTTTGTAGAAATACAAAATCTAGGAATTCATTTCATTTAATGTTTTTTAAATCTTTTTATTTATCACGTGTTAACCTATTATTTCTTAATATTGATAATTCCAATACAAAAGATTCAGAAACATCTTTTTGGCAGAAATTTTTTTTGTCTATCATTTCCACTACCTGTAGTATAAAGGTTACTTTGTTCTGTTGTATAATGGTGGGATAATCCATTGTCCGTATAAAAGGCTGCTCATAGATAATATTATTTCAAGTTTTGTTTTCATAATTTAAAACCTTGACTTTATTAGATACAATGTAATTTTTGATGCACTGTCCGCAGTCAGTAGTTGATGGGTGACCGCTTTGCGAACCTACACCAGCAAACACTGCGTGCCGTTGTCACACCCCTGAAAACGAGGTACTCAGGCGGCCTATAACATCAGCAGTTGAGACCGCTTAAATAAAAAAAGAATATTGCTATTCGATAAATTGATTACAAGCGTTATAATGTATGGAGTGAATCGAAATTTGGGGTTGGAGAGAACAAGATAAAATAGAAAGTAACCAATCATAATATATTAGATGGATACTTGGGGTTGACAAATAAATACCGATATACTTATTAGAGGAAGAAACAAAACGGTACAAACTGAAGACGGAACAAGCAAGCGAGCAATGAAGTATGAAGAGCAACTAAGGACACCATTGAAAAGCCTAGAATAAGATTGTTGGGTACAAATATAAAGAAAAGAAGAAAGATTGGATGAAGAGAATTCATTGAAACAGACAAAATATTTTTACATAGTATTAGTTTTTCTTAAAAATAAATGAAATACCACAATGATAATGTAGAAATTTGAATACCGCAAGGTATCAATCAAATAAAACATATACTATTTTACTACTACAATTTATAAGAATAGATTTGTGTGTCGGTAATGATGAAGAAATATTCGATTTTTTTCTTTAATAATATAAATTGTGCGTAAACAGTATACGGTACGGCCAAGATGTAGTCACTCGGAAAAGAGGAACGATGAAGAATTTTTCATGAGATTTCATATATCAAAGAATACAGTATTGCATATATTTAAAAACATTGAAGACAAGTTGTTATTTTTTTTTAAACGGTACGTTCTGAGAATATATGACTATTGAAATTATAAGTCCAAATATTCCGTTTTTAGGAATCAAAGTGTTGGCCACAACTTGAATTAAATTATGACCCGAACTGATTAGAATCTGTCTTCTTTGTCTCTATTATATCTTTATATTCATAAAATTAAAACAAACATCAAACTATAACCTTCAACATCATATGAAAAGTGACAGCCAAGTTACCAATTTTATAAAATAAACACAAATTTTAACCTATTATTCGTTAAGTGCCAGTTACCTATCTGGAAGATAAAATTTTATGGAACAACCGAAAAACTTTAACCTCCTGACAAGTAGGTAGAATAAATTTATCTCGCAGATAGTTAACTGCAATTTTATCAGAACTTGGAACAACTGGCCCTTAGTGGTTTAGGAATTATTTTTTAAATTTTGTCAAACTTTAAAATCCAGGCTAACACAACATAATAGTGACATTAAAATCCCGAGTAAATGTTGTGCCATGGCTGAACATTGTAGGCAGCTAAAACATAATTTCAATTTTAAAGATGTGACAATTATAGACAATGAATTAAATAAACATAAAAGAAAACTTCTGGAAATGATGCATATATCAAATTCTGATAACCTGTTGAACAGTAAAACAGATATTAAAAATCTCAGCAGCACCTACAATTCTTTAATTAAAAGATTTAAATTATAATCATAGTAACACTACAGTTTTTTCAAAATTTTTTGTCTTTACATGTTTTGACAGGTTCGTTGAAATCAAGTTTGCTTTATATCTATTATTCCGCCATACAGTTGTGTTATATTTTATATTCTTAGACATTATTTTTCTGTAAGTAGTATCGTTTATATAAGTTGTGTTTCATTTTTGTATTTACCATATGTTTTTATAATTTTAGAACCCTGATGAAGGACCGAAATGAGGATCGAAATATATTGGTTTTTGAAATAAAAATGTCTTTTTAATTTTACTTAACCTTTTAATAGACCGAATTTCCCACAATTTTTTCCTTTATATATATATACAGGGTGTTCAATTTAAGTGTGACACCATTGTTATCTCGAGAACTATAAGAGCTACAAGGTTGGTTAAATTAGCAAACAATTTCTATTTTAAAAGACAATTTTAATGAACTTAAAAAATATATTTTAACCAGTGGTTCTCAAAATATGGGGTGCAACTTTCTTATTTTAAATGGCAGCCTATTTTTTTTATTTGCTTATTCGATTCAGTATTTTTTTCTAAATTCAACGATATCCACATGTAATGACCAAATAATACAAAATATTTGAGAAAAATGCAAAATTAGAAATATATCATTTTTTTTAAATATGCCCATACAAAGATTGCCATGGTAGAAAACCAATAAATCAAATGCGGAAATAATTGCAAAAACTGGAATTATGAGAATAATTATTCATTTTGTTGTTACAATACAGAAACACAGAAGTACACTTCAAAAAAACTGATATTAACAATTGTTTGATTTATTTGTTTTCTTCCATGGCAAACTTTGTATAGCCATATGTATAGGCAAATGATACATTTCTAATTTTGCATTTTTCTCAAATATTTTGTATTATTTGGTCATTACATGTGGATATCGTTGAATTTAGAAAAAAATACTGAATCGGATAAGCAAATAAAAAATATAGGTTGCCATTTAAAATAAGAAAGTTGCACCCCGCATTTTGAGAACAACTGGTCTAAAAAAAATATTGTTTCTCTCATTTTAATTGTCTTATAATATAGAAATTGTTTACTAATTTAACCGACCTCGTAGCTCTTATAGTTCTCGAGATAGCAATGGTGGCACACTTAAATTGAACATCCTGTATATATATATATATATATATATATATATATATATATATATATATATATATATATATATATATACCGTGTGTCCCACGTAAAGGTTGGCAAAGGCAGTTAACATGTAAAATCAGTTTTTTGTAAATAAAAAGTGTCCGACAAAAAACTATGCATCCAAATTTCATATCACAATACTGCCAATATCCCTACATCTTTTTTAATACAGATTACTTTATTTTGATACCGCAATTTTATGAAATTAATAATAATAATTCCTAATTTTCGCCTACTCTTTTTATTGCTACTGACGTATAGTGCCTGCAATTTGTTTTAAATATTTTAATCTGTCACTGTAAATTTCTGGCGATGGAAATTATTCAGTGTTCATTCCTGTGGTGTATTCAGATATTTGTCTTGCACTGCGCCCCCATAATACATTCTAATAATATTTACACGGTTCTCGACATTTAATGTATTCTTGATGACAGTGACAGATTAAAATATTTAAAACAAATTGCAAACACTATACGTCAGTAGCAATAAAAAGAGTAGGCGAAAATTAGGAATTATTAATATTAATTACATTAAATTACGGTATCAAAATAAATTAATCTGTATTAAATAAGATGTAGGGATATTGGCAGTATTGTGATATAAAATTTGGATGCATAATTTTTTGCCGGACACTTTTTATTTTCAAAAAACTGATTTTACATGTTATTTGCCTATGCCAACCTTTACGTGGGACACACGGTATATATATATATATATATATATATATATATATATATATATATATATATATATATATATATATATATATATATATATATATATATATATACAGGGTGTAAATCAAAAAGCGGGCCATAGGCGTTTAACATGGGAAATAAGTTTTTCCGTGCGCAAAAGTTCCCAAATGGTTTTAGACGAAAATGGTTCAAATAAAAATTGTAGAGAATTTAATTCTGCATCTAAATCACTAATCAGATTTTATTTTGCACGTCTAGTAATCTATAAAACTAACTTTAAAGTTTTATAAATATTGCTAGTGATATATAATTGTTTGTAATTTTGTTCCAATTCCATGGCTATCACTACAAATGTGCAATATTTATAAAACTTTAAAATCGATTTTACGGATTACATGACGTATAAAATAAAATTTGATTAGTGATTTAGATGCAGAATTAAATTCTCTAAAATTTTTATTTGAATAATTTTCGTCTAAAACCATTTGGAAACTTTTGCGCACGGAAAAACTGATTTCCCATGTTAAACGCCTATGGCCCGCTTTTTGATTTACACCCTGTATATATATATATATATATATATATATATATATATATATATATATATATATATATATATATATATATATTTGCGACAGGGGTGGAAACAGTACAATCTAGCTGTTGGGAGGATCCAGTAAGAGGTATGTACTTTTGCAATAACTGCAATTATTAATATGATTATAATATACATGGAAATAGTTTACCCTAACAATAATTACATCAGAAGATTGGCTGGCAGTGGTCTACACGTTCACTTGCATTAGCGGAAGCACAAGCAATAGACCATTTCAAAAATTCAACGCGCATGTGCGAACTGTGAGACTGCAACAAAATTTAGTGCCGTATGCCCGTCTCTGTCTATATCAGGGGTGGGCAATGTCTGGCCCGCTGGCGAACTTCGGGCCACGTAAAGTTCCAATCCGGCCCGCGAGATCTTTAGAATAATAAATAATAATATAAGAAAAAGGGGAGATTTACTGTTAAGTAACAAAAATGTGTCAATTAACAACTACGGCCCGCTTACGAAACGTAAATCTTATTCTGGCTCCTGTTATACAAAAGGTTGCCCACCCCTGGTCTATATGACAGTTCTGCCTCTGCTGTAAAGTTTGAGGTTTGATTTAGATTCTTAAAACTTATGAAGCATTTATTAGTAGTTTTATTATGCAAATGATTGTTGACTAATGCTCATGTTACACTTATTTCAATTTTAATTTATATTTTCATTTGTATCATGAGCATTTTAAAATTAAAATATTTGAATTCATTGTGATACTTCCAAAATGCCGCAATTTACGGCACTAAATTTGTAGTTCGAAACTTGAATGTAGAGGTCGCGCACATTTTTGAAATGGTCTATACTTTAGAACATATTCTAATCTTCAAGTTCACTTGCGTTACGAACAAGAAGACAATATTTATGTTACAAGATATTCTAATCTTAATTAAAATAGGTCAGTACAATGATAAAGTAACCTGACAACTAAATGGGCAAATTTGATTAAAATGAATTATTAATAAATTAAATATAATTTTTCTCTAACCTAAATATATTTGCAAATATAAGATCAAAACAAATTTATTTTGTTTGACAGGTTGTGACCTACTTACGTCGAAACTAATTTATTTAATTAAGTAATTATAAGCATATATGCAAATATGAACCCCAAAATTATTTTTATTTTTTGAAAAGTTATGACCAAAGCTTCTTAAAAATAATTATTTAAACATTTACAAATATGAAAGTCGAGACGGAATTATTTTGTACAAAAATTGTTATGGAATTGTTTCTAATAATATTTGTATAATATAATATTTGTTAATGCATATAACATTTGTTTTCATTAAAAAAAAATTAAAATTAAAAAAAATTATTGGGATCTAGTAGCAGTATGAAATGACTACTACCAGCGCCTACATAGCGGATCGGGCAGAGACTAAAAGTCATGGACCAAAAAATTAACATTGAGTGGGTTCTCCAGTACTCCATGGTTGTTGTCAAAGATTTCTAGTAATTTTAGAAGATTTCGCGAATCTACAATTCTTATGTACGATAACATAAAATCTTCCAAATACAAAATTACCAAGAATACGTGCTGTTTATAAAATGTATGTTTACTTACAATTTCAGGCTAGCAATATTTTAGCTGTTCTTGAACTGTAATTCCATTGTCGTCTAGCACTAATACACATTCAAGTTGCTTGGAATTAAGACACAACAAACAAATGTCTGATAAGTAGTACATTTTATGCAGTTTACTTTGTGCTGCACTAAATTAGAACCTAATAAGTGAAGTGAACCTCAAAATTTGACAGAAGCACAGCAGTCGCAATGTTGCCAACCATGGTATGTAAAAGTTTCCTTTAACAAAATGGTTATCTTTTTTCCTTGATTTAAAAGAAATATGTATGTATTCCGTTACAGAATTATTTATAACCTGAATAAAAATATAAATCATAAAAATTTACAAGCATAAAGTGCGACCACACATTTACTTTTTATAGCCCTACCATTTCATTATAATATTCACCGGAGTTTATTTAATTTACAATTTTGGTCGGCAGTTTATTGTGAAAGTACCTAGATATATTTAATTTGAAAAAATTAAGCCATTTTACTTTTTATTTAAAAAGTATGAATATCGTATTATCTGAAAACTAACCCACGCATAGAGCATTTTTTTTAATCTGCACAAAACAATGGCTGTTACCAGGAGCACGTTACTAAAACACTGTTTAGGTCTTTTAGTTAAAACCATATCGACACCTTTAAACAACTTGCTTACCACGAGCCCTGTTTGTAATGAAGTATCATGGAGTCTTTCACAAATTTATTTAAATTTTTTCATTAAATTATATCTAAATTGAAGACTATCTGCACTTTTAAAAAGGCTTAATTGTTATTCATTATGTCACAATGATTTTTTTTTAATATTAGGTATATAAATATTAAATATTTATTATTATAAATATTCGGGTATCGCAAATACTCGATATGCAAAATATTCACTATATTCTATTGTCATTGGTCGAAATTCAGAAAATACTGCAACGTGATTGGTTGAAATTTTTCGAGAGAAATATTCATATATAATATCCCGAGTGCAGGTCAAATTACATGCACGAGGGATATTTGAAGGACTATTTCCCGATTAAAATTTACCCAAACACTGTTTCTCTCATAAAAAATAAAGCAAAATTTTAAAACTTCATTTGACAGCAAATCAGAATCACCTTGGTCATTTGCACTAGTGCGAATCATCGATAATTTGCAAAATTATCGTGTAATTCTATGTTGATTGGACGACATTTAGAAATATCAGAATTCTGATTGGCTTAAATTTTATGAGAGAAATAGTCGGGCCTATTCTCTAAAAAATTGCTACTGTAACAACTAGCTAATTATGACAATAATGAATCCTATTTTTGACAGCTAATGAAATATTCAATAGTTATATTTCAGGAGTGCTAAGAATTTAATCGATTAAATTTAACATGTCTAGCTTATGCATAAAATTTTGCTTAAAAAGTGTTGAGTACATAATACTCGTAATTTGAAATAAATTATTATAAACAATAACACTTTTTTAAAAGCAAAATTTTAAAAGTAAGTTAGACATCAAATTTAATAGTGTAATGTCAATATTATTTCATGAATTCATAGTATAAACTTTAATGTTTGGCGGTGAAATTGTACTAAAACGTTGATTTTGACACATTTTCAAATAAATAAATCGGTACACACATAAGCAAATGGCACCATAAAATTTTGTTGTTATATTGTAACTATAGCAAATTGTTTGTTCTTCTTTTTAATTGTCAAATAAATGTCAAAAATTAATAAATAAAAATTGCTTGAAATGAATAATTCAGCATGTTTAAAGATGTAGAATACCAGTAAAGGTAAAGAACATGTAAGTATCTTGCTTCTGCAACTAATTATCCGGCTAAATATGCCTTCAAATGTTCAAAATTAGCATATAAAAGCGTGCTTCAATTTAATCGCGATTAAAAAGCATTGCATGGTGCTTTTTAATCACTTATCTAAAATGTACAACAATGTAAAATGAAACATTCTGATTGGTCAAATTTGTAATGAATGAAATAATCAACATTAAATATAAAGTTTTGATGCGGTTTTGTCAAGATTAGCAAGTTGCTATGGACGCGTTCAGCCGAACCTTGGATTTGTCTATTACCAGAATTTCAGGTTAATACCATCTAACTTGACTAACACAAGATGACAGTACCAGCAAAATTCCATTCAAGTTCATACTACTTTTCATGTGCTAGAATCTATCACTAGCAAGCGCTAGCTAGCCGCTAGGTTCGGCTGAACGCGCCCAATTTAACAACTTCGCTAGAGAATTGGGCCAATTATGTATGTACCTTAGGGTGGGTCAAAAATTTTAGATTTGAGACGGGTAGTGAAAAAATAATAGTTTTTGTGATTCTATGTAAGGGAGCGACCGTGGTTTCGATCATGGGTTCACCCCCAGCTCGCACAAATGCCTCAGAAATGGCCATTTTGGTAGTTTTTTCATATTTCATCTAATAGCTCACACTGTACATGTTATATGTGCGACTTTTGGTCACAACTTACTCCTGGGTCCTCAACCTTTAGACAAAGTCCACCGGTAGAGTTATTGCCCTCTGAAAATATTGATTTTTGGGGATAAAAATACGAGGTGCTTGTTACAATGATAAATAGGTAACAATTAGCTTCTAAACCACTCCCTGTACTAATGCAGACTCTAAACAGCACCGCAAGCGCTTAACATAATGATTAACTTCTTCATCGAATATGTAGTAGCAAAATACGAATATTATAATTCGCATGAAGAAATATTTATTTAATTTATTAAATAACATAAAAATTTGTACTATGTTGACGTTCACACAATTTAACTTGAATATTATTATTATTATACAAATGCTTTGATAATAAATTTAAATATTGTCGAATGTAAATTGTAATGAAAAATTAATAAAACAATAATACATGCAATATAGTCAAATTTTAGAATTTCATTTCGACTTTAATTATTTAATTTCATTTAAGCATAATATAATATTAAATAGTTAGAATGTTTTCTATAATCTGTAAGTATTGGATACATAGTACTACTACTGTTCGTGATTAAACTTACCAGGAAAACAGTAGATGACCAAAAATAATTCAAAAGAACCTGAACCAAGTCCTTTGTAGCACTGAATAAATATTTGAAATATTGTTAATTAAAGTTTTAGTATGGGAATTAATAAACAGATTTAAAAACAACAACATAAATTTATTATCATGGAGAGAAAATTGTTTTTATAATGAGTTAAACAAAATAAGACACACTACTGTGTATTTTAAACTTATATTCTAATATAAAAATCAGGAGCGAAGTGACATGAAAATGTCCAAGATAATAAAAGCAGCGATACACCCGACAACAAAAACATACTGTAACGAGATGACAATGTAATAAGTAAAACAAAAAAATATTATTTTAATATTATTCTACCTTGGAAATGTTCACACAGACATCGAGCACGGTGTTCCATGAAGGAAAGTTGTTTCTCTTCAGTTCAATGACCCAGTCATACCGTTTATTGTAGATAAGGTCAGGTGTGAAGGTGCGCGTGTGGCCAGTGGCGGGGTCAGTGACCTGCACCGAGCATCGGAACTTGTGGAGTTCTTCTCGCGGCACCGGTGTGTGCACCTCGAGGTAGAACAGAGTAGGATAGCTTGTACACACACACCGCGGTGCCGGCGGGACTATTTAAAGCCCTGTTCCGACATGGACACACAGAGGACACATTCAAGCCACACACAGGCAACAGTTGCTCAAGGAAGAAGAAGCGCGGTGTGTGTCGCCTGTCAAATTGCAGCGCCGCTAAATTGTGGCTTCAATGTGTCTTGGAAAAGAAGAAGTTCAAATACATTGATAACTTCATGCCAATGAGATATTATTTGTTTTGATTTATCTGTCACTTGCGAGTTGTTGTTTCGTTTTTGTCTTTTGGTGTACTGATTTTGCTTTGTTTTGTTTGTTGTTATTTTTTGTTGTTATTGTTTTTTTTTTGATTATTTGCACACCTTGGTGTAAAAAATGGACGAAAGAGAAAAAATAATTGCCAGTGCTCTTCTTGCAATAATTATTGCTGAAGAGGAGAAAACAGAAGAGAATGTAAATATCGAAGAACATTGTGAAAGCGAAGATGAGATGGTAAAAGAAAAACGAATCTGGGTGAAGAAGTGGATTGAACGAAGAAATGTCGGCAGAGGTAGTTTACATTTATTACACGAAGAGCTACGAGTAGAAGATACTGCGTCGTTTCGCAATTTTCTGCGAATGGACGAAAATTCGTTTAACTTGCTCCTAAATAAAACAAAGCATTTATATACATATAAGAATACACATATGAGAAACTGTATAAGTGCACGAGACAGGTTGGTATATTTTAAATAAAATATTTTACAAATTAATAAATTATATTTTATATATTTATAGGCTTTCAGTAACGCTAAGATTCTTAGCAACTGGCGAATCTTTACGAAGTTTAAGTTTCCAATTCAGGATTGGGATAAGCACATTGAGTTCCATAATTCCGGAAGTGATAGTTTCAATATACGAAACTTTAAAGGGAGAATATATGAAAGTAAGAGGAAATATTAAAGATATTTATGTGAAAAAATATATTTTATTTAATAAAAAATGAAAATTTTATATTCTTTCATTTTCATCGGAAGATTCTAATTCTAATATTTTTTTTAAAATTGATAATTTTAATTTCGTAGCTTTCGCTTCGGTCATCCCATTCATTGTTTCCATAACGAAATTTGCGAAGTGCTGGTATTTAGGTTTTGGCGTTGTATTCATTGTTTCCAATAATTGAAATGCCTTTGCACTTAATGGTGTTGATGGTTGTGGTTGTGGAGATGGTGTGGTTAACGACGATGACGTCGACACCAATCTTGCCCTTTTTGTGCTAAGTTGTACGGATGGTTTGTTCCTTTTTTTAGTATGTGACGGCGTACTTTTTTCTCCCTCTTTGTAAGAACATGATGGCGTTGTTGGCTCCGCTGGATAATTTGTTTCCGTCACCATTGAGAATTCCTCCTGATTTTCAGTTAATGTCTTTTTAATTACAGGCTCCATGTACCGAAGAAGAGTGGGTCAGTATTGCCGAAGAATTCTGGGCAAAGTGGGATTTCCCAAATTGTATTGGCTCGATAGACGGAAAGCACATCACTTTCAGGCCTCCAAGAAGTGAAGGGTCGTTTTATAGAAATTATAAAGGCACGGATAGTATCGTCTTAATGGCAGTAGTCGATGCCACATACAAATTCCAGCTTGTGGATGTGGGGATAAATGGCCGCATAAGTGACGGGGGCGTCTTCAGCAGAAGTGGCATGCAAGACGCTATTTTTAAAAATAAATTAAAAATTCCCGGCCAATCCAAACTCCCGTATAGCGACGTATGTACTCCGTATGTATTGGTTGGAGATGATGCATTCCCACTAAATAAACGGTTAATGAAACCGTTTAAATACCATGGACTAAGCCAGGAACAAAAAATTTACAATTACAGACTTAGTCGCGCTAGACGAATGGTGGAAGACACTTTTGGAATACTGGCTAATAGATTTAGAGTGTTGTTGAATCCAGTAAATTTCGATGTTGAAAAAGTGGAAAAAATTACTTTAGCATGTTGCGTGTTACACAATTTCTTAACAGAAAATAATAAACAGCAGTACACTAATATTGATGACCTTCCTACTGATAGGCTGCAGAGTGTTACTTGGAAACAAGCAAGCAGATCAGCAACTGAAGCTACAGAAGTGCGAAAAAAGTTCGTGGAATATTTTAATGGTGTAGGAGCTGTTTATTGGCAAAATGACCGAATTTAAAATAAAGTTTTTTTTTCTTAAATATAATTATTTACCTCATCCAAAAACTCTTCTTCTAGAAACTCTACAGTTCCAAAATCTTCATCATCCTCAGCATCATCGAAACAGTCGATATTAGACTTGCTTTTTCGGGCAGTTACTGAATCCAGCAAAAAGCTTAAATCCCCATACCAAGAAAATTTTGGTGTTACATCATCATTCCCAGCACCACTTTTTTTAGCATCCATTAACCTCTTATGCTCCCGCTGAAACTGACTCCGGAGAGATTTAATTTTTAAGCTGGCATCCTGAACTAAAAATAAATAAAAAGTGTATTTAGTTTGATGTGTATGGTTATTATGAAAATATATAATATTGGATTAATGTAAGTTGTACTTACCAGTGAAATTTGCGCGATATTTTTTCATTACCACCACAAGTTTTTCCAGTGCATCCCTCCTCTTGTACCGGTTGTGGTACTCTAGGCTTTTTACATCATATAGACATGGATAGGATTTATAAATTTGGATAAAAATATCCAAACTATCGGCTGACCATTTAGACATGATCTAAAGTGAAAAATGTTATTTTATAGTTATTCAAGTAAATTTGTATTCACTACTACTTACCCAATGATGTTTGTTGTTTAACCAACGATAAAAAACCAAAGCCAAGTCGTCAAATTTGTTAATAAAAGTCCTGAATCATACAATAACAATATTTAATGAATGCCTGAAGACCAACCATATACAAAATAAAATACCTTAATCAAATCCAAATACAGTGCCAAGTCGTCATAAACAAATCAAAAACCAAATCAGAACAATAAACCAAAATCAAAAACCAAATACGATAGCCAAATCAATATAAAAAACAACCAATACAAAATTCAAAGAAAAAAGATGACGCTATGCCCACAGCTCAAACAACAGTGAAGGATTTCTTAACCGTTTAATACCAACTTACAAGTATGATTTTAGAGGGAAGAAGTGAAAGAAGAAATCAGTTTCGAAGCCACACGCATGCCTGTGTGTGAACGGCGCAAATTTTTGTGTCTTTCGTGTGTCTCCGTACTTCTTCTTCCTTGAGCAACTGTTGCCTGTGTGTGGCTTGAATGTGTCCTCTGTGTGTCCATGTCGGAACAGGGCTTAAGAGACAGTTCTGCCATCCGGTCTGTCTCGGCTGCAAGTTGGTGGTTTTCTCTTTCGCCTGCCACGTGGAGCCGGCACTGTACGCGATGTCCTGGTGCGCAGAGCCGTAGTGCGCGGCCAACGTGCCTCGCACCTTCGCACGAGACACACGCACCTTGCATATGTAACACTTACTGCGCTGCTGGCAGAAGTAATGTATGTGTTTTCTGCGCTTGCAAGTGAAGCCAGTGTACGTGCAGCCCCGTGTTGAATAAAAGCAGGATCGTTTGGCGGGGGCGCAGCGATCGCACCACCTAGCTGGGTACGTCAACACTGCTTCGCATCTGCAGCACTCCTCCACCGGCCGCGGCGCTCATTCTCCGCTGCAGAGTCACGGTGAACGTGGTGCCGTCAAACCCGCCCAGCATGTCTAGAAGACTGTTGGTGTTCACGGCCACTGATGAGTCCTCTTGGATCGCCAGGCAGCCTTCCGGCAACACTTGTCCTTTTTTAATTACCTGCTCATCTTCACGTTTGATGTCGAGGGTGTAGCTGTAGTCCGAGGCTTGCTCCGAACCGTCCACCAAGCAAATCGTGTGGAAAATCTTCCCCGTGGCCACACACACCTTGGTGTGTAGTAAGAACAGCACCTGGAACGCCGAGATGATGTAGTTGTGTAGACTGGTCGTGGGTGAGGCTGCAGGGGTTGTCGAGCACTCGGTCCGGGTGCTGCTCGCAGCAGTGAGCTAACATAGCCGCGCGGGGGCCCACCCATTCGCAGCGGGCGGAGCCGAGCACCGGGCACACGTAGCGCCGGTACTCGCACGCCGGCTCGTGCGCGCTCTCCTCTGCCTCCGATGCAAACGGCACCGTCTCGCGGCACCCGAACTCCCGGTTCTTGCACGGGAACTTCAGGAGCTTCACCACTGCTTCGTATTGGGTGTTCCGCGTGGCCGGGTACTTGGGGGCGTAGCACTGGCCGCACACCCCCGCCCCGTCGTGCTGCAAGTACACGGGGCTCCGAGACAGGTAACCATCGCAATTGTGGCACTTTATTTCCTCCAGGATGCCGACGGGGATGTCCGTTGTGTCCGGGCACATGCTCCGGCGGTACTCACACGCCGTCTCGTGCACGCTCTTTTCCGTCTTCGATGCGAACGGCACTGGCTCACGGCACCCGAGCTTCCAGTCTGGGAACTTTCGGAGCTTTGCTACGACTTCGGATTGTTGGTTCAGTGTGGCTGGGCGCTTGGGGGCGTAGCACTTCTGATCTTCCAGGACGTCTGCTGGGATGTCCATGGTATTCTCGTGCTGACTCATTCGAAACCTACCACAGAAATACAACATTTAGTTAATTTATAATTAAATAAGCATCGCAAGTAAAAAAAAAACAAGGACGATAAAAAACTTGTTTAAAACCAGAGATATTTGTATAAACTACGTCCAACCTTACCTTACTATGTTCTAAATAATTTTTGTAACTATGGAATTCCCCTAGACTGATAATGCAAATACTGCAAAACACAATCCTTTCCAGTTTCTGTCATCACACGTTGAAAACGTTAAAACTTACGATTAAATTAGTTTCTGCTCATAATCTTCGACAGCTATAACTGAACAAATGCATCAGTTCTTGGAGAAAAGAATAGTAAGGAGGGAGCATATGATTATAGGCGAGGGGAGTGTAACCAGGAGGGAACGGATTTTCACGCTAGTTTGTGCTTATAGCAGTGGGAGATAACAGTCCCAGATTTAAAATATTTTTGAATTAAATAATTTCAATTAGTATTTGAGAAAGTAAAATATATTTCCATAAAAAAATAGAAAGTTTATCCCGACCACAAAACATATTCAATTACACTTACCTACTGAAATTGTTAAATAACATATTTGATCAAATTTTACCAATTTGTTGAAAATACCCATGTTAATAAATAAATGTCAAAAAAATTATATCGCTATATATTTATAAAGAAAAAAATCAAAGTAAATAGAATTTTTACATAAAATTAGAGTACATACTTAATTTTGTACATATAAACAAAATTTCAACAATAATTTATAAAATATTAATGTAAAGTTTAAATAACATTATTTTATTATTTCAGTTTCGAATCATCTTTATTTATATTGTATCGTAATAAAATATAGGTACCTATTATTTAAAATTAAAAATTTATAGCTTTAATCAAGTGTACTCTGTGGTTTTCTAATATTATATCATTCTGTAAAGAATAACTATTTAATGACAAAAGTATATTTTTCTACTCCTGTGTTATAGTAGTCATAATTTACCACAGTGAATTATAGATTCATAATTCACTCATCTCGACCAATAGTCTATTCCACCAGAGTCAAAAATAGTAAAAGTTTACTGAAAATATGAAAGATAAGAGATAAAAGATGCGGAAAATTTCATATTTTTAATTATAAATTACTCCCTTTAGTATATACGGCATATTTTGTTTTTGATGACGTTGAACGTGTGCAGCAAATGGGATTCAAGTATTTATTCCTACAGTCCTACTCCGCCTTAACTAAGAATATTCGGGCGTCTCGGATCTGTACGAAATCTACTCAACTACCTACCTAACTTCGAGAATGTCAAAATGTTTTTGTAAAATGAGACAAAAAGTCAAATAAATTAAGGGCATTTATTTATTTGATTTCTCTAATATTATTTTCCCAATATTTGTTTTCGAAAGTCTGTGAGGCACCGTTTGTTTATTTCTGGTATAATACACGACCTACGTCATTAATGCAATTTAAAATTCAGAACTTAATATCTCACTTATTTGGAGGAGTTTTTAACTCGGATTTTCATAGGTTGTCTTATAAGAGATAAAAATAATAAAAAAATATCGTGGAATAGCCTATCATAGAACCAGAAACCAATTATTCCTGTTTATTTTAAAGCCGTGATGTGCAGCACCAAGCTACGGCCGTCTGACAGTTGTCAGTGTAGTCAGTTGCCATTGTGTATTTTGATGTTGTTTTCCAACGTGTATTTTTAACCGATTTCGTACATTTTCAAAAGTGCTAAACATTATTTCCGATTTTACAGGAATATACTTCATCTTCGTGAATATTGACTCCCGTAATCCCTCATATAATAATATACTATTCAGTTTCGTTTTTATATACTTTACTCAAATACAGGTTCAACTAAACTAAAAACAATATTTATAATTACAGTATGAAAATGCGCGAATTACATAAACATAAATAAAACTGTAAAAAGCATCAACACCAAATAGACTAGTGCTGTTAATGAAATTCGAAAAGTATGCTATGAACGAATTCAAATTTCTTCGAATATCGAATTTTAAAAATTACGTATTTCTTCAAATTTCAACGAATTTAAAATTTCAAATTTAACGAATTTTGATCATTTTGATCATGATCATATTTATAAATATACACGGTGAAGACGTTATTTTTTTCGCTCTGCAGTTTTTTCGTTATTTTTGTGGTTAAAATATTGAGTCTGTTAATAAATTTGGTATGGTTGTATTCCTCTTTGTTTGTGTTAACTGGTGGTGATTTTTTCTTCATGTAAAGTTATTCTGGGGTAAGTTTTCTTCAATTTTATTATATTTTTTGTTGAAATCTTAAAACGTGGGAGTATTTTTCGTTTATGCTTGCTTAATTCTGCGCGGGTTCATTCACCTTACCTGTCAATCTCAGCTGACAAGTATCATCCATATATATTATACTGGGTGTTTCTTTTTCGATATACAGGTTGCTTTGATAATTATTAATATGGCTAATATTTGTCATTGTTGTAAGAAACAAACTGATATCTCATGTTCTGTTTGCAACAATACCTTCGATATTGATTGCGTTCAAGTCACTGCTTCTGAAGCTCGCAGAGTTAGAACATCAAAATCTGGCCTCAAATGGAATTGTCCTAACTGCCTTAGTCTTGGCAATGAAATTGATACTCTTAAAAATACTATTCTCAAGTTGCAAAAGGACATCGCAGAACTTAAAAATTCTCAGAAAGATATCCCTCTACCCCAGTCGCAATCATTGCTTACTGAAAACATAATACATAAAATCTCGGACAGAGAAAGACGTTCCAAAAATAAAATGATTTTTGGCGCTGTTGAGGACAATTCAATCACTAAAGAGCAATCAAATAATAATGATTCCACATTGGTTGAATCAATTTTGAGTGATATTGGTGTTAGTACATCATTCCTAAAAATTATGCGTGTAGGTAGAATTGATAAATCGAAAACTATGTCTCGCCCTATAAAAGTTTGTCTTTCATCCTCTAATGATGTTATACAAGTCATGAAAAATTCTAAAAAATTGAATTCATCTCCTAACTTGAAGCATTTATCTATATCGAGAGACCGCACTAAAATGGAAATAGATTATTACAAGTCGGTTAAAATGGAACTAAACTCACGCATTGCTAATGGTGAAACCAACTTAACCATAAAATATATCAACAATATCCCTAAAATTGTTTTAAACTAATAATGCACAACAGTTCTCCAGTTACACTTAATTTATATTACCAAAACACTAGAGGTTTAAACTCAAAAAGTCATATGTTTTACGTTAATTGTTGCTGTGTTTCTTATGATATAATCGTCTTGACCGAAACTTGGTTAAATGATTCATTTTCTAGCTCTGAATTATTTCATTCAAACTACAGCGTCATCCGAGATGAGGAGGTGGAGGAGTAATAATTGCTTTGCATGAATCTTTAAATTATAGAACTATTGATACTTTAAGCATAAAAAATAAGGTACCTTTAATTGACATCATTGCTTGCAAATGTTATTTTGCAAATTTTTCTTTTATTTTATGCGCAGTATATATCCCACCAGATATAAATGTAAGTAATCTTGAGATTTTTATTGAAGCTCTCGAATCTTTTTTTCTTAATGAAAATGTTATTCTAGTTGGTGACTTTAATCTCCCCAATTTTATAGATAAGTCTACAAGCTGTTCAAAAGCCTCTTCCTTTCGTGATTTCTGTGATCTTTTAAGTCTAAATCAATTCAATATGATTAAAAACAAATTCAACAACATTCTTGATTTAGTTTTTTCAAACTTCACTACTATCTGTATCTCTAAATCTCAGTTTCCGTAAGTTCATGAAGATGAATATCACCCTGCGTTACAAATGAGCTATAAATTACATTCATCAGTTAAACCAAGTAAATTTCCTTCTGCGAATAATTATAGATACAATTTTTCCAAAACTAATTTCAATAAATTATACGAACATATATGCAATATCGATTGGTCTCATCTGAATGATTTCACTGATGCTAATGCTGCCCTGGATGAATTCTATAACACCTTATACAATGTACTTGATAAACATGTTCCCAAATATAAATGTAAATCATCCAATTTTCCACCATGGTTTAATAATGAAATAAAATGCAATTTAAAAACGAAGGAGTATTATAGAAAAAAATGGGTTAGAACTGGACATCATTATTATTTATATGAGTTTAAATGATTAAGGGAATTAGTGAAAAACCAAATTCATAATTCATATAAGGTATTCATTCGAAATGTTGAAAATAACATAAAGACTGATGCTAATGCGTTCTGGAGATATGTTCATTTAAAACAAGGTAGCTCTCGTATCCCAGCAAGCTTAACTTCTGATGGTGTAGTTTACAGTTAACCGCAGGATGTAGTAAATGCTTTTGCCACTTTATTTTCTAGTTATTACATACCCAGTACTCTTTCAGATAACGGAGATTCTACTGTACATAGCAATAGTCTTCCGTTCACTATTAATCCTGTTACCGAATGCGAACTACTACCTTTAATGGCTCAATTATCAAATAAAGCAACAGCTGGCGAAGACAAAATACCATCCTTTCTCGTAAAAGACTGCAGATTTATTTTTGCTGCACCTTTGTCGCAAATCATAAATTTGTCAATTTAAAACATCTATATTCCCTGAACGTTGGAAAGTAACACGAATTGTTCCTATTCATAAAAAAGATGATAAGTCTAACTTAAAAAATTACCGACCAATTTCTATTCTGAATAACTTTGGGAAAATATTTGAGAAAGTAATTTATAATACTGTACTTAGAAATACAAGGTCTTTAATATCTGATAACCAACATGGTTTTATGCGAGGTCGCTCAACAGTTACCAATTTAGCTTGTTTTTCTCAATATGTTTCTGAAGTTCTCGATAATCGTGGACAAGTTGATGTTTTGTATAGTGATTTTTCACGTGCTTTTGATTCGATTGACCATGGCCTACTTTTATCTAAGATCAGTTTATTTGGAGCTTCTCCTTTATTATTGAATCTATTAGCTTCTTATCTATCTAACCGTTGCTGCTACGTGTTTTATAATGGTTTTTCTTCTTTTCAATTCCTTGCTTCGTCAGATGTACCTCAAGGATCGAATCTGGGCCCCTTGTTGTTTATTTTATTCATAAATGAATTGCTTTCTTCTTTTACATGTCCAGTACTCGCCTACGCTGATGACATCAAGCTTTATCATAACATTCGTTCCAGTTGTAACAAGGCGAACATTCAGAATACGATTTATTGTTTTTACTGTCAAAACGATTTTAAAATATCAAGTTTCAAACTGCGTTTGGGACTTGAACGCATCGAAAATCGCCTTGACAGTAGTGCTTTCTTGAGTTAATTTATTACCACACATGTGAGTTCGAATTTTGTTATCATAAATAGTCATATGAGATTATCGCGGCAAATATTCTGAAATATCGGCTTGAGATGCCATCTGCTGTTGACAGATTTACAGATCCTGGTAGAATCCTAGATATGGTTTTAGTTTTTAAGTGTTCTAGTTTTTATGTAATCTTTGTGTGGGTCCTCAAGAGATTTCCTACCCCCGCGTTCCCGCTTATGGGGTAGATACGTGTGTTTGGCCAGCACAAATGGGAGTTAGTTGTTAGATTTTGAACAGAGCAGACGTCTTCTGACGTCTGCAGTGCTCTACAAGATGTAGAATTTCAGTAAATTTTGTTAATAAATATGTTTTGGTAATTGCAACTTTTAAACATATTCATACGTTGTCGTCGTTGTTAATATTTGTATTTGTTTGTAAATTGTTAAATTCACCGTTTCACCCTTTCAATTAAATACCATTTTTTATCACATTTTAAAAGTGTTTGTGTTTTATTTGTCAACCTTAAGTTTCAGTCTCGCCCCGCCGTGCTACACAGTTCTGATGTTCAAATTCTACAAGACAACATTGACATATTGGTGTCCTGGTGTTGTAATAATAAACTGCCTCTCAATAGTGAAAAATGTTATATTGTGTCCTACACGCGGAAAAATAATTATACTATTTATCCTTATGTTATTGATCAATTTCTTGTTACTCGTAAATTATCTATTAAGGATTTAGGTGTCACTTTTAATCAAAATTTTATATTCAATGAGCATATTAATAATATTTGTATCCCAGCTACAAAAATGTTAGGCTTCATTTTTAGAATTTGTAGAATGTTTGAAGATACGGTTACTCTCAAATCTTTATATTATGCCTTCATAGTGAGCAAATTAGAGTACGCTTGTTTAATTTGGTTCCCGTATTATTCATCACAAAATATGCTGCTGGATCGTATTCATCGTCGGTTTCTAAAATATTTATCATTTAAAATTGATAAAGTTTTTCCTGACAGACATACTGATTCCAACTCCCTCCTTGAGCGTCACTCCATGCCTTCATTAAGTTTCAGGCGTGAAGAAATCTGCGCACGGTACCTGAGGATGCTACTCCACAATCAAGTAGATGCCCCGTTCTTGCTGTCCTGTGTGCAGTTCCATGTTCCTAGGCTCACAGCAAGATACATGCCAACTTTCCACCTTCCAACAGCTCACACAGACGTTTTGCTTCGATCGCCTATTTACCTCCTCTGTTTATATGGCGAATCATTTTTTGAAGATATTTTTGTTTAATTTTTTTTTCTCGAATCACCTGTATATACATTTATTTGTTTAATTTAATTTGATCTTTTATGTTATTGTTATATTTCACTTTTGTTAATGTTACCCTGTAACTAGATTTCTGTTGGGTAAATAAATTATTATTATTATTATTATTTTAAATTTTGAATTTTTTATATAGAAATCATACGTACTAGGAATTTTAGAATTGGAAAACTGAATACAACTCAACATTTCATTAAAATTGAGTAAAAATAAAAATCGGGAGATGGCGTATCCCGCGAACTGAGTTTTAATTTAATTTTATAATTTCAGCACTTGTTATTTTGTTAACATAAATATTAATAATTAATACTATTTTCAATTTTGTGTGTAATGTTTGTTAGTTTGGTTAGTACTACTAAGTATTGTAAAATATTTTTATTTTTGTCTATATCGCAAAAAACCAAATGCTGTAGTTACAACCCATAGTACATGTATGTTGTTTACTGATTTACAAGCAGAATTTTAAGTAACATTTATTTGAAGCATTTTTGTCTTAAATAATTTGGGAAGCAATGCGCACGAAAAAACTGTTTCCTATGTTAAACGCCTATGGCCCGCTTTTCGTGTTACAGCCTGTATATAAAAATTAGAAATTCAAACTTCGAATTTCAGTACAAATTTGAAATTCGAACTTCGAATTTAAGACCAAATTCGAATCGAATTTATTTTCAAATGAATTTTCGAAACAATTCATTTAGAAAATCAACAGCACTAAAATAGACCATATTCGTTATTATAGCGCCTCTCGCGGCAAACTTTAAATAGAAAAAGCGGGCCAAGATGACAACTGTTTTTTAAATTTTTCAATACCTATGTGAAAGACGCGCGCGCGGTGATGACATTTTTATTACCGCCACTTTCAAGAAAGCAGAGAAATGAAATATTAATTTTTTAAAGTAAGTCCATTTATTAACTTTTTTAATATTTCTTTTTTTTAAAGCTTTAATGAATTTTATTTCAGGATAACGTGGGAGAAATCAATTAAAAATTTTAATTTCTTAAAGAGAAACATATTTTGCAGTTCGAGGTGAAAATAAATAAAAAAGGAGTAGATGCAGGATACAAAATGTATAAATTAAAAAATATATATAGAAATATTTAGCACAAACTTTGGTGATAAAAGGAAAAGTGGAAACTTCAATGCGAGCCAAATACTCCATGGTCTTAATAAAATTAACAAAGAAAAACGTGGGAAATATTGTTTCTACAATATACACTTGTTTTGCAGGAAAATGAAAAAGTGTATGTAAACATGGATTTTCAATACTTTGGAAAGTATTAGACGAGATTAGATTTCATACGTCAAGGGTTGAAAACAATTCCTGACGAGTTACCATGTACTTCTCTGCCAAGAAAGTGTTAAATAACACACACACACACACAAAAAAACTTGTTTTGTTAAATTAAAATTTGTGAAGCACAGTCACTCAAAACAAAAGAAACAACTGTGTACACGAATATAAATAACAGGCATAGAAAATCATATGAAATAAGTAATATACCATTACAGAAGCAAACGATAATGAATTATATAAATGCCAATAACTCCAAAAATATTTTGCCAAATGTTATCCGAAGTTCTCTCTGAAAATAATTATATATGCGCAATTTTTTAATACTAATTTTATCATAAAAGATAAAATAAATCAGTGCAGTGAAATTTTACAATATATATAGTGCAACAGAAAATAATATAAAAATACAAATTAAAAATGTGATACAAATAATAACACTGACAACTTTAATTTGCCAGAACAAACATTTCTTTTAGAGAACGAGAAATGCTTGAACATTTTTAAATTTGAACCTGTGGAATATACAGCCATACAGTTACGCCCGTTGCAAAGAAGTAGAATCATCAACAAGGCAACAATGCCGGAGTATATTGTGGAAAAATGAAAGGAAATTTATATTTACCAGCAGTAACTTTGGAGTTATTTGTAATAGATGAAAAAAAAAATAGATATAAAATTTTTAAGTACGCTTTTAGAGGGAATGAACATTGAACACTTGCCAGCAGTTCGTGCAGGAATTGAAAATGAAGGGCATGTAAAACGGCTAGGGGCCTCGCGGACCGAGAAATAAAAATTTGAAAATGTTTCATCGAGGAAAAATGTAATTTGAAGATTTGTATCCTCAATAACAATATTATTGCATCTTATATTACATTGTCATATTTCAAATTATTACAGAATGATATTTGGCAACACTGTTAAATTTTAGATGGTTGTAAATTTTGTGCTCTTATTTTTTCCAAATTGTTTAACTAAGTGAAACAATATTATTTTTGTTAAATCTTCGCTCAATGATAAGGAATTAAACGTGAAATTAATCTATAGCAGTAAACAGTGATTTTCGAACTGTTTTTTAAAAGTGTACGTAACCTAACACTATGTCTGAATTGGAAAAGAAGAACGATCACATTTACAGCAAAATAAGTCTACTCGAAGACCTAGCAATAATTAAAGAATGAAAGAGTTCAATATTATCACAAATAAAAATTCGGAAAAAATCTCACATTTAGAAAAAATAATCGGTGTTCAAAAGCGTACAATAAATACTCTAGAAAAATGTGTGAAACAGAAGAACCTTGTATTTTATGGAGTAAAGGATGATGAATCTAATAAACAGGAATTAATAAACAAAATAATCGTCTTGGTGGATGATTACTTAAAGATTAAAATCAACGCATCCCAAATTGATAATATATTCCGCTTGGGGAATAAAAATATTAAAAACTGTCCAGTACTTGTAACTTTCTGTAACATGAATTTAAAGGAGTCAATAGTAATGAACCGATCCAACTTTAAAGGTTCAAATATATTCGTAACCCATGATCTTTCTGAAGATGATCGATTGAAGAGGAAAGAACTAGTAAACTCTGTAAAACAATATCAGTCACAGGACATTAATGCGAAAATAGTTTGAAACAAAATCATTTTCGATCAAGAAAAGAAAGATAGCTCCGAAGAAGATATAATTAGCACTCAAGAAGCTCAAAGAAATGGTGGTATTCGAAGGGGAAGGCAATCACAATCATCCGAAGAGTCACCTTCAAATGAAGGTCGAACGCAAACGTCAAAAAAATTTAGAGCTGTACCACGCAACCAGTTCGGCAGGAAAGGGATGGCCACAACATCGACGGGGACAGATTTATTCACCAAGCCCAACAACAAACATCAACAATATAACGAGGAATGTAACACTTTATAATATTTAAAGCAATTCAAATATACCAGTTAATGTTAATTTTGTTCGTAGATACGATATATCTTTAAACTTCTGGAACGTGGAAGGTTGGAATAATTTCTGTGTGCTGGAAGAAGAATCAATAACTAATATTTTACAAAATGACATATGTCTCTGTGAAACCTGGCACCTGCAAGACAGTCTAATTCTTCCAGATTTCATGAATGGTAATAATTGTATTTTCAACAGTAAGGCGGTTAAATGCAAACAAAAAGGTAGGGCCAGCGGAGGTTTGGTAATTATAATTAAACATAATGATGAATTTGTAGTTAACCAAATTGAAATATCAAATTTGTGGATAATTTTTTAATTTAAATATTTTGAACTTCAGTTTATTATACTATTTACATATTTACGGCCGAGCCTTGACAATCTGCTTTAAATGTGCATAATAATATCTACTTCAATAGTGAAAATATTAATGATTTAGCCAAAAATTTAGAGATAACGATTAAAGAAGCAGCATGTTCATCGAATATGTTGTTAGTTAAGAAGAATAATTCTAATAATGCAATAAATAAGAAATATAATCCATGGTATGATCAAGAATATTTCAAAACTAGATTACAAAAAAAATCCCACTAATGAAAATTTAAAAAACTATATTAAAGGAAAGAAATGTTATATTAATCTTGCAAAATTGAAAAAGGATCACTTTCACAAAGAAATTCAAGAAAAACTAATCAATACTAATAATTCTACTGAATTTTGGAAGACAATTAATACTTTTAAAAGTAGAAGGCCATATAAAAATGATATAAATCTGAAAGAATGGGAATTATTTTATCCAAACATTAATAAGCAAGTGACTCCTACTCAAATTTCTTTCTTTCACTGCCTCCACCCTGTTCTTGATTTAGATATCTCTCTCAAAGAATTACATTATAGTCTACAGGCTTGTAAAACTAATAAAGCTGCAGGACAAGATGGCATCAATAATGATTTTTATAAAGCCCTGCCATCCAATTGGACTCATTATATTTTAAACCTTTTTAATTTAATAAAGTCACATGAAACACTACCTTATAGCTGGTCCAACATTCAAACATTTTTAATTCATAAAAAAGGAGATTCTTCAGATCCAATAAATTATCGGGGTATAGCTTTAGTAAATTCAATATGTAAGATTTTTACACAAATTTTATTTCATAGACTACAAAACTTGTGTGAATTAAATGATCTATTACATGAAAATCAAACAGGATTTAGAAGGGGCAGAGGAACAAGGGATAGTATTTTTGCACTTTCTGCTTTAACGCATTTACAACTTAGATTAAAAGGGAATGAAGTTTATGCCATTCTGGTCGATCTTAAGCGGGCATTTGACTCCACTGATCACAACTTACTTTGGTTAAAATTATATAAAAATGGAATATCGAGCAAAATAATTAGGATCATACAAAATTTATATAAAAATGCAACTCTACAAGTAAAAATAGGGAATAATCTTTCTAACACAATAGGAATAACGCAAGGGGTGTTACAGGGTGAGATTCTATCACTTCTACTCTTTGCGTTATTTATAAATGACATATGGGAGTTTTTTATGAAAAATAATATTAGAGGGGTTGACGGAACCCATGAAGTTGTAACTCTTGCATATGCAGATGACTTAGTGGTTCTTGCCCATTCTCCAGTAGATGTTCAGAAAAAGTTGGAAATCTTACAACAATATTGTAATTTAAATCATTTAGAAATCAATAGTAGTAAAACAAAGATCTTACATTTTCATAAAGGTCGTCCAAAAGGTCGCAAAATTTCATTTTTCATTGACAACAATCCAATTGAATTCGTACAGTCCTATTGTTATTTAGGAACAACATTTTCATCTTCGGGTAAATATCGTCTTGCGGCATTGGAAAATAAAAAAAAGCGAACCTTGCCATCCAAAAAGTAAGAGGCATATTATATAGATCAAAATCAAATGGGTGGGAGGAAAAAAATAAATTGTTGCACACAATTATTAACGCAACAGTACTCTATTCCACAGAAATCTGGGGTTTCAGTCGATTAGAAATTTTAGAACGTAGTCAAATACAATTCATAAAAATAACTTTAAATGTACCGTTGAAAACACCTGATTGTTACATTAGGCTCAAAACCGGAACTTTACATATTTCAGTACTAGTTTGGAAACGTATATTAAAATACTGGTATAACATTTTATGTATGGAAGACTGTAGGCTTCCAAAAATTCTATACAACAGATTATTAATTCTTGATAATTCTGATACCAATAAAATTGAATGGAATTGGTTCAGTCAAATAAAAGTTTTTTTAAATTCTTTAGGATTTGAACAAGTATGACGCGAGCAATCAATAAATAATAAAAAAATTGACGAAATCGTATCAATATACAAAAATTTGGTCATTCAAAAAGATCTTACTCAGCTACGAAATAGTCGATATAGCTTATACTATAATCACATAAAATTCGATTTTGTAACAGAAACTCATTTAAGATTACATATATCATTCACGAAAATTCAATTAATTACGCAAATTCGTTTTGCAAGAAAAACAGAGTTAAGAATATATTATAAAGGGATTAAATATGTCTTAGAGAACAATAATCAGTGCACTTTATGCAATAAGCACAGTCAACATTCGGGTTTTCATTTTTATAGGGAATGTCCCATATACGGGTCACGCCGCAATTATTTTCTTAATAAATATATCAGGAATGATGATACAGAATTAAATTTTTTTATAAACCTGTTGACAAACCTTACTGTTGAAAAAACAAATTCAATATTTTTATATACAATAAATGCTTTGAAAATTTGAAGTTTCTGTCTTAATGAGTAGGTTTTATTTGTTTATTTTTCATAGTATCTGTACCTATATTGGATTTTTTTTTCTTCTTCCAACATTTCATACTATTGTTTACTCAGTATCGAATTTTGTTATGCTTCATACGTTTCAACCTTCCCAGTTCTGGGATCAATTATATACTATAAGTATGTATGTATGTGTATTTGTGTGCATATAACATTAGTAAGTTTGTTTTACTCATTTATATACATGTATTTATAAGTTTTGGGAGTAATATTCAATTTATGTATTACCATTATTATGTATATTTATATTTTTTTGTGTCAGCTTCCTTTTGTATGGGGTTCGGCCCCGATTGCAAAAATAAATAATAATAATAGAATGATATTTGATTTGTTCGCGGCGATCTTAACGCCATACGGGTGGACGTAACTTTTCAAATTTAAAACTAATAAAAAACTGTCTTTATTCATCAATGTCTCAGAACCGTTTAAATTCATTGGGATAAAGGCGATTGAAAATGATACATTGGAAAAGGTCAACTTTTAAGATCTTGTAAATGATTTTGTACCTAAAAAAGTTAGAAGAGTTGATATTTAAACATATATTGTATTTTGTATTGTTTAGGGTTTGTATTTGTTTTGGGTGATGGCATAGCTTAATGTAGTAAAAAATAGTGTAATTATGAATATAATTATTGTATTATGGTAGAAAAAATGTATTTTAGGACGTTAGAAAAGGGCAAAGGGGCCCCGAGAATTGTATTGCCTACGGGCCCCGAAATGGTTAATCCGGCACTGCGAGCATGGAATAGTACTCATTTCCTACGAGTATGAAAGTTTGTAGCATGAGCCAAAAGCGAATGCTGCAAATCAAACGAGCATGAAATGGACATTCCTTGCGAGTTGTACACTATACTTTTTCTACGACCACGATATTATTTCCTAATCAATTTAATTTTAATTTTAAATTTGTCTCACTTCCATCATTTCAATATTTGATAATTCTAAATATGTATCCTAGCAATGGCACCTGTACTTAAATGGAATGACCTGTATTAAAATAATCACAAAACAAATTCATTTCGCACGATGCTTGCAATGTACCTCACTTCCCTAGCAACTACAAACATACAATAAGCAGATTTCTAAGTGGTCGTAGAAAAAATAAATAAAAAAGAGTTCCATCATAAGACTGTAATTGAAAAATATAAACTTTTTCTGACAGTTACAATGTCATACAATTGTTTGTAATTTTGTTTGAGTTCCAACGCTGACACTACAAACAATTTAAAATAGTTTTTCTCGGTTATAAAATGTCAAAAATAAAATCTGTTAAATAATCCAGACGCAGAATTTAATTCTTTAAAAATTTTGATATGAACTAACTAAATGAAAAAGTTATCACAAAAATGAGAACTAAAAACTTGTATTTAATGGTGATAAAATGAAATTAATGATGTTTAATGTAGAAATAAATATATCATGGCGCATTCATTATATTTTTTTTAAATATATTATATTTATATAAGAAAGTAAAAATGCACACCGACCACCCGGTATATTCATACTTATACCTATGATTATTGAAATATAAAAAGATTCACAAACGATACTGAGAAAATCCAGGGGATCTAAAAACTTTATGTATATATCTTAAAAACTAGACACTAAAAATTACACTGCTGCATTAAGAGTGGTTTTTGCTACAACAGTACAACTGTCTAAATAATTTCATTACGGCCTTGCATTTATTATGGAGGTGGGTGGCTAGAAAAGTCTCGAGAGAAACCTATTACAATATTCAATAAAATGTTTAAAAGGTGTGTATAATAAAACTACACTATACAACTGTCTACAATTACTTTAAATTTTATTGGGTAAGTATACATATGCCCCGTGAACCAAATATTCACATCAAAATATTGCATTGTAAAGTAAAATCTATTCACTTACTGTTGCTTTACGAATGATGTACAACTTGGAAGCTGATACCGGCTCCGAAAACTGCTGCAGGTGATCCAAGCTCCGGCGATGGTGTTCAATGACCCCTATAATCATAAAAACAAGTTTTATTTAGTAAAAAAGGGTAGCTTCAAACTTGAAAAACATACTTTTGGTTTGGTGCTTAAAGTATTATTTCCTAAAACACAAAATTAAAATGATACGGGCCCCCTATTATCGATACAATTACACTAAAATACCACAAGAAATAATTGTGAAAATACTTCCAGCTAACAAGATAGTTTGAAGTACATGTTAACGTTTTCCAGATTTCTACATTTTGAATCAATGAACAGCTGATCATAAATAAACGTTCGTTGTTAACTCGCGTCATCTTAAATGTGCTAAAATCATGTAACCAGGTAACAGTAAAATTGTTATAAAACTAAAATCCTTTTAAAATAATAGATATAATAAATAAATATATCACGCCTTTTACTCACTATGGGTGTGGCACTCTGCTTACGCAGATCTAGCTAAGTGATATATTTTTACATATGAAGTGCGGTTACCAGCCGTCAAATCAAAATGTATTCGCAACTGAAATGGACCCGTATCCATCTGGTGGTAAAAATGTAAACTGCTATGTGGAGTACTGGTGTGTATGACGCATTTGATGCAATGTTAATAGAAGTGATATTTGTCTAGATGTTTAGTGCAATATTATTCCATTTAATTTATTTTCTCATTTATTTGTTCTTCACCTACCGTATTAAATTTGATTCGTTTTATAATGAGTTCCACAATCAAGAAAAAATCACAACAAAAACTGCTGTGTACATGGCTGCTATTTTCGTATGCCAGCAAGAATGTGTTACATAGTTTCCATTTATTTCCAAGAAAGGGTGCAAGTAAAGTGTAAATATTAATCAAATATGGAGATCTTGAATCGACCGAATAGATGAGAATTGTATATTCCTAGGTTTTTTATAATAGCTTGTGCGATACCTAACCTAACTTTTCTTCACCAATTTTCAGTGAGGATAAGTTTTTGAAATAAGTTATTTAAGCAGTGAAATTGAATATTTTTAATACAAAAATGTATTTTTTAATGTATTGTTCTAGTTAGTTATATCAATACAAACCATTATCGAAACCATTATTTATATGTTTTATATTTTTAACTCATACCCGTACCTAAAGGATAAAGTAATAAATAAACCATTTTAATATTAATTTTAATAATAAAGTGACTCGTTTGAAGGTAATTATAATATAATATACAATATATAGAAACATTTTATGTAAAAAAGTTTTCCAAAAGTGATGAACGAGTCCCCAGCGCTGGTCTTGTCAATACTTAAAAATAAAAACAAAAAGGGTGGTATAACTGTACTCGGCGCAATAGAATATGCAACAATACTCCCCATTACAGAATATTAGACGTCAAAACTACGTCTATTCAAAATTAATTTAATTTTTTGATTCACTTTCTTATGTTGCACATGCTATCTACAACTCCGAATACTCCATTTAGTAGCCATTTTATAGGTACAGTGCTGCCGCCATCGGCGATTTCAGTTGCGAATAATATATATTTTTTTAAAAAGTGTACAAACTAACCAAACAATCAGCAATTAAAGTGAGTCTTCGTCATAGCTCTCAAATTCTTGTAACACTGACACAAATTTAACTTTTGTTTATTTGTGTATCGACATTATTTTGTATCACTTGATTATATATTAATATTAGTTACACAAATAAGCACAATTTCACATTTCTTGCAATTCATCAGCTTTACTACATACAACACGGTTGTGAAGATAGGAACACAAAGCACAAAGAATAATATGTATTCCTACCGTTTTATAAAATACTCTGCACAAAGCGCGTGACATGTATAGTACAATAAATGTAATAATGTTTTGAAATACGCTATTTTTACCTTCTGCCGCATCCTGTAAGGGAGGTATAGTAATCATGCTAAAAATTCGATAGTGAGTTTTCACTGGATGAGCACGTTTTAGGGTTCCTAGAATACGATTTTTATAGTATCGTGACAATGTCTGTGTGTGTGTGTGTGTGTTCGTCTGCCTGTGTATGTGGATCTCTGGAGTTACAGTTTCTCAAAAACTACTAATCTGAAAATTTTGATATATCATATACCGGGTGTTTCATTTAACCTGGAATTTTGAAAATCTCGGAATAGAAACTTTAATAACTCCGAGGGGGCAACTCCTATTTTTTATCACAGATTGATATTCTACGTCGAAAGTATATATGATTTGTCCGAAAAAAATTCAATTTGCAACAGAATAGTATATTGTACAACGAGCATGGAATGGTACTCATTTCCTACAAGTATGAAAGTTTGTAGCACGAGCCGAAGGCGAATGCCGCAAATCATACGCGTATGAAATGGACATTCCATGCGAGTTGTACACTATACTTTTTCTACGACCACGATATTATTTCAAAATTAATAATATAATCATCTTGAAGAATCAGAAAATATCTTGAACATCCCAAGGATGCTACTTCCATGGGAGCACAGAGATCTCCATGAATAACTTCTAATAAAGCGGAAGCTCTGTGACCTTTGTGGTTGAAAGGAAGCCAGGCTTGTTTCCCTTCACAACAAATTTCACATACCACATTTCTATTAAATTTTCCTTTGTATTCTGTCCCTTCAACTACAGCATTTTTCATTAAATTTAAATCTTTATAATTTATATGGCCCAACCTTCGGTGCCAAGTTTCACCTGTAACTGCAGTTGCTGCTAGTGACGAATGCTGTTGAGATTCGAAATTCAGTCGATAGATATTATCTAGCAAATCAGCTGTTGCAATAAGTACGTTTTTCTGTTGTATATGTTACAACCATTATTATTAAAAATAACTTTGTTACCGTATTTTAATAAGTTGAGATACAGACAATAGATTTGTTGTTAAACCTGGTACATATAAAACATTGTATATAGTAATATCAGTTTTATTATTATCAATTAAAGTTGTGATTTCAATTTCGCCTGCACAATCTACTGAAAGTGTGGTTTTATTTTCCAAAGTTATGTAGTTCATGCTCATCGCGGATATTTTTTAGCCAATCTTTTCTAGCAGTTAAGTGTATACTACAGCCGGAATCAATAAAAAAAACCGTGTAGTAAAATTTTCCACTTAAAAATACTGCGCTGAATGCATTGCTACCACCTTTTGGTGTCTCTTTGTCATTCTCTCTGTTTGGGCATTTATTCATAAAATATCCTTTCTTTTTGCATCGAAAACAAATAACATTACTTCTATCTTTATTTACATTACTTGTACTAACTTGTTTAAATCCAGTCGATTTTTGTTTCTTCAAATTTCCCTTTACCAAGGGAATTAATGCGATTTGTTCTGATTAGATGGTCTGTAGTGCAACAGAAAAGCACCATAATATTGGTGTCAACATTTAAATTGTAGTTTGCAATAAATGTGCATTTAAATATTTGATAAAGAACAATAATTTTTTTTTAAAAATTTGCATTATACTACTGAAAAAATCTCTTATATCAACCAAAAATTTGCTTAATAATGCTAACAGATTTTTATTTTTTTAATGTTCAAAAAGTTAATATGTTATAAAATTTTAATGTAAAAATATTTCATCTAGATTTTAATGTAGTTGTTTTAGTACCGCTAAATTTTCGCTGTATTTATTTAAAAATTAGTATTAAACTAAAATGATGCTTGTTTGAATATGAGTGTACTCCTTTCTACTGCACATATATTTATATCAGTTATGTTAGTTGAGCTTTCACACGTTGCAAGTTTTGTTTCTATTTATGTATTTGGTTAAAAATTACTGAAACATTCATGGGATAATTTGTTATTTATTGTAGGGTCACAATTATAACCAAATAGAAGCACACAAACCGCAGAAGTTGAAGGCGTAAAATACAAGCATATGAATGTTATAATTATTTACATAAAAAAATGAAAATTTTGTTACAAAAATATCACATATTAAATACTGTTATTCATAGTAGTATTCTGAAGATAAATATTTATTCCAGGAACCAGATGCATTATTTGAAATTTTAAAATTTGTTAGTGTTCTGGATGCAGAAACTTTCCCAACATGCGCTGGGTTGGTAGATTTGACTCCCATAATACGACTTGCAGTTGCAAATTTGTTTTCACAGAATCATCTACATGTCCTTCTGCCACGGCTGAAGAACGTCAATCTCCATGTTTTATCAAACACGTTATTCTGTATGGAATTCTCCGAAAAGTGTTCGTTACCTTCTTCAACCACAAAAGTCTTGCTTTATTTGTATTTGCAATTTTAATAATTAACATTCTAGACATTTTAATCAGTTCACCGCAACGGCATGCTCCTGCAATATAAAATTGAATAAGTATGTACACACACATTGATATAAATTGGTGTTCACCACTGAAATATAGGAATTCTGGAACGCTCACTAACGTTGAAATGCGAGCCGAGAGAGACAGGTAATGCGTGGGAAACCTGTCTTTGTCGTACAGTCTGCTAAGCAAGTTATTTGAACACTCGATACCGTACTTGCAATTGGTTTATTCCTTAAATTGATAAAGTGTTTGCCGCATTGTTTTGAACATCTCGGTCATCATATTACTGCATAGACGAGGCTGTCAATCACTATACTTATATTTAACAATAACCTGTACATCACTATAACCAAATTTATTTGGTATCGCTGATTTTTATAAATAACGTCGTGATTTAGTGTATTGAAATCGTTACTACAGATGTGAGAATATTTCCTTCTTTTTCTTTTCGATGGTACAATTTCAAGCCACTTTTGTGAATTATTGTTTCGAGGAATGCTAAAAATATGTATAAGAAATTTGTATTTCTTCTTTTGATACACATTTTGAGGTTAAGTTATATTAATGTGTAATATTTCATTATAGGATTTAAATAATTTAATTAAATGAATATACTCGTACATATATCTATTATGCATGCATTCTGGATTAAATTTTATATTAAAATTGTGTTTATTTCATTTCGATTAATATTCACAACTAACCTGAAAAATGACAAAGGGTTGTTTGTTGGGAACCAGTATGATTTTCAATACTCACGCAACAATCTATTACCATGATTATTAATTTTATTATATTTATGCGTTTACTCGATATGTACACAATAAAACTAGATGAAAAGGTTCACTCTTGGACAAGACTGTACGACATGCGGTTTTGGTGATAATGCGCATGGCAACCGTTCTACAAACAAGTGTTAGACGAAGACGGGTAACCCACGGTATCTATCTGTTTCAGGCTCGTTTTTCTCTTTCACAAAAACATAAAAGTGAGCGTTCCAGAATTCCTATATTTCAGTGGTGTTCACCTTTACCATGAGAAATTCTTCATCTAGAGCATTTCTTATAAATTTTTCAATTTCGTTCCGTGAAAACATTTGGTTTTTTCGGTGCGTATCCAATCGATTTCCTTTTCAAATACCCAGTCAGATTATCATACTTCTTTATATTGTTTAGAAAAATAAGCTAGTAGTACCTCTTCTGTAGCGTTCAAGTATAGCATTTAACTTGCATCAATTTTCGACAATGTATTAGTTTCTTTTACAACGCTTTATTGACAAAAATCGTAGTTTTCTTCGGCTCATGCTACAAACTGTCATACTCGTATGAAATACATTTAGATGTAGTTATTATTTGTTTGTTAAGTGAAATATTAGTTTTACCTGCAATCATTAGAAACACATACGTTGAATTGTAATTTTAAAATTATAAATTATCTGGCATAAATTCACTTATTCCTCGTTTTGCTTTTCATAGTAAATGATTTATTGCAGGTTACGTTTTTTGGTGAAATGAAATACATATTTATATATTGTATAATGATTAAATGAACATGATTATTATTGTTTTACCTTGTAAGGTTGCAATGAAAATATAAAAGTATTTACTTTCGACCAGAGTGAATCTAGCGGCCTGCTTCTAGCGGCCAACTCGTAAAATTATCAATTGTGAACGGAACACACTGCGCAGCGACAAATGTATGACCATGGCCTACCGTATAGTATTAGTAGTTTAATCATTCTCTTTGGCGATTGATATGTAATGTTTTTAAAATTATAAGAGCATAATTATAATGTATATTAATTTATTTATATTAATAGACAATTAAATATAATAAATATGGGACTCTGTATCTTTTTTTAAATATATTTTCTATGTTTACTTTTTCCTCGTTATAGTTATTATTGGCTGTTGTTATTTTAATAACTTGATACATTATGGATTATATGTAAAGATCATTTTGACACTCGTTGTATTAGATACCAAATTAAAACAAAACCTATATCTACCCATAACTAAACAAACTAATTCGCCCAGCAATAAAAATTTATTTTTTTCCTCGTTATAGCCAGAATTGGGTGTTGTCACTTTAATATATTATTACTAATACCTTATAGATTATTAATATATAGAGATCATTTTGACTCTCGTTCTTTTAGATAACAAATAAAAACAAAAACTACATTTACTCATACCTAAACAAACTAATTCACCCGGCACTAAAATTTCAATTTTTTCCTCGTTATAGCCAGAATTGGATGTTGTCACTTTCATATATCATTACTAATACCTTATAGATTATTAATATATAGAGATCATTTTGACACTCGTTGATTAAGATGTTTAAATTAAATGAAAACTCTCTATTTCTAATGTAGAAAACTGAAACGCGCTACAATAAAAATATAATTTTTTCTCGTTATAGCCAGAACTGAAGGTTGTCACTTTAATATGTCATTACTAATACCTTATGGATTATTAATATATAGAGATTATTTTGACTCTCGTTCTTTTAGATAACAAATAAAAACAAAAACTACATTTACTCATACCTAAACAAACTAATTCGCCCGGCACTAAAAATTCAATTTTTTCCTCGTTATAGCCAGAATTGTATGTTGTCACTTTAATATATTATTACTGATACCTTATACATTATTAATATATAGAGATCATTTTGACTCTCGTTGATTTAGATACTTAAATTATATGAAAACTCTCATGTTCTAATGTAGAAAACTGAAACGCGCAACCATAAAAGTGTAATTTTTTCTCGTTATAGCCAGAATTGAAGGTTGTCACTTTAATATGTTATTACTAATACCTTATGGATTATTAATATATAGAGATCATTTTGACTCTCGTTGATTTAGATACTTAAATTAAATGAAAACACTCTAGTTCTAATGTAGAAAACTGAAACGCGCAACCATAAAAGTGTAATTTTTTCTCGTTATAGCCAGAATTGAAGGTTGTCACTTTAATATGTTATTACTAATACCTTATGGATTATTAATATATAGAGATTATTTTGACTCTCGTTCTTTTAGATAACAAATAAAAACAAAAACTACATTTACTCATACCTAAACAAACTAATTCGCCCGGCACTAAAAATTCAATTTTTTCCTCGTTATAGCCAGAATTGTATGTTGTCACTTTAATATATTATTACTGATACCTTATACATTATTAATATATAGAGATCATTTTGACTCTCGTTGATTTAGATACTTAAATTATATGAAAACTCTCATGTTCTAATGTAGAAAACTGAAACGCGCAACCATAAAAGTGTAATTTTATCTCGTTATAGCCAGAATTGAAGGTTGTCACTTTAATATGTTATTACTAATACCTTATGGATTATTAATATATAGAGATTATTTTGACTCTCGTTCTTTTAGATAACAAATAAAAACAAAAACTACATTTACTCATACCTAAACAAACTAATTCGCCCGGCACTAAAATTTCAATTTTTTCCTCGTTATAGCCAGAATTGGATGTTGTCACTTTAATATATTATTACTGATACCTTATAGATTATTAATATTTAGAGATCATTTTGACTCTAGTTGATTTAGATACTTAAATTATATGAAAACTCTCATGTTCTAATGTAGAAAACTGAAACGTGCAACCATAAAAGTGTAATTTTTTCTCGTTATAGCCAGAATTGAAGGTTGTCACTTTAATATGTTATTACTACTACCTTATGGATTATTAATATATAGAGATCATTTTGACTCTCGTTATTTTAGATAACAAATAAAAACAAAAACTACATTTACTCATACCAAAACAAACTAATTCGCCCGGCATTAAAAATTAAATTTTTTCCTCGTTATAGCCAGAATTGGATGTTGTCACTTTAATATATTATTACTAATACCTTATAGATTATTATTATATAGAGAGCAATTTGACTCTCGTTGATGTAGATACTTAAAATAAATGAAAACTCTCTAGTTCTAATGTAGAAAACTGAAACGCGCAACCATAAAAGTGTAATTTTTTCTCGTTATAGCCAGAATTGAAGGTTGTCACTTTAATACGTTATTACAAATACCTTATGGATTATTAATATGTAGAGATCATTTTGACTCTCGTTGATGTAGTCAAAATGATCTCTATATATTAATAATCTATAAGGTATTAGTAATAATATATTAAAGTGACAACACCCAATTCTGGCTATAACGAGGAAAAAATTGAATTTTTATTGCCGGGCGAATTAGTTTGTTTAGTTATGGGTAGATATAGTTTTTGTTTTTATTTGTTATCTAAAACAACGAGAGTCAAAATGATCTGTATATATTAATAATTCATAAGGTATTAGTAATGACATATTAAAGTGACAACCTTCAGTTCTGGCTATAACGAGAAAAAATTATATTTTTATTGTAGCGCGTTTCAGTTTTCTACATTAGAAATAGAGAGTTTTCATTTAATTTAAACATCTTAATCAACGAGTGTCAAAATGATCTCTATATATTAATAATCTATAAGGTATTAGTAATGATATATGAAAGTGACAACATCCAATTCTGGCTATAACGAGGAAAAAATTGAAATTTTAGTGCCGGGCGAATTAGTTTGTTTAGGTATGAGTAAATGTAGTTTTTGTTTTTATTTGTTATCTAAAAGAACGAGAGTCAAAATGATCTCTATATATTAATAATCTATAAGGTATTAGTAATAATATATTAAAGTGACAACACCCAATTCTGGCTATAACGAGGAAAAAAATAAATTTTTATTGCTGGGCGAATTAGTTTGTTTAGTTATGGGTAGATATAGGTTTTGTTTTAATTTGGTATCTAATACAACGAGTGTCAAAATGATCTTTACATATAATCCATAATGTATCAAGTTATTAAAATAACAACAGCCAATAATAACTATAACGAGGAAAAAGTAAACATAGAAAATATATTTAAAAAAAGATACAGAGTCCCATATTTATTATATTTAATTGTCTATTAATATAAATAAATTAATATACATTATAATTATGCTCTTATAATTTTAAAAACATTACATATCAATCGCCAAAGAGAATGATTAAACTACTAATACTATACGGTAGGCCATGGTCATACATTTGTCGCTGCGCAGTGTGTTCCGTTCACAATTGATAATTTTACGAGTTGGCCGCTAGAAGCAGGCCGCTAGTTTCACTCTGGTTTTTAGCTATGTGTTTCTGACTGACTTCGATCGGTCGTGCGAGATCGGATATTTTCGGCTGTCGATCTCGTGAGAATTATCAATGGCGGCGATGAAAGTTTCCATAATACATTTGACATTTAAGAAACGAGAAATATAACCATAAATGTGTGATGTGACAGTTCAACTTACAACTGACAATAAGGAATATTTAAGGAATCAAATTAATTGTTTTTGTATAAAGGTTTAAGGTTTGTATAAAGAGGAATAAACACGTTAATTGTAATCTTTCTTCATGTTTATTTTTTATCAAAAGGTTGACCGGTTTCGGTTTCTACATAGAAACCATCTTCAGGAGCGGTGACAGCTGAAGGCAGTACTTGTTAAACTAAAATAACCGAACAGCATACTGAGTGAGGAAAACTTGTGAAAAAACAGCGAACACGACAAAGACAGGAACTGTCATCAGCGGCAACTTGTCAAGTAATGTGGGAAGGTTACTGCTGATTGTTGAATAATCACAGAATCAGACACTCAGCTGATGAACTAATTGTTGCAGGTATATAGGTAAATAATTTTATTGTTAACATATAATTAAATCAACATTTATTTTGTAGGTAACTACATTACAGAAGACAAAACAATACATCATTTTGATGCCAGGAAAATTCAAATTAAAAACAATAAACAACTTTAACTATTATATTAAATGATTTTGTAGTTGGAAAGGAGTGAGGCTAACGAGCTGCTATATGACTAACAAATGCTGATTAATTGCAAATAAAAATTGTGGTAGATTTATTAGTTTAGATATAATAATTTCCAATACCAACAAGCATTCACATTTGTAATTGAAGCTACTACATATATTCATATTAAACTATACACAAGTCTCAAAAGTATGCACAAAAAATCAGACCAATACAGACAAAATTGTTGATTCCAAAAAATATTACATTTCCGTACAGTTTTTTTACTTTAGAAGAATTTACTAATAAGGCAATAAATGACATTTTATATGCAATTCATAACTAATTCGGCAAATAGCATTTGAGAATTTTATTTGGTTACCAGGCATTGATAAGCGAATATACACTTGACGACGTGGCATATTCGCTGGGTCTCATCGTCACAGTAATAATCAGTAACACTTTGTTTTATTTATCACAAGTCTCAAATTTTTCATATCTGCGGTCATCAATTTTATTCATTGTATAATCATAATGAATACCACTTCTGCGGAGTCGTGGTCTTTTAAAATAATACGTTTCGTGACAACAACACAATAAAACCTAAACGCACGTATAGAATTATATATGAATAAAAATTTGTCATAAAATTCTCTTGTCGGTATCAAAAACTATAAATTTATGTAAGTTTTGTACTCGTGTTATGCTTACCAGTTATTCTTCTGTTCTTTTGTATGTTTATGACTATAACACCCTGAAGAAGAAGAAGACTGCGTTGAAGTGTACATTTTTTAATAAATTAATTGCATCCTCCTACTAATAGTTTGTCTTATTCAACATTCAGTCAGTATTTATCTATCCTTATAAATAACGTACCAAGATTTTTTTGCTATAACTAATCAATTGTGGTAGGATTTAATTTAAATTATGTTAATTATACACCAATCGATACACAACATAAATTATTTTTATTAGATATCAAAATGTACGTACAATTGAACCTATAAAAATAAATAAGATATTTCACTATTATGTTCACAAATCCTGAACGTTATGGCGATTCATGACAATTATATGTCATGGAAATGGTGGTTGGAAGTCTTCGAGTGTTGTTAAAGATTATATAAATATCTTTAAAAACAAAAATGCAATTGATTCAAATGTTTTCAGCTCATTCTACTCAAATTGGATGTATTAAGGTAAGTTGTGCGGGTATGTGAAGCTGGAACTCAGCACATTAAATAAAAACACTACTAATATTTAGAACTAATTAATTATCATTACAACAAATTAATTACCTCATACGTTAAGGAGAAATCAATGGCTGTGCCACCTGCTCAAGGACGCTGGCACAGCCATATATTTTTTTTTTTCAATATGGAATGTCATACAAATTGATTACTAATTATTTACTAATAAATAAATATATCATCACTCCTTTTACCCATTATGTGTGTGGCAATCTGCTTACGCAGATCTCGGTAAGTGAAATTTTTGCTTATGAAGTGCGGTTACCAGCCGTCAAATGGAGGGGGAACTACAGGGGTAAATTTAAATTGGTAACTGTCAGCTGTGAGATTCGAACCGAGGATCTCACGATCCACGGTCCTACGCGTTATCACGGAGTTATTTACCCCATTAAATTACTAATATATAACGCATTAATTAGTTAATAATTACCTCACTAATATCTAAACTCTAGTTTCGAATTAATTACTCTAGCCAACAATTCAAGATTCATCTTAGAGTACATTAATCGATTTAACAATATCAAAACTTGCGTGTCGAATTGATTACTCGAGTACAAGCCGTTGTGATGCATCTTAGAATCCATGTTTCGACCAATTAATTAGAAACTCGATTTTCGAATTAATTAATCGAGCACAACCAGAGGCAATGCATCATAGAATGAATTTTTCGACCAATTAATGTAAATTTTAGGTTGGAAATTACTCTAGCATAACCAGAGGTGATGCATATTAGAATGCATTAAGCAATCAATGTGGACGCCTTATAAAAATGAACATTATCTGTTACCATTGATGTTTTATCGTTCCAACTTTGTTTTGAAAACATCAACTATCGTAACATCTCCGAGATTGGAAATTACTGCATGGTATTTGAAAAAGTAATTTGATTATTGATTAATTTTATTATATAAAAATAATGGTAATTGAAATTGGAAGTAAAATGTGCAAACTGAACACTCTTTAATTTTTTAAGCTACATATTAATTAAATTTTCTTAGACAATCTGAACATATCTTTATTTTTACCAGTTGTGATGCATCCTGTAATGTACTTATCAATAAACAATATCAAAACTCTAGTTTCGAAATAATTACTCGACCACAACCAGTTGCGATGATTAGAGGTAGTTATTTGATTATTGCTATTTTTTTTTTGCTCATATTTTGTGGTTTTGAGGAAAACCCAGTTAAGTCACTACTTCATGATTTCGAGATATTTGCGTTGATGTAGATGGCCCACCTCCTGTACCATTTTTAGCAATATATGCATCTCGAGCACGTTTCTTAGTATTCGTTTTTAGTTCTATAAAAGCCTGAAATATTACCAGTCAAAATATTACAAACAACTATCAAGATTCTTTCCGTAAAGACGATATAACGTTCACATTGTTTCTGTTAAATATATAATAATATGCTAACGTAGGTAAGTATAAATATAAAGCTTTAGGCTTTAGCTGTTTATTTTGATTCCAAAACAATATGATATCGTTTATACACAAAAATAATGCTACTACTATTTGTAGCAGTATCTTAACAATACCATTAATCAAATGGGATAAAATATTTGAAATAATTTATTTATACCGGAAATTACAAATATAACAAAATTTTAATTTTGTTGTGTTAAGAAACAATTGACGTTTATTGAAAATATAAATTAAAAAAAAATGTTTTTAGTAAAAAAAAAGTATGAAAATACTTTATAGATTTTTTATAAATATACAGTATTGTATTAAAATTGCAATATATTACAATATTTTTTTTATTTATAATTTTATTTTAATGTTAAATATTGCGATACATTTTATTATTCCTACTTCAAACTTCAGGAATTTAAAATATAATGCAAGGCAATAAATTAAGAAATTCGTGTTTTACACAAAATCAATCGTCAAAGAATTAAATATATAATATTTTATTTTAAATACGTCTGCCTCATCATTTTGCATCCATCAATATCATACATACTAATTTAGAGAAATTCATCAACAAAATAATACAAAGCTATATTGTAAAAAACAAACACATAACATATAAATAACAATTTAATTTAAAAAGAAGTATCTAAGAACAAAAAATTCTATGAAAAAAATTACATGAGAAATAGCTGCTAAATTCAATAATACATTTATTATCTCTCAAAGTTAATTTGTTGTATAACTGCCTTGTTGAATTACTTTTGTCAACAGATTTTTTTGTTATATAGTGCAGTCTTATATAATAATCTGCGACAGCTTTTCGTAGCAGAATTTGATGATTCTCCATAGGAGATTGATCCAAACTATGGTAAAACAATTCATTTATTTCTGAAGTAATGTGCAAAAACGAGTTTAGCAAATATGTATTGTTATATTGTTGTTTCATTAATTTTCCTCCACTTTCATTTAATTTACTCACATTTTTTGCTAATTTCGTTGACATTATTCGAAGGGAAAACTAAACCTCCTTTATTTTTCTGAATGATCAATTTATATACTTCATTACGATTAGATTTTGTTTCTAATGCAATTTTACATTCATCACATATCAAAGTTAATTTTAAATGTCGCACAACGAAGCCAGCTATATATGTGACGATATATTCAGAAACAATACTTAATTCACTAAAATTCGGAATATAATTATGATCATGTAATACGTTTTCAGGTACTGACTGTTCTTATCCGTTGATTAGTTAATAGTTTCAACGGGAGTTGTACTAGTGCAACGTTAAATTGAAATTTGTTCTAAAGGAATACAATTTCCAGATGCGTGTTCTTTTAGCTGCGTATGAACTAAAATTTTTCTGTACAGCGATCGGAATTGTATCCTTATTGTACCAAATAACATTTCCAGGTGGTCTTGGTTTAAGCGATACGTCGGGATGAATGACAAAATCTTTTGTTGTCGACATAAATCCTCATACATATGTATTAAGCTTTCTATACATATAATAAATCCTGAAAATACAAATTGCTATAATACGAATATATGTAACAAAGCATAAAAAATATCTTACCTATAAATCCAGTCTTCCTACGATGTTCTACAATATTAACATTTTCCAATTCCAATTATAACAAAACAAATGCTTGAAATATAGACGGTACTACATTTTTACGTAATCGAACGACAGATAAAGACGTTCTATCGAAATCTGCTTCAGTAAAATTAAAATGTGTTCTGCATGCCAACACTGATTTTCGAAGGCTGCCAGTCTTTTCTTCGTATTTCACCCACAACTCTTTCAATGTTGAATCCTTTGGTATTCTATGGCAAATAAAATTAAGGTTACATAAATTATGTAATTTCATTAAATTAATTTTTTTTACCTATGAAATGTTATGCTTAATCCAGATTCTTCCAAAGTTTGTTGATGTTTACTTTTATTGTTTGGCCGATTTGTACAGCCAAACTCCGAACACGCTGGCATTGTATATAATAAATGTATTTCACAACTATCAAAGGTCTGTTTCTTGATTGTTGAAAGTATAATTCCCTTATATTAAGTTCTTAGCACAGATAAAACTGAGGAAAATAAACGAAAGGGCATGTATACAGTCTTTAAAAATGCTGAAAATGTACTAAAACTATAGTAAAGTCTAAATATTCAGTTGAAATTAGAAATTAACTTCACTATCACTCCTACACACGTTATTTTTAAATTAATGTACACAAAAGATACACTGGTATAAATACACAAACGAATTGTTTTGAGAAGACAAATATGGCCATATGGCGGACTCAGCACAGCAAACCAAGCAAAACACGCGACACGCTCATGGCGGTCATGTTCTCTCCCCTTCTACCTACATGGATTTTATTTTTTAGCGGAAATATTAGAGAATACAAATTTTATCAAATCCTCTAATATGCACGTTAATTTTTTTAACGGTGACGTTAAAATTGTTAACAGTTAGCATTTTTCTTACAGAGTAGACCTGATATTGTGTTAAATTAACAACCTAAATAAACATGACAATTTGTTAAATTCATTTTTGTTAATTCTGAATTTTAAATATAAAAAATTGTGGTTTTTATTTATTTGGTAAAATTTATAAAATTTAACAAATAGACTCGTCAATAATAACAAGTAAATTTTGCTAACTTATCAATTTGAAATTGTTAAAAAATAACTATGCTTCATTGTTCAACTTCAATATAATTACTAAAATATTTAGATAAAAGCACACAAAAATAAATGTCATACTATATATACAAATATATTTAGTTATGAAATACAAAAATAATTTGTTACTTCTGCGTAAGCAGAGTGCCATACCCATAATGGGTAAAAGGCGTGATGATATATTTTATTTTACTTCTAACAAATTTGATACTTGTGAATTTAACAAAAACTAATGGTTGTCCGTCAGGGACTAAAAATTTAGTTAAAATTCTGTTAATTTTGTCTACAAACTTTTTACTGTGTAAGGCCTATTGGGTCACCTGAATACTAAATATTAGTATTTCTTATTATATCAGTCAAAACATTTTAACATGCATCTAAATGGAACTTAACTGTTTTCCTCTAAAAATGTCACATATCACAACTGGTTTTTCCTCAAAAATGACACTTAACTGGTTATGTTTTGTCCAAATTACGCAAAATGTATATGACATAACATTGTTTTGAGGTCAACAAATGAAAATATACATAAATAAAATGTATCAAAGTCCGCAGCACTTAACTCAATTTGACAATTTATTATTAATATTATAATTATATATTCTTGTTTTAATAATCTTTGGCTAGTCAGATGATTCTCAATCAGCATATTTAATTTTCAATATTAGGTAGATAACATTTTCATTTTTTAAACTCAAATTTTATTTACGCGCCATTCAAGGTACCATCTTTAAGCACAAACTTTAATTAGAAGAATTTAGAAATTTAGGGGTCATTCAAGAAATACGTACACAAAAAATAACATTTTTTGACCTCCACACACCCCTTTGTACACTATCGTACTAAAATGACCTACCCCTACAAAGCTTTGTTTACATGTAAAACGGTGAATAAAGACAGAAAAGCGAATCGAAATATTTACAAATTATGAACAAAATTCCCCCTGACCCCAGCGGAGCGTGTACGTATTTTTTGAATGAACCCTTAGATACTTGGACATAAGACATAACCTAATTTATTACTTTACCCGCCAATTCCAATTGTATGGTTTCTGGTTTCTAAAGTAAAATAAAAATTTTGAAATTTTGTTTCGCTTTAAGTTTGGACGCAAAAATGTAAGTATAATGTTAAATAAATAATTTTTAAAGTAAATTCATATGGTATAAGTATATGTTTTATCTTAATATTTAGTTATTTATTTGAAATTCTTATGTTATTTAAAAAAATATAAAAATATTTACTTGTATACGAAAATATTATGTATATTTAATGAGTAGAAAATAGTACAAATTATACAGTGCTGAAACAGTACATTATTTTTCATCTAAGTAAGTGTATAATATTTATGGTTTGTTGCTTTACTTAGGGAACAAATCGAAGGCGATCGAGCTGGATCTGTGGTTTGGCTGGATGGTGCAAACTATATTTACACCCTCAACAAAAAAACTAACGGTCAATCTAATTTATATTTTAAATGCCGCGAGAACTTTTGTCCAGCGAGGGCAAAAATGATTGACCGGGGGCCGCTGATGCTTACAGCAGCACACAACCATGATGCCGACGAATTGCAAGTTGAGGTTTTACGATTTAAATCTGAGTTGCGATACCGGAGCGCAACTGAAAATACTAGTATGACTCGTATTTTTGCTGATCTTCAACTCCGCTATTCTGCGGAAGCTGTTGCGCGAGTTGCTGGAATGCGGAGCATGAAGCCAATGATGTGTCGAAGCAGAAGTAAAGGAACTCCACAAATTCCGCAGAATTTGACGGAGTATGCTGCTATACTTGAGGAGGACAGATGGCGTGAAAGGTATGCCACAGAGCTAGGGCTTTTTTTCAGAGGCTCGTCGTCGCAGAAGACCAGTCGGCTGCAGTTATCTTCGCTTCACCAACGATTCTGCACTATGTCAACCGAGGTGTTCAGGTAGACCAGGGGTGCTGGATCCCAGTTGTTTGCCATTCATATCCACCATGATGGCACAGTGTACCCCGTTATGTACGTGCTGATGGAACGGAAAACGCATGCCACGTACCTTGCCGTGTTGACGGTACTGCGGCAACTGGCTCCACAAATCAACGTTAGATCCGTGATGACTGACTATGAAGTAAGTAATACATTAAAAGTTCAAAAATTAGAAAGTAGTACTTAGTTTAAATTGCTTTTGTTACATATACTGCTTTTTAGTGGTTCAAATTAAACAATAATTTACATAAATTCCGTGTACAGCATCAGTTTATTTTCCAATGCGCAGAGTAATAAATAATAATAATAATAATAAAAATACGTTATAGTATACTTCATATCAAGAGCATAAAGCATTGTGTTCCACTCTTGTACGAGCGATAGTTTCATATTTTAAAATGTAGCAAACATTTCATTAATAAAATTTAAATTGACCGAGAATTTGTTCTCTATCAATTTGTTCATTTACCAACCTTTTCCATAACAGCAAAAATTAATTGCAGTTATCGCACGTAGCTAATGGTAACGTGCGGAAAGTATCCTTTGGCATATAAAGTAGTACTTTTTGTTTTAAAATTACGTGTGCAAAGCATGCTGTTAAGTATGCCCGTGCAAAAGGTTATTTTTTGTCAATTTACAGGCGGCTCTTCGGGAAGCAATTCGGGTTTCTTTTGTTGGAGTGGAACTCCTAGGCTGTTGGTTCCACTTCGCACGCGCAGTGCACAAGCGAGCTGCGTCCATTGGGCTGGTACGAAGGAATGCAGATGACCTGACGCGCCGCCTCGTGAAGATGACAATGGTGTTACCCTTGTTGCCAAGACACCTGACGGCACAGGGTTTACGGGAACTGCGGGAAACAGGGTCGAGTTCGATCCTTTTTTTGTCTACCTTGAACGGTGGTTACCTGCTGATATATCTGTATTCAGACAGCCACAAAGGACAAATAATGCAGTCGAGTCATTTCATCGGGATTTATTGCGTATGGTGTCGCGTGAGTATCCGAACATCTGGGTGTTCACAGAGTGTTTACAACGGGACTAAACCAAAGGACCCACAACGCCCAGAACATCTTAGACAGAGACGGCGATGTTCGCTGGTTTTTGCTTCATATGAGACACGCCGTAAGGGGACTAGAAAATGTACTTCTTGCAGGAATAGGTAAATTATACTTATTTCATGTAAACCAAGTCAACTTCAGTATATACATACATTTTTAATGGCTTCAGAATAAGAAATATTACAATTCAACTAATGCAAATAGATATTAATTGTTATTTCTCTTTTGTAGCCCACAACGCTGATGCCAACTTCGAGCCCCAACCTCAACTACAACCCGCACAACCGCTATTCCCTGAACAACAACAACAAATCCCCCAACCGCAACCCCAGGAACAACCACAAAATATCCCTCATCCGCAACCCCAGGAACCACAACCTGAACAACCACAACAGCCTCTTCCTCCTTTACAGCTTATTGCCCCGCGTCTTCGTCGTCGTCCTCTTTTTCATCCTTACCCTGATCCTCAGCGACCACTGCCCCAAATTCTACCCCCGCAACAACTACATCGCCCAAATTCGCCATCGCCACTAATATTTTTCCGTCCTCAATAATTTTCTGTTGGCATAAAGACTACATCCTGCACGTTATAGGTAAATTACAATTTAAATTATTAATTTAATACTCTGTACACTGCACTTGCCAAAAGTACTTTTAGTGATAGCCAATAGTAACAGTTAGTAACTTTAGACATTTTCGTATATAATTTCTGTCGTTACAAAGCGTGCATAATTGTTTTTTTTTTTTATATATAATTAGATGCAGAATTTTTTACAATAGTATGAATTTTCATGTTAAAGCTCTATGATCGAGATCATACTGTAGAAGTTATTGTTTAATAATTTCATACAGCATAGTAATTAATTCTTTTTTATTTTAGAGATGCCCCCTTATTGGTTATGCTCATATGTAGTAGAAACCACCGAACTTCGCTACCATTTTCTGGATGATTTGGACGTTTAAATTCGATGAGTTAGTCGTCAGTAGTATGACCTCTGCGTTAGTACCATTGCAAAGACAATAGAAATTGGCTGCATTCAGCTGCACCATTCGTTGTATCAACACGCGGAGTAAGTCCCGAAATATTCGATTACATTATTTGACTTCTGTGAAAATGTTGGCAGGTGTTGACAGGTAGCTGCCGTACAACCCGCAGTACTTCTAACACCATTGTACACTTCACGAAACGGGCAAAAGGTGTAACTTTCCTTTTCAGCAGCCCAGTTGGCGCAATTCGATTTCAGGTGGCTTGAACCAACAGCTTGGTGGTATGCTTCTTGAAGAACTGCTCTATTCGTCATCACGCATCTCTATCTGTGGGGTCACGACTTGCGTTCCATCAACATGTACAGTAACGGGTATTCTGAAACGATTCGATCCAGTACCTACCTTTAGCACAACTTTACAAAACGCGATTATGGATGACATAGTCGGATATCATTAGTGACGCGAAAATGATTGCAGTCGACTGATCTTCTGTAAAGAAGAGTTTCCTGAAAACATCATCTGTAATAATTACACCATTTGTTCCTTAATGTAGCGGCATGTTTCGAAATTTCTGCTTCGATACAACATATGCTTTGTAATATCCTCCAATATGTGTCACTCCTTTTTTAGAATACCGAAGTTGAAGAAAATTAAAGAAGAGTCATACTAGTATTTTTCGTAGAGAACTCCGATAGCAAATTTAAAACCTCAATAATTAATTTGACGGGATCATGGTTAATGAGTTTGTTAGTAATGGCAGAGCGGCATATAGTTTAGCTTTTGCCCCACGCGAACATACATGTTCTCGGCATGAAATAGATCCATCGTTAGTGCGTGTAAAGACAATTGCACCAACCAGCCAAACTGCAGTTAAGAAAGAAGTCCTTCATATTTCTGCTTTGTTACAATATAAACTTTGTAACAACCTCCAATATGTATCACAGCTTCATTGGAATACCGAAGTGTACTTCACTCCGATCACAAATTTAAAACCTCCACAATCACTTCGTCGACATCATAGTTGAGGAGTGTGTTTGCAATGGTACATTGGAATATAATTTAACATTTGCACTCACGTGAAGAAAAATGTTCTCGGCATGAAATAGATCCAATTTTTTATGCGTGTAAAAACAATTTCACCAACCAACCAGATTCTATAAAGTAAGAGAAAATGTGCCTTATTTTAAATTCTTCAAAGTGTGGTGTGTGTTCTCATCTCTGCAAGAAATATCTGTAAAGCATTAAATGTGCAAAATGTTAATCTTTTTATTCTAATATTCTATATTTAATTGTCTTTGTTTATATAAAAATTGTATTTTTTAACAGTGCTTATTTGCTATTTTTCTATTCTATTATATTTATTAAGTATTTATATCAGTAAGCAAAATATATTTACATTTATGGCCTAAAATTTGCCTGACACCATATTATTGTAAATTACCTAGTATCAAATATATTATTATAGGTATCCGGCATAAAAAATACTAATACCTTTTAAAAAAAAATATGAAATACCTGCATTTTCAATGAACGGTATTTAGGCAGAGATAGTGCTAAGCTATGTGCTTGATGGCGCGCGGGGTCCACATGTATTTGTTTGGCAGCCATCATGAACTACTATACTGAAGGACAGGAAACTTGTGCGAGAATTGCTTCCGCAGCAATGAAGTCGAGAGCGGAGATAGGACGAGTGAGGCAGAGCAATGAGTCTGAGAAATACATAAGAGTCATGGGATAATTCATCTTTTCTTTTGCTTTCATGTAAATATTATTTTACAAAAAAAGTTCAATGATAACTATTTTAGGTTACATCTATTTTGTAAATATAAGATTTAATTTTGAATACCAAATTAGCAGCGGAAATAGATATAATATAGAATATTACAGGTATTCGTTGCAGCCTGTAGTCGTATTATAATCAATATATTTTAAAGAAAGTACATACATATACGGTAAGATATTTAATAAAATATTATTTACAAAAAAGGTACATAGTACATATTATATACAAATATATATATATATATATATATATATATATATATATATATATATATATATATATATATATATATATATTTAATTTTTAATTCAATAAATTAATTTATTGAAAAATGGCAAAAAACTCCAAAATTATTGGTTTTAGGCATAAGATACCCTTAATAATAATAGAAGGTAATACACAATGATACACAACAGAATAATAAAATATATGGTGTTCCATTTGAAAACGACGAGTTATAGTCATTTGAAGTGGAGTGAATTTGATCCGCTTCATTGAACACCCTGTATAAATACAATTAAAAAAAAATATGTCAAAACATACAGTATAGTTACAGTTGTGCAGAAAAAAAAATTCTTAAATTTTACTATTGAAATAACTTCAGTACGCCATCACAAAGCAATGCGTGTATTCCGCCTTTTTTAGAGAAAAAACGGAAAAACTTGACAACGCCGCGGAAAACTAAAACAAAATTCATATGTCTGTATAGGTGAATGAAATACAATTCAAAATATATAAAAATATATAGGGTATTCCATTTTAAAAAAAGACAAACAATTCTCGCCAAGCCGTTACGTAACTGCCTGTATATGTGAAAATAATTTTACGTTATGCTCCTTTAGTAGTCGAATAAATTTTGTTAATAAATTTATGCCGTATTTCTAACGACAAGGGAGATATCGAAGACAAGCATTTCGATGACTCAGCCTGTATTTACATAAATTAAATAAACAAATGTTGGGATGTATAAAAATTCCTCGACTTTTCACATTTGTTAATTCTGCTTTCTTTGTATGGCGAATATTTTCTTCGTTCACAAGTAGTCCGGACCTACAAATTGTACATGTAGTTCTTTTTATTAAGTTCTTACATAAATACCCAGTTATGTAATATAATATACAGTCCACTTCTTCTGCTCTACAGTACTCATGATCCAATGTTTCTATGAAAACTTCTTCATCGTCCGCTATAAAGTTATCTAACTTTAATTTTCAATTATTTATTAAAAACTTTTTGTCAGAATCATTGTTTGATTGAAATATTTGCTTGAACTCTGATAATGAAAATATAAACATTTTGGGTTCATTAATTTTTACTGTACTCGTACAATTTCCAGTAATCGGTGGTTTTATAATGTTATAAATACTAAGCATCCGGTATAATTGCAAGAATGTAGTGAAGGTTGGGTGCTCATTGGATCCTCCAGCTTGTATAACACCAAAGAAACGCTACCAACTGAAGCGCATTATTAGTGAATTTAAATACTAACTTGATAAAAGTTCCCTTTTTAGTTTGTTATACACAGTATAAGTTCAGGAATAATGAAAAAAAATCAATGCCAAAATTTTCGCAAAAATACGTTTTGAGATTCTTTGAATTCATTTTGACCATTTTCTCAATGATTCGAAACATTGAAATAAAGATTTTTGTGCTAAATTACTAATTGCGCATATTACTTGCATTTTTCGCAGAAATTTACAATATAATAGCCATGATTTATTAATACACACCTCTAAACAATCTTGATTCATTTTGCCTGTTAAAATGTAGTGAAATTTTATATCATTCAGTAAGTACTCGCACACTTCCAATGTGAATGTCACTGTGACTCGTAAGCCTTCAGCTGTAGATTTTGTTAAGAAATTATTTGATTTTATTGTTTTCTTCAGCATCATTTCTTCTCAATTATTGAACCAACTTAAGAAATCCTTCAGTATCTAAAACATTTTTTATTATTATTTTTATTAGTTATAAAATTTTCAGTTTCTTACCTTTATATCCTTGTTATCAGTTTTGATTCCCTCAATCGGTGTTCTTCTATTTAATGAATCAAATAAATCGTTAATTTTTTTTTGTTAATTTAATTGTAGGTTCGCAATTGTCGGGTTGAAATAGTTCGCGCCTCTGATAATATTTTAATCCATCTGCCAACGCATTACTGAATATCTGAAAATTATGCGGAAAGTTATTTTAGTAAAACATGTACAAGTGTACGACAATAATATTATTTTCTGTAAATTCGTAGGCACAATATGAGTGTAATCTTCGGACAAACCTTTTTAGATCCTGGAAAATTTTGTTCGTGGTTGTATAGTTGTTTATAATATTTCCAAGACACTATACCATCAGGAGTCTATTAAAATGAAAAAAAAAAAAAAAATAAAAAAAATAAAATAGTGTAACACTGAATAATAAAAAAAAATAATGCGGAACTTACGTGTATATCATGCGTCAACAATCGATTTCGTATACATTTTATGAGATGCGGAGTATCAGAGAAAAAATACAAATAACGTGTATCATCAACTGGATGAATATTTTTATTAATTACTTCATTAACTTCACCAGTTACTCCAAATTGATTCCACATTTTGCGGTTTTAGTGGCACCGTCACATATCACTTCGTCAATTACAGCACCGCTCTCTTCTAATTTTCTTATAACTTCTATTATAAGTAATGCCAAAATGTTTCCTTTCGTGGGACCATTTGAAGCAAATACAGCGACGGGCTGAGACTATGATTCTGCTAAGGATGTAAATAAAAATACCAAAGCATGGTCTGCCATACTTTTTGTTGATGTAGCATGTCCATGATCCAGTCTTTCAGTCCAAGCAGATTCATGTTTTTAACATTTACATTAACTTGTGTTCTTACACTCATTTCATCAAATATTAATAAGCCATATTTTTGATACTTGTTCTTTTCATGCATTTTTATCTGAAAAGCTTTTAAGAACTCATCATCGACACCACATTTTATATTTATCATTGACAAATATCGGCGAATTTTACGAGGGCATGGTAGTGGCAATACATCATTATTCCGTAAGAACCTGTATGAATTTGGGTTTTTTATGTGTATTAATAGACACATTAATAGCCAGTCCTGATTATATCGTCTGCCTTTCCTGTATTTATACTTGCATAAATCTATACACTGCATGACTAGTAACTGCTGCATTTGACTCATTTCAAGTTTATCTAATTTTTCTTTAATCGACGTTTCTTCTACGCAACTTATTTTTCTGCTCATTGTATTAAGACGATTGTGAAGCAATGTTAGTTTATGTCTCAGTCTAGCAATTTTTTTCCTCTGAGTGTTTCTTTTTTTTTATAATTAACAATGATATTGACTTTTATACTTTTAGTATTCATCCTACGTTTTTTCTGTTGCAATGGTTTCACCAATATTTTGCAAAATTTGCATCTAGTTTCTTCATTTACATAATTTGTACAGTGTAAACTGCGCCACACTTGCAAATTATTATCTATAAACGTATTTCTTGTTTCTTTGTATAAAGCAATTGGAAATAACTCTATATTAGGTCCTCCCAGGCACAATTTCAAATTATCCATGTCAAATAGAATATTCTCCACTTCGCAAATAGATGAAACTTTAGTTGGATTTGAATTACATTCATTAGAGTAGAAAACATATTTGGCGTTTAAATTTTCATTTATGATAAATTGTCGTTCGAAACTTGGTATACCATCGCTTTTTGTATGGAATTTTGCGAAAGATATACTTCTGTGTCCATCATTATCTTGCAATTTAATTTTTATCCAAAATTCATTTGGAAGTTTTAAATTGCAAACCCATAAATTGTTAAATACATGTTCCGCTGTATTGTCCACTGATTCTAAAATCAATAGTTAATTATTTTTCATATTTCTTACGTAAAGTATTAGATGAACAAGGTACAGGAAAATCAGTTTCATACGAGGATGTTACACACGTAGAAGGCTCCTCTAAAGACATCACTAAACAATTAATATTTATGTCTGAATAATTCTGGAAGTAAATAATAAAAATGAATAGGTACATTTTATTTTATATCTACGAGTATTAACCAAATTACCAGTCAATTATTTTAGTCAGTGTTGCGAGAATTGTAAAATAAAGTAAAACTACTAACCTGTACTATTTTCGGAAATTTTTTGGGATTTCATTTTCTTCACGGTATCATGTTTCACTATTCTTCTGCGACGTTTTTTCGGTAGATGCGTCAAATATTTCGGACAATTAGGAAAAATAGTAGGAACTGCGACAAATTTAAGTCGAAATTTCTTTAAAGGTATCTGTGAGTTATAAAATTTTTAATCATTTGATAACATAATATTATTAAGTTACTTACCATTCTTTAATAATGTCATTAACCAAAAAATGTTTTTCACATAGAACGTCATCTTCTGTCATTTCCCGGTCTTTCCGAGGAACACTTTTCTTCCATAATTCTAACTGCTCATTTCGAGCATGGAATAACGCAATTTTCTCATTATTGCTATCATATCCACTTTTACAATTGGGGGCAAAACACTTGCGACCCATGTTAAAATGTTAAAAACAAACAACTCGCTGCTATCTAGAACTACGCACAAATCTAAAATGTCAGACTCATTGAATGGTCTCTCTCACTCACAGTCATGCGTCATCAGGCGTCAACCTAGCGGACACTATCTGATACTAGCGATATGCTGTGTAGCAGAGGGCTGGTACATACAGAGTAATTAAATATACTTTTGACTCATATTGTACATACCACTGTTGAGCTGTCATAGTAGTTTACAAAGTTAAGAATGGCGCCACTTTAGTATAGACACATCATTATTTTTCTAGTGTGTAATGCTCTTTGTTCGTAATTTTTCGAAAATTTCCGAAGCTCCCCGAAGCTTTCGATGTTGTGATACATCGGTGTTATGAGAAATCGAGTTTACGAAACTTCGCGCTTGCGATACGTACTTATTTATTTCATTTTCACTTCCTGTGTGATCATTTCTGAGCAGACATCTCGTGCAGCAAGTTGTGTTGCTGGTTTTTACAGTTTTACTGGTGTTTATATGATTCACGCATTTCATTTTAATTTGGAAGTTTTCTTTTCCCTGTATTGTACTGTAAGTATAAATATTAGTATTTTATTTGAATCTGTTGTAATATGGTATTTGAGTAAAGTGTCTGAAAACGAAACTGAGTAGGCGTGAGTCACGTATATTGAGATGTGTTTGTTTAGTTATAATTGTTGAAGATTATCAGTAGAAAATAATTTATATTTTATTTAACGTTTTAAACGTGTGATGGTAGGAATTTCAAGTGATTGTGTTTTGTATTATTTATTTTAACAGTCTAGGGGAATCCCCGAACTATTGCGCTATCATTTGCACTCGCCATCCATTTAAAGGGGAACTTTATACGATCGTATCTTCATTTCTGCAAATGAAAAAATATTTTGGCAAAATTTTATTCGGAAGATAAGACAATATGCTTTCGAAATACACATGTCGCATCAAGTTTTGACGATATATTAAAATTTTTTTTTTAAACGAAATTACAAATTTTCTAGTAAATACAGTAAATACCTTTGGATTGGTGTATAATAAGTTATTAGTATTAGTTATAATTAGAATTTCATTCATAGTTGCAGTTGAACAAAATAACCTGGCTTTGTCTTGGAGTTAGAAAAAATACAAAAAGCTAGAGAACATATCATATTATGATAATGTAAGCTTTAAAATTTAACCAATAACCTCTACTAGTTTATCAAGATGTGTATTTTCTCAATAACAATTATTAACGAATATTTTAAAAACAATAAATATATAGGGTCAACTGGGGTAAACATGCAATGAAAAACATAACTTTGTATTTAAAACGGATTAATCAGAATTTAAAATTGCATGCAAAGTATTAGATCGATGCGTTTCTGTTCGATCTATGGACACTTCTATTTTGTTTCACGCGAAATTGAATATGAAAATAAAGAAAATTCTCGTTTCACATTTAATCTGACTTTGGGGTAAAACTGAAACATCACTGGGAAAAATTAATTCCTTTACTATACATTCTAGCTGAGAGATCGAGGTAAAAATGAAAAAAACGGAAAATAGTGCATCGAAAACATGTATCATATTAATATATTAAATTAAGGTTTCTGAATTAAAAAAAAACATATATTTTACAATAAAGTTATTATTAAATGAGCACAAATTATACGTATTTTATAAACAAAATGAAATCCCTTATACTAAAAGGCTTGAGTATTTTACTATATTTTAGCCAACCTAGCAACCAAATATTTGCCCTCCTCTAGAGCCTAGCCGGTTTAATGGAATCGCGTGAAACCTATTTCGGGATGTGAAGAATTTTTTGGAGCAGTGCCTTTTGGGTGTTTGCGATTTTTAGTACACATGTGCGAGATATTAAATAAATAAGGCGGAAATCAGAGTATGCGAGCATTGCTATGAACGTGAAATTTGTTGATTTTAAATGAATAACTGTATTGTAGTTGTAACTTTTCACAAAGTGTTCATCTTGTCATTTTTGACAGATCTCTTTAAAAATTAAGTATAAATTATATTAAATCTAGACAAGTTTCAGAAGTTTTGTAAATTTATCTGTGTTTAGAGAGTAAATGAATGAGCATACATGTGTACTATTTTGTAAATATTTTAAAACTCAATCAAAAAAATTAAAATTGTAGCTGTCACTTTTCACAAATTTGTGTGCACCTTGTTTTTTTTGACAGTTCATTTTGAAATTTTTAGTATAAGTATAATAGATGTCTCTGCCCGTAAACATCAATGCTTTTAAGCATTTTAGGCGGTAAAATTTAAATAAGTTAATTATTTATCTAATACAAAAAGAATGAAAATTATTTTCAAGATCGTTTTAAATATGCATACTGAATTACATAATTTTCTTTTTAATCAAAATTCGTACACAAAAACCTATTTTTAACGATTGTCAATTGTTTTTTTATATATTTTTTTAAATCCTACCGTGTTTGGTAAAAAATTATTGGTTTCATTGAGGAGATTTAAAATCAAATGTCAAAAAGTTATTTTGGGCGATCGTCAATTGATTTTTGTAAATATTATTTAAATCCCAACGTGTTTGGTATCATATTAAATGTTTCATGGAAGAGATTTTAACTCAAATGTCAAAGAGTTATTTTGAACGATCATCAATTGTTTTTTATAAATTTTATTTAAATCCTACCGTGTTAGGTATCAAATTAAAAGTCTCACGAAAGAGATTTAAACTCAAGTGTTAGAAAGTTATTTAGGGTGATCGTCAATTTTTTTTATAAATGTTATAAAAATCCTACAGTGTTTGATATCAAATTAAAGGTCTCACGTAGGAGATTGGACCTCAACTGTCAAAAAGTTGTTTTGGATGATTGTCAATTGTTTTTTATATATCTTATTTTCATCCTATCGTGTTTGATATCAAATTAAAGGTCTCCCGAAGGAGATTTAAACTCGTGTTAGAAAGTTATTTAGGATGATCGTCAATTTTTTTTTTTTATAAATGTTGCGTAAATCCTACTGTGTTTGGTATCAAATTAAAGATGTCACGCAGGAGATTTGAACTCAATTATCAAAAAGTTGTTTTGGATGATTGTCAATTGTTTTTCATAAATATTTTAATTTCTACCGTGTTTGGTATCAAAATAAAGGTTTAGTGGAGCAGATTTGAACTCAAATGTTAACAAGTTGTTTTGGATGATTGTCAATTGTTTTTCATAAATGTTTTAAATCCTATCGTGTTTGGTATCAAAATAAAGGTTTCATGGAGTAGATTTGAACTAAAGTTTAAAATAGTTGTTTCAGACGTTTGTCAATTGTTTTTTATAAATGTTATTTAAATCCTACCGTATTTGGTATGAAATTAAAGGTATCACGGAGGAGATTTAAAAGTTTGGTTATATTTTGACGGAAGAATTTATGAAATACAATAGAATTACGCACGTAATGATTAAATGCCAATGAAATTAATTGTATTGGATGTAATAAAATTTCATTTTTGCAATACCTGTACTGTAAGTTTACCCATTAATAACAAAATTTAAACACAGTAAGTGGAACTTTTATTGCACAATTGGTTTCCATGGTTACATCATTTACTTACCGTCCACGGTGGATGGTAAGTGAAACTTACCGTTCATGGTGGACGGTAAGTAAATGTATATCATTCAAATTTTATTTTTAACCTCACTCTGACAGCTGTTTGATTCCTATTTTTCCTTTTCTTATATTTACGCAGGTATTGCAAAAAAATATCTTACTAACCTCGAACTGTAAGTGATTTTTTAGGTCTCGAATGCTTAGGAAATCTCGACCCTACGGGTCTCGACATCCCAAACTACATTCTCGACCTTAAAACTATCACTTACAGTTCACGGTACGTAATATACTATTATTGTAATCAATGATTTTCATTGTTGTAACCAAATATTTTCATTTATTGTAATCAAGTATTTTCATCATTGTAATCAAATATTTTCATTATTGTAATCAAAAATTTATATTGTAGCTGTCACTTCTCTCAAATTTTTGAGCAACTTGCCATTTTTGACAGATCTGTGTGAAATTTTAAGTGCAAATTGCAGTGCAGTTGAAGAAATATAGTAAATTTATTTATATTTAGAACAAATGAGCAACTATATTCATTATTTCGTAAATATTATAAAAGTCAATTAAAATAATTTAAAATAATGGCTAATAATTTTTTTTCATTTTGAAGTTTTTATGTTATGGTGACGCTAAATCTGTATTACACGGTCAAATTTAGTGAAAATAAAATAAAACCGGGAAATTTAAATGAAAAAATTATTTCCATTAAATTTCTTTGCTATGATTATACAGTATACTTCATAGTATAACTGTCAAGCTGACGTTAGAGGTTAGACTAAAGAAGGGTGGTATTACACGACCAAATTTAATGAAAATAAAGGAAACCGCGAACTTTACAAAAAAAAAATTTCCAATAACATTTTTCAATTTGATGCTACTTTGACTTTAAACTGAGAAAAGTCGGTATTACACGATGAAATTAAGTAAAAATAAAGTAAATCCGCCAAATATGTCGAAAATGTAGAATTCAAATCATTGTTTATTATTATTGACGGTATTTTAAAATTGACAAGATGATTATAGAAATGTCAGATTGACAGAAGTCTATATTACATAATTAAATTTAGTAAAAATAAAAAAACGCGAAATTTTAATTATAAAATAATTTCCAATAAAAATTTTTCATTTTGATGCTACTTTTACTTTAAACTAGGAAAAGTAGGTATTACACGATCAAATTTATGAAAAATAAAGTAAATCCGTTAAATTTGTCGACAATGTAGGATGCAAATTATTATATATTATTATTGATTTTTTTTTTAAATTGACGAAATAATAATAGAAATTTCAGATTGACAGAACTCTTTATAATATAATCAAATTTAATGAAAATTAAATAAAACCTTGAAATTTAAAGGAAATTAAATTCCATCTTAATTTTTGATTTGATTTTACTTGATGTTAGACTAAATAAAGTTGGTATTACACGATCAGATTTAGTAATAATAAAGTAAATCCGCCAAATTTGTTGATAAAGGAGAATGTAAATTATTGTACATTATTATTGATATTTTTAAATTACCAAGAAGATAATAGAAATGACAGAATGACAAATGTCTTTATTACTTTATCAAATATTAATAAAGTTGTGTTTGATTTAAATTTCTTTTAAAAATAACTTGTTGGTATCCAAAGAAAGGTGTCAATAGACGGGACAAATAATAATATAAGAAATGACGGCTGCCGATTGTTTTCATAAAAGACATCAGAAAAATACTAGCGGTCCGACCCTAAAGAAGATTACAACTAAAATATAGAGAAATAAATTGAGTAATCTCTTCGTTTCTCGCTTCCAAGTCAATACATTGGCGAAGCATGCTTGTCACTTCGTTCCTCGCATCCATGTCAGTACATCGGCGAAGCAAGCTCGTCACTTCGTTCTTCGCTTCCATGCTAGTACTTTGGATTTTGAATCTCCTCCGTGAGAACTTAAATTTCATACCAAACACGATAGAATTTAAATAACATTTATAAAAAACAATTGACAATCGTCCGAAACAACTTTTTGACACTTTAGTTTAAATCTTCTTCATAAGACCGTTATTTTGATACCAAACACTGTAGGATTTAAAACATTTATAAAAAACAATTGACAATCATCCAAAACAACTGGTCCAAAAGTGTAGAAGTAATACAATTGACAGTCGACCTAAAGGTTTCATTTGTCATTTACCATCACGCTAGTGATTACTGAACTCTAAGTAATATGACCCAGTTCATGCTATGAGTTCTACGATTTTAAATCCCAATAATAATGTACGACAAATTTAATTTTATTGAATTCTAGTTCTGCAAATGCAGATTTCGAAATCGAGAAGTACAAATTGTGACACATTTTATAATTTCAAAATATCTTCACTTCGAGGTGATCCTTTAAATACCATCGTGGATAACTTAGATGAAATACAGATCCCAAAAACAATTGGTAATTACAATATAAACTGAATTTATTACAAATCATATAATTGCTTATAAAATATCTACGACTCTCGGTTAATTACAACTAAGACTAAAAGAAAATATGGAATTGCAAGTCCAGTAGATAGATAAATATAATTTAGTCAGCTTATATATTTGACATAATTATATTTAATCTACAAAAAATATAGAGTTGCAATTTCAGATTACAAACTATCTTATTCAACGATTGATAGATAGATAGTTCTCCTACTAATTAATCTGATTAGTTCATATTAAATCAATACCAGTTAGGAACAATTGAATTCTATGAAATTCCAATCTAAATTTATGCCAATTTCCAAGTCATGATAAAACACACATACATACATAAATACATACTTAACATGATACTATATCCCACTCAGTGGGGTAGCACGAACCAACAATCAATCTCCTACCTAACTACTTATTCCTCGGACGCCTACGGAATCGGGTCACCTTCAATCTCACCCGCATATTTATATATATATATATATATATATATATATATATATATATATATATATATATATATATATATATTAGTTTCAACAACCTTTCATACGACATTCGCTCAAGATTTTAAACCACCCCAACTTACTTACTTCCATTTTCTTAACAACATTCTTCTCAATCTGACACTCACCTGTATTGGGATACGATCACGTCTTGCATACTCGCACACCCCTCCCAATATCTCATTTCCACAGCAATTATACGTCGTACATGCTTCTTCATCCACACCCAACATTCAGTTCCATACATCATTGTAGGCACTAACACACCATTATAAACACTCAATCTAGCATCTCTAGATACATTCACGTTTCGAGCAAATGTACCTAGAGCACCACCCAGTACCTTGCACCCTGTAGACACCCGCCTCTCATTCTCCCGGTCAATACGTCCATCCCTCGAAAACATACTAACCATATATATAAATTTATTCACTTGTTCCAGTTTCATGCATTTACCTGAAACATTACAACCAGTCACCGAATTATTCTTCTCAAACACCAACACTTTACATTAATCAACATTCAACTGTTATATTTTGTTTAGGAAAAGATGAATACAGGATATATAAATAAATATATCTAAATTCACTCACACAAGACATTTATTTTAAACCTCACTCGTTGACCGTGATGCTGGCTCTGTCGAGCATACAAGTTAATTCCAATTATGATTTTTACAAAACAGTGTTCCCAACTATATCTAAATTAATATTTTATTTATATACAACATCTCCCTTTTCAGATAAACATTTAAAAAATACTTAAAGCTATCCTTATATACTAACCAATGAAAATACAAAATAAATTTACGATGGTTTTACCTTCTTAATTAACTAGGGTACATTAATTTATTGGGGGGTTTGGAAATTCTTCCTGATCTAGTGACATAAAATTCTGAACTTGAGGATGATGGTTGTACAACATTATTTGCTTTTTGAACAGTGGTGTCTAGATCTAGATCATTATATTTAAATTTTGGTACGTGGAATGATTCTCTTAAATCGATAGTATTACGCCTTTTTAATCGATTATTTTCATCTTGAATTATAAATGATCTTGGAGATTTATGTTTATTAATAATTTTAGCAGGTTTCCAAATTTTACCATCTCTAAATACAACATTTTGATTTTTACAAAATTTATTCTTGCGAGTTTTACAATTCCTATCATAGTACAACTTATTACTTTTACATTTTCCATTTAAAATTTCTTTGAAATTATGCACAACTTTAGGTTTTAACAGATTTTGATGAATGGGTAGTTTGGTTTTTGTTCTTCTACTTAACAAGATTTGAGCAGGTGAATAATTTGTACCAACCACTGGTGTATTACGATATTCTAACAACATTAAATCTACGTCTATTCCACCTTCAATAGATTTTTTAAGCATCTGTTTACAAATCCCTACCCCTTTTTCCGCAAGACCATTGCTTCTTGGATAATATGGACTTGATGTTACAATTTGGAAATTCCAAGATTTACAAAATAAATTAAATTCCATCGAATTAAAAGGATTATTATCAGCCACTAAAGTTACTGGTATGCCATGAGTTGAAAAAATTGTTTTTAATACATTAATTATTTCAAAAGACGTTTTATTTTTTAATTTGATTAATTCAATCCATTTTGAAAAGTAATCCACTAATACAAGATAGTCTGAATTACCATATTGTAATATATCACAAGCTACTTTTTGAAATGGCAGTTCTGGAATTTCTTGCATTATCATCGGTTCTTTTACATTTTTTGATCTAAATTTTTCACAAATTCGGCATTTAAAAATTTCATCTTCAATGTCCTTTTGCATATTAGGCCAATAAAATAAAGATTTTGCTCTTTTTACTGTTTTAGTTATGCCAAAGTGTGATTCATGTAACATGTTTAGTATTTTCTTACGAAGATTTAGTGGAACAATTATTCTATCGTCAAAAAATAATAAATCATTTTCAAGAAATATATTATTTCGAAATTTATAGTACAATTTTATAGAGTCTTCTACTTTAGATTTTTGGTCCGGCCAACCATTTTGAAAAAGTTCTATTAATTTGCTTAAAATATAATCTTTTTTAGTTTCATTTTGAAATTCTGTTTTTATTGCGTCGCTCATATTTATAGTGTGTACAACTTCATTTAGACATGAATCAGTATCTTTACTGCAAGCTTTTGAACATGCTCTACTTAGTGCATCTGCAACAAACATATTTTTTCCTGGTATGAAAATTAAATTAATGTCATATTTAGCTAATTTTAATTTGATTCTTTGTAATCTTACAGAGTTTATTTTATGAATATCTTTTTTCATCAATGTTATTAAAGGTAAATGATCAGTTTGTATTGTGCATTTTCTACCATAAATATAAGTATGAAATTTTTTACAAGCAAATAACACTGCCAAAAATTCTTTTTCTATTTGACCATAATTAATTTCAGCTTCAGATAAGCTTTTTGATGCATAACAAACTGGTTTATTTTCTTGTAACAATACACAACCTATGCCAAATTGACTGCTGTCAGTTTGTATTACTATTTCTTTGCTATTATCAAAATTTTGTAATATAGGAGCATTAACAATACTTTCTTTGAGTAAATTGAAACATTTGTTATGAACATTTTCAATCCAAACAAAATCGACATTTTTCTTTATTAAGTCACGTAATGGTTTAGAATTTTCTGCTAAATTTGGAATGAAATTTCTTAAATAATTTATTAGACCCAAAAATCTCTGAATTTCTTTTTTACTTTTTGGAACATCATATTCAACAATAGCTTGAATACGATCTTTGTCAGGTTCTACTGTTCCTTGTTTAAATATATGACCTAAATATTTTACTTCCTCTATTTTATATTGAAATTTTGATTTGTTAAATTTAATATTATATTTACGTGCTCTTTCCAAAATTTTGTTTAAAGTTTGATCATGCTCTTCAGAGGTTTTTCCATAAATTAGTATGTCATCTATATAAATAAATACATTTTCAATATCAGCAAAAATTTCTGTATTATATTTCTGAAAAACTTCACTTGAAATAGTTAAACCAAACGGAAGCCTTTTAAAAGAATATGTTCCAAACATGGTAGCAAAAGTACATAAATTTTGACTAAATTCATCTAATTGAATTTGCCAGAAACCATCTTTTAAGTCTAACACAGAAAAATATTTAGCATCTTTGAGTTTATACGTTAAATCAGTCAATGTTGGAATAGTAAAATATTCCTTTTTAATTGCATTATTTAATTCTTTTGGATCAAGACATAACCTTAATGATCCATTTGGTTTTTCTACAATCACTAATTTGTTGATCCAACCATTTACATTTTCAGTTTTAACAATAATATCTTTCTTACAAAGTTGATCTAATTCATTTTTAACTTTATTTCTTAAATTTATTGGTATTCTGTGAGGAGGCTTTGCACTAGCAACTACATTTTCATTCAGTTTAATTGAATATTTTTTCGGAAAACAACCTATTCCTTGAAAAACATCTTGATATTTTAACAAAATATCATCTTTTGAATTTATCGCGTTAACAATGTTCACATTTCTTTGAATTAAACCTAATTTTATACAAGTTTTTAAACCTAGTATGGCTGTTGAACTTGAATCAGTTACAATAAATTTTTCATTATAGCTTTTGCCATCTAATTGCATGTTTAAATTTACAGATCCTAGAATTTTAATTGCTGTTCCCCCATATGCTTCTAATGTAATAGTACAATTTTGCAACTTTAAAGTTTTAAGAGACTTTTTGATACAATTAAATATTTCATAAGATATAATGTTAACATCAGAACCAGTATCCAATTTGAATTTAATATTTAAATTTTCAACTTTTAAATTTTCAGTCCAACTAAGTGAATTCGATTTGGTTTCAATTGCACCACAATAATATTCATCAGTGTCTGATTCATTTTTGATTTTACAAACATTCGTTAAATGTACTTTATTCATTTTAGTAAAACATACCTTGCTAAAATGATTATATTTACCGCATTTTGTACATTGTTTTCCCTTGGCTGGACAGTATTCTCTATGCGTGTGACTGTTTCCACAACTTTTACATCTAATATCCTGACGCTGGTTCTGTCTGTTAAACATCCTATCCTTTACATTGTTGTCTCTGGTTTGATTCATCTTTCTGAAACTAAAATTATTATTATTATAACTGTAATTGCCTTTTGAGTAAGGAACTCTACTTCCCATTTGATGCTGCTTCCTGAGACCTGGATTACTGCATGTTGCTGCATCAACGTACTGCCTAGATTCTTCTCCTCCGGAATGTATTGTTTTCATTTGCTTCCTGGTAATTTCAGCTACTCGAAATTGGTTCACGGCTTCTTGTAAAGTTAAATTTCCTATTTTAATTATTTTGTCTTGTGTTTCTTGATCATTTGAGAACAATACGATTTTATCTCTTAGTAGTTCATCTGAATTTTGAAATTCACAATCTTTAATTAATGTTTTAACTTCGGTCAGGAACGAGTCAAAACTTTCACCATTTTGTTGTTTCCTTTTGTAAAACAGAAACCTTGAGTGTAAAATATTCTTCTTCGGGTTGCAATAATTCTCGAACGCTTCCAATACTTTAATAAATATTTTTTCATCTCCCGCTTTTACATATGTGAATGTATTATGCAGCTCAATGGATTCTTCACCAATTACATTCATTAATATTGCTATTTTGCGTTTATCTGATTCATCATCTAGATCTGATGCCGTCATGAAATTTTCAAAGTTTTGTTTGAATTTGCACCAATTTTCACTTAAATTTCCATTTAATTTTAAATGCGATGGAGGTTTTAAATTATTAGCCATTTTTAAATTTTTTAAGTAACGTTATCTTCCTGTAGCACGTGACGAACTTATAATCAATTGTATTTATATTTTATTTTTAGAATTTAATTTGTTTCGTTTATTTATTAATAATTGTTTATTTATATTTCATATTTACGAAACGACTGCGCCATGTTATATTTTGTTTAGGAAAAGATGAATACAGGATATATAAATAAATATATCTAAATTCACTCACACAAGACATTTATTTTAAACCTCACTCGTTGACCGTGATGCTGGCTCTGTCGAGCATACAAGTTAATTCCAATTATGATTTTTACAAAACAGTGTTCCCAACTATATCTAAATTAATATTTTATTTATACCAACAGATTTAAACCTTTCCCTGCTTCATTTATGCTCACAATCATTCTTCTCAATTGCGTCTCAGTTTAACCAAACACAACAACATCATCCGCATAAGCCAACGCAGGCACCATACGTACACCATCATTTCCATTCAATGCCTTTCGTAACAACACATCCATATACAAATTAAACAACCGAGGAGACATTCCGCAACCCTGTTTCTCACCAACATCTACGAAACCAATCACTCAATCTACCATCAACTCTCACCGAAGTCTCACATCCTTCATACAACGCTCGAATCGCTTCCAACAAATTACCATCTTTTTGTTCTTATCAACCTCCTTGCATATCACTAAACTTAGAAATTGTTAAGGCTCGCACCTTATGAATTAGAATTTTTCCATAGAACTTCCCTTTCACACTGAACAAACTTATCGCTTGAAAACTTGTATATTCACTTGAACTGCTTTTGCCTTTAAATAAAGTACAAATGACGCCCACGCACCGTTTCAAACAAAATTTGAACAAATAAACTAACCAATCAAATAATCTTTCACCACCATATTTCAACATTTCATTTGTTATACCACCCATACCGGGAGACTTACTATTCTTTAGACGCATCAATGCAAATCTGACGTCACCTTCATCTATATCCCATTCAACGTTTCTAGCATTTATTCTATTTTTTTCCTTTATTATTCACTCCATTTTGGGGTGCTAGGGTGGATTCAACTCCATCAAATGTCAACCTCACCTCCCAGCGGTGCACCCTGGGTAACGCTAACGAGGCTCTGGCGACCGAATCTAGGCGGTATAACCTACAACCTGAAGATGAAGAACCTGTCAACTTGTTCTTCGCCATGGGTCGGTCCGAAGGGCCCAAAGGTGGCAGCCCCACCATCGGAATCGGAAGCGGTAGGCTAATATCCCGCCCTTCTTAAACCTAACTTATTAATGAAACCAAGACGAAGAAATGCCGGACGGATACTGGTTATAACTTTGGCTTAAAATCTAGGACACGATTCGGTACATGGAATATTAGAACTCTACTAGAACCCTCTCGATTAGCGCAAGCACTAAAAGAAATGGACGAATATAAACTTGCAGTACTCGGTCTTAGTGAAACAAGATGGCCCGGACAGGGAGAATTTTCATGCAACAATGGTAGTCTTTTTGTTTATTCTGGGAAGCCAGATAATGAAGTTAGAGCCTCTGGTGTGGGAATTTTACTAAATAAAGAACTAAAAAAATCGCTGCTGGATTGGAATCCCATATCAGACCGACTTTTAACAGTCAGGCTTAAAACAAGAGCACGCAACATAACTTTTGTGCAGTGCTACGCACCCACAGAAGTGTCACCTATTGAAGAAAAAGAAGCTTTTTACAGTGAATTGAACAGAACTGTAGCAGCAATCAACAAAGCAGATATACTTATAATTATGGGCGACCTTAATGCGAAAGTAGGGAACAGCAACAACAATCTAGAACACGTAATGGGAAAGCACGGACTTGGAACCCGAAACCAAAATGGTGATTTGTTTATTGATTTCTGCGTCGAATTTGAGCTCCTCATAGGGGGAACACTGTTTCCCCACAAGGATATCCACAAAGTTACCTGGGTTTCCCCAGATCAAAGCACAAGAAACCAAATAGATCACATAGCAATTAATAAAAAATGGCGCGGGTCGCTATTAGATGTACGAACCAGAAGAGGAGCTGATCTGGGCAGTGATCATCACCTCGTTGTCGGCATAATACGTATAAAGTTAGCTACAGCCAAGAAATTGCTAAATGAGAACAGGAGACACAAAAAATTTAACGTAGATAAGCTTAAAGTTCCAGAAATTAAAGAGAAATACTACAACTGCATCGAAAATTCCTTGCAAAAAAACTCAGAAAATCTTTCTATTACTCAACACTGGGAAAAGATAAAAAATGCGTACACTACAGCAGCTGAAAATATCCTAGGAACTAAGGTACGTTGCAAAAATGAGTGGATCTCTAAAGATACATGGAATAAAATTGAGGAACGCAAAAAATTAAAAGAAAAACTAAACTGTGCCATTACTAGACTACAAAAATCTAATTTAGAAAGACAACGACAGGCTATTAATACCGAGGTTAAACGAAGTGCAAGAAGGGATCGTAGAAATTATATAGAAGATCTGGCTTCTCGAGCTCAAATTGCCGCTGATACAAGAAATATTAGAGAGTTATATCAAATAACTAAGCAACTAGCCAACAAAAACTCACTAAGAGATCAACCACTTTTAGACAAAGATGGAAACCTTGTAACAAATGCTGACCAACAACTTGCAAGGTGGGAAGAACATTTTAGGGAAGTAAGTGGTAGCGCAGCCCCTCCAGATGATTTTTCATACGAAGAAAATATACAGCAACAACAGCTTAACATAAACACTGAAACCCCTTCACTGTATGAGACAATCCAGGCGATTAAAGCCATCAAAAATAATAAATCTGGCGGTGTAGATGGTATCCAACCCGAATTATTCAAAGCCGATGCAGAGAAATCGGCAGAGACCCTCCACCCGTTGATTAAAGAAATATGGAATAAGGAAATCATACCTATGGATTGGAGCGTAGGTATTCTAATAAAACTACCAAAAAAGGGCAACTTAAAAGACTGCAGAAACTGGAGGGGAATCACATTATTAAACTGTGCGACAAAAATCTTAACACAAATAATTTACAACAGAGTATCCACTGTTATTGAACCTAACCTACGACCAGAACAGGCCGGTTTCCGCCCTGAAAGGTCCTGTATTGATCAGGTCAACACTCTAAGACTCATTATAGAGCAAACAGAAGAATGGAACACGTCTCTATATATGACATTTATAGATTTTGAACGTGCTTTCGATAGTGTACGTCACTCTGCACTTTGGAACGCCTTACATAAAATTGGAATTCCAGTGAAAATAATTGATTTAATTAGGCTATTGTATAGAAATGCTGCCTCCAAAGTCCTGCATAAGGGCATCCTAAGCAATGAGATCCCCATTAATATGGGAGTTAAACAAGGCTGTATCCTCTCACCGCTCCTCTTTAATATAATTCTGGACGCGATCTTGAAGAAACTAAACTCCGATACAAGCGGCCTTGTGTGGGATATTACAAATCAGAAAAGACTTACTGATTTAGACTACGCGGATGATATATGTCTATTATCGCATACTTACGAAGACATGAAAAACCAGCTGCAAATCGTTGAACAAGAAGCATCTCTGGTAGGTTTAAAAATAAACATCAACAAAACCAAGGAGATGCGAATCGGAACTGCTAACCCAAGAAAGCTATCTGTCAACGACCAGGAAATAGAACAAGTGACGGAATTCTGCTATCTAGGCTGTGTTGTATCAGAAGATGGAGGCTCGGACGCTGATGTACAACAAAAAATTGGCAAAGCAAGACAAGCCTTTGGATTGCTAAACAACATCTGGTCATCAACAAAACTAAGTAGAAAGCTTAAACTACGCATCTTTAATACCAACGTAAAATCAATCCTACTTTATGGATGCGAAACTTGGAGAACTACAGTCGATATAAAAAGGAAACTCCAAGTATTTGTTAATAAATGTTTAAGAAGAATATGCAGAATTCACTGGTCGGATAGAGTGAGTAACGAAGAACTACACAAACTCGCCGAACAAACTAAAATTGAATACGAAATAAAACATAGAAAATGGAGTTGGATAGGACACACCTTGAGACGAGGCAACGATAATATTGCGAAAAAAGCTTTAGAATGGAATCCGCAAGGAAGTAGACGACGCGGTCGTCCGCGAATTACCTGGAGGCGATCAGTCCTAAAGGAAGCAAAAGAAAGCGGCAAAACCTGGAGAGAAATCAAGCTACTGTCTGCCAACCGTATACGTTGGAAAACTTTCGTCGAGGCCCTATGCTCCGCTGCGGAGTAAAAGGAACACTAGATAGATAGATTCACTCCATTTACACCACCATATAATTCCATAAAATACTCACACCATCTATTCTAACGTCTGATTCACTGGTCTTATACTCCCAACTCTCTTTACAGTCTGCCAAAACATTCTTTTATTCATATTAAAATAATTCGTTAATGTTTGACTCACCAATTCATCAAAAGGTTTTATAACTATTTTTGCGTTCATTACAATAATTGTACATACATACATCACGCTATGTCCCACTTAAGTGGGGTAGCACGAACCCAGCAACACAGTCAACCAACAATCAATCTCCTCCACACCACTTTCGCCTGGTCCACATTCATAGTGCGATTCATTCATGCTCGTTTATTCTTCACCCTCGAAATCATTCGTTCACGCAACAAACCATCAATCATACCCAACCAGTTATTCCTCGGACGCCCACGCAATCATTCACCTTCAATCTCACCCACATATATTAGTTTCACCAACCTTTCATTCGACATTCGCTCAACATGTCCAAACCACCTCAACTGACTCACTCCCTCTTTCTTAAGAACATTCTTCTCAATCTCACACTCATCATACACCAATGTATTCCGTATACGATCACGTCAATAATACAATAATTTTTATAATACTAATTGATTACAATAATGTACTGATTACACCAGTGTATTAATGACAATAATGTTTTAATTACAAAAATGCACGGACTACAACAATATACTCATATCGATTACAACATTGTACTTATATTGAATACAGCAATATATTCGTGTTGATTACAACAATACACTTGATTACAACAATATACTGATTACAATATGGGAGGCATTTTAGTTTCCTGCCGACTTAAGAGATGGCATTATGAGTATTAAATTACATAATAGTAGTACTTTACAAGTGGGCAAAGTAAGGAATTACCCACGTGAGAATTTTAGCTCACGAAGCCGAAGGCTGAGTGAGATAATTTTATCGAGTGGGTAATTCCACTTTGCCCACGTGTGAAGTATAACGTTTTATCCAACACTTCTTAATAAATGAAAAATTTATGAAAGAAATATTATTTGACAGTGACATATGCTTTAAATTTTTAAATTAAAATGTCAATCGAAGTAGTTACCAAGGTGTTGTGTGTTATTATTGTTATAAATAAAAAAATACTCACTCGTGGCTTTCCTCAAAATTATACCCACTAGTGGATAATCTGTTACTTTGCTTGTTTAAAATCGCCATAGTTATAGAGCATTTATTGAGAGGTGTTGGATAATAGTATATTACACAACAAGTTTAGAAAAGTGATGTTTTACTGAATGAGTATGGCTGTTTGAGTAAACGAGCGTAGCGAGTGCTCAAAGCCATACGAGTGAAGTAAAACCACTTTTTTACACGTGTTGTGTACACAATTTTTTCGCATTTTGAATAAATGTTTGAAAAATGAAGTAGATATCCTTAAAAAATTATAATTATATAAATATAAATAAAAAGTAGGCGGCTTGTCTTAGCAACAACAATATCGCATTAAAAACAAAAATAAATATTTTCATTTTGTCACTCCTAAAAATTTATTTCTTTAAAATGGAAAACCAAGATTATAGCAATAATTTTAAAATTGGAGATGACATTTTAAATGCAGCAAAAGAAGCGTCCTCCAAGTTTACTTCCATATAAGTCCAAAGAACGATATAACAAATATTATAATCAATTTTGTGAATGGAGAACAAACAAAAATGTAACAGAAGCCAACGAAAATGTAATGTTGGCTTATTTTTTTGAAAAGGTAAATTATAAAACTAATGTAAAATCGATTTTTTAATAAATTTTTTATTTAGGCCAAAATTTTAAAGGCTTCAAGCTTATGGTCCATGTACTCCATGATCAAAAGTACCTTACAAATTCATGAAAATGTGGATATTTCCAAATGTAAGAAATTAGTTGCCTTTTTGAAGCGCCAAAATGATAAATATGAACCCAAAAAGTCAAAAATTTTGACAATGGAAAATGTTACGAAGTTTCTAAATGTTGCCCCTGATAATACTTTTTATACTATAAGTAAAAATAAATAATTTTCATACTATGAGTACCTATTTATTTATGTAAAATCCGTTGCTATGCAGTAATGGTTGCTATGCAGTAAAGTACCACTTTACTCAACGATTTTGTGTTTAGCAAAATAGTCCATTACTAAACAAAATGCGAAAAAATAAATTATTTTAAATTCATTGTAATTTAAAATAGTGACCTTTGAAAAACTAAAAACAAATTTCTAATGTAAAATGTCAAATTTTGATAACGTTCTGGTGAAAAATAAAATAATATTTGTGATAAACATTTTAATTTATTTTTTTTTAATTTCCGCGCCATACACGTGAACCAGTTCCTGTAATGTAGTTTCCTGCTGTGCCGCAAATAGCAGCACTATCGGTTATATTTTGTAACTTTGGACAAATAAATGCATTGCATTCAGCAATCTTACAAAATTACTATCTCTCATCATTTGATAGTTTAGTAATCAGCTTTTTAAATTATGTGTTATTTTCTTTTTAAATAATCTATTTTGCAATATTTAAACTTATTTTTCATTATTTTTATCTCTTGCCTCTACAGTTTTCTATCTCATCAAATTGCACATTTTAGAGAATATTTTTAATAAGCATTCTTAGTTTTAATAAGCATATGCCGATTTAAGAATGTGTGTCGATAGGCCTATTTTATAAACTATAGCTATACCTACCTTAAATTAATTAATTATATTAATTTCAACTTTGGTTTATTACAGTTTCGAATCAGACTAGCAAAAAGTTAGGTTAGATATAAAGTTATACATCACATTTTAATGTATTATTTAACAAACTTGGGGTTTCATAGAATAATCTAAATGGTTTCGTTTTGTTTTAGTAGTACAAGCCACTGAGCAATTACCAGTCTTTTCTTTCTGTATCAAAACATCAGTCAAAATTTATCTTCAAATCATTTTATTGAAAATATCTGCAATAAATGTGCATGTCTTACACTATATTGATATTTAAACAAATATTTATCTTACAATCATTATTGTATGTCAATATCCTAGTTAAGTTTGCTTGAATGTATTAAAACTTGATAAATATACGTTTCATTTCTGGTTTTAAATTGACCTGTCAAAATGTATGTAAAATGTAATATATATATCACACTTTATGTAATTTTACATACCTGGGATTTCGAACAACATTTATTTTTTGAAGCATTACCTGCCATTGTGTTATTATAAAGAACTGTGCCTCTTAAATTATTAAAACTTGGAAATTAACCTTTGAAAAGTTTTGATTCAACAGAATTATAATTGTCACAATAAGTAACACCTCAAGTCTCCATTATGTATAATTGTGCTTTCATTTGCGATCATAATGATCTGAATTTTCTTAAGTATTGTGTACTGACCGATTAATACGATCAAATCAATGGAAACATGCACTCGCAACACTGTACACTGGCACGTTGGATGCGTTCGTTATTGAAATCTATGCAGCGTTCGGTATTTCGCAATTTTTACACTTTTGTATTATTAAACATGTACGACATTCATTAATTCTACAACAAAATTATAAAATATAATACCAAAAGGATTCATTTTAGGTTATGTAAACTCAAATTGAAATTTTTTGCTTGCAATTAATAAATAATAATTATTTTATTGCTTCTATTAATTATAGGAATATATATATATATATATATATATATATATATATATATATATATATATATATATATATATATATATATATATATATATATATATATATATATATATATATATATATATATATATATATATATACATTTATATTTACCTATATACTGCTGATTTTATTTTGCTTCTTCAAGCTAAAATGTCAAAAAATTAAAACACTTCAAAAATATAAATTTTCTTCAAATTTATTGCACAAATAGATTAACTATTATAATTTATTATATTAATGTTCAAATGCTTAAAAACTTTCAAATAAAAACGAAAAAAAATTATTAAACTTGCACACAAATTTGTGAAAAGTGACAGCTACAATTTAAATTTTTTTAATTGACTTTTACAATATTTACATTATAGTACACATATTCACTCATTTATTTTAAAAACAGATAAATTTACAAAACATTTTCAACATGTCTAGAATTAATGTAATTTATACTCAAATTTTGAAACAGGTCTGTAATATATGTCAAATTGAACAAAAATTTGTGAAAAGTTACAACTATAATCAACAAAGTACACTTTCGTAGCAACCCGAGGCACCCCTTGATGGAAAAAATTAATGTCTTTCGCATTTAATATTTCGCACATCATGTATAAGAAAAATATGAGACACGCAAAAGGCACTGTTCCACAGGGACCTTAAACACCCAAAAAAAGTTTCATCCGAATACATCAAACCGTCTAGGCTGTAGAGGTGGCCGATGGCCGTTGTTAGATTGGTCAAAATATAGAGTGACAGTTCAGGTTAGGCCGATTAGTATATAGGACTAGCGGTCCGACCTGCTTCGCAGGTCTGACCCCTAGGCTCCGCGACACTAAAGAAGATGGCAGTCTCTTTGTTCCTCGCTTCCAAGTCAGTAAATTGGCGAAGAAAACACGTCACTTCGTTCCTCGCTTTCATGTTAGTACAATGGCGAGGAAAGCTCGTCACTTCGTTCCTCGTTTTCATGTCAGTGTCTCTTAACTTCCCATCCCTAAAACAGTTCATTTAATATCCCTAAGTTAAGTTTCTAGTAATTTCCACAAAAGCAATTGCTGATCGTAATTATTTGTGATAAAGAAGGTTCATCTCTACTTTTTCCAACTTTTTGAGCCTGAAACGTTACATTCAATACTTCACAAGCTAGCTTTAGGGGAATTTTCAGAAAAGCATTTGCCAATCGTACTGATTTATAATACATATGGCTCAATATTTCACTTCTAAAACATTTTACTTGGTACTCCACAGGTCGCAAATATTCATTAATTGTAAGGAAAAATAATTGCCGATCAGAATCGGTTTGCGAAAAAAATTACAACAAACACAATTATTAAATTTTCCGTGGATACTCGTATTACCAAGACCAAGTGTTTGAATTTTTACCCTTGCAATAGATTTCAAGTGACTTAAAAAAATGATTATCTGGGAACTCTTAAAACATTTCATTTCATACAGCACAAGTTAGAAACCTAAAAAAAAATATTTTTAATTTAAATTAAACACAAATTACATTAATATTTGATCATATAACAAATATTTTTGCCAATCTGACATTTCTATTGTCTTCTTGACAATTTAAAAATACCACCAATAATAATGTATAATAATTTGCATTCCACATTGTCGACTTTACCTAATCTAACGTCAAAGTAGAAAAAAATCGTGAAATTGTAATGGATTTTTTTTTCCTTTAAACTTCGCAGTTTTTAAAATTTTTATAAGATCGTGTAATACCAACCTTACCCAGTCTTACGTTATCTTGTCAGTTACATTTCAAAGTACAATCAAAGCTAAAAAATTTAAACTTGTCTATTCAAGATTCTCATTTGATACCAAACACTATATTTTTCTGATGTCTTTTATGAAAATAATCGATAGCCGCCATTTTTTATATTATCATTTGTCCCGTCTATTCGACATCTTTCTTTGGATACCCAAAAAGTGATTTTAAAAAAATAATTAAATCAAACACAACTTAATTAATATTTGATCATGTGATAAATAATTTTGTCAATCTGATATTTCTATTGGTAATTTTAAAATATTATCAATAATAATGTACAATAATTTGCATTCTTCTTTATCGAAAAATTTGGCGGATTTACTTTATTATTACTAAATTTGATCGTGTAATACCCAAGTTACTTAATCTAAAGTCAAGTAAAATAAAAAAAAAATAAGGTTGGAAACTTTTTTTTTCTCTAAATTTCATGGTTTTATTTTATTTTTATTAAATTTGATTGTTTCAAAGACTTCTCTGAACCTGACATTTCTATTATTATCTTGTCAATTTAAAAGAACCGTCAAAAATAATATATAATAAATTGCCCCCTACATTGACGACAAATTTAACGAATTTACTTTATTTTTAATATATTTATCGTGTAATAGCGACTTTTCCTAGTTTAAAGTAAAAGTAGCATCAAAATGAAAATTTTTTATTTTACAACTGAAAATGTAGAAAAATAAATTGATAGTCTTAAATAACTTCCAATTAATACCAAACAATTGGCGAAGCAAGCTCGTCACTACGTTCCTCGCTTCCATGTCAGTATATTGACGAAGAAAGCTCGTCACTTCGTTCCTCGCTTCCATGTCAGTGCCTCGACAAAGCAAGCTCGTCACTACGTTCCTCGCTTCCATGTCAGTACATTGACGAAAAAAGCTCGTCACTTCGTTCCTCGCTTTCAAATCAGTGCATGGGCGAAGCAAGCTCGTCACTTCGTTTCTCGCTTTTATGTTACTACTATTTGGCACTTTAGTTTAAATCTCTTCCGTGAAATATTTAATTCAATACCAAACACGTTAGGATTTAAATAACATTTATAAAAAAACAATTGTTGATTTACCAAAATAACTTTTTGACACTTGAGTTGAAATATCCTTCATGAGACTTTTAATTTGATACCAAGCACGGTAGGATTTAAATAACATATATACAAAACAATTAACGATCGTCCAAAACAACTTTTTGACACTTGAGTTCAAATCTTCTTCGCGAGACCTTTAATTTGATACCAAACACGGTAGGAATTAAATAACATATATACAAAACAATTAACGATCGTCCAAAACAACTTTTTGACACTTGAGTTCAAATCTCTTCCGCGAGATCTTTAATTTGATACCAAACACGGTAGGATTTAAATAATATTTATAAAAAACAATTGACAATCGTCCAAAATAACTTTTTGACACTTGCGTTTAAATCTTCTCTGCGAGACCTTTTATTCAATACCAAACACGGTAGGATTTAAATAATTTTTATAGAAAACAATTGACAATCGTCCATAACAATTTTTTGACACTTGAGTTCAAATCTCCTCTGCGAGATCTTTAATTGAATACCAAACACGGTAGGATTGAAATAATTTTTATAGAAAACAATTGACAATCGTCCAAAATATCTTTTTGACACTTTAGTTCAAATCTCCTCTGCGAGACCTTTAATTCAATACCATACTCGGTAGCATTTAAATAATTTTTATAAAAAACAATTGACAATCGTCCAAAATAACTTTTTGACACTTTATTTTAAAACTCTAACGTGAAACTTTTAGTTTAGTACCAAACACGGCAGGATTCGAAATAAAAACCAACTGATGATAAAAAAAAAATTCTGAAATTCATTATAAAATTTAAAACGATCATTTTATATTAGATAAGTAATTAACTTATTTAAATTTTACCGCCTAAAATACTTAGAAGCATTGAGGTTATCGAGCAGAGACATCTGTTGTATTTTTTGAGAAGGAAAAAATTAATTGAAAAATAATATATATCATTTCTGTGTTAGAAATTCACTCATTTGAATTTTACCGCCTAAAATCCTTAAAAGAATTGAAGTTGACGAACACAGACATCTGTCATATTAATTTTAAATTTAAAAAATTATGAAAAAAAAAATTATATTTTAAAAATTTACGAATTAGTAAACATGTTTGCTCATTTATTCTAAACACAGATAAATTTACAAAACTTTTTCATCTGGTCTAGAATTAATTAAATTTATACTTACAGTTTCAAACAGATATGTCAAAAATGACAGGATGAACACAAATTCGTGAAAAGTGACAGCAACAATTTAAATTTTTTATATTGACTTTTAATATATTTACATTATAGTACACATGTTCACTCATTTATTTTAAACACAGATAAATTTACAAAACATCTTCAACTTGTCTAGAATTAAGGTAATTTATACTTAAAATTTCAAACAGATCTGTCATATATGTCAAATTGAACAAAAATTTGTGAAAAGTTACAACTACAATCAACAAAGTACACTTTCGTAGCAACCCGAGGCCCCCCTTGATGGAAAAATTTAATGTCTTTCGCATTTAATATTTCGCACATCACGTGTAAGAAAAATATGAGACACGCAAAAGGCACTGTTCCACAGGGACCTTTAACACCCAAAAAAAGTTTCACCTGAATACATCAAACCGTCTAGGCTGTAGGCGATTCCGATGGCCGTTGTTAGATTGGTCAAAGTAAAGAGTGACAGTTCAGACCCACGCCGATTAGTATATAGGACTAGCGGCCCGACCTGCTTCGCAGGTCTGTCCCCTAGGCTCCGCGTCACTGAAGAAGATTACAACTGAAAATATAGAAAAATAAATTGGGTAGTCTTAAATTATTTCCAATTTATACCAAACAATTGGCGAAGCAAGCTCGTCACTAAGTTCCTCGCTTCGATGTCAGTACATTGACGAAGAAAGCTCGTCACTTCGTTCCTCGCTTCCATGTTAGTGCATCGACGAAGCAAGCTCGTCACTACGTTCCTCGCTCCGATGTCAGTACATTGACGAAGAAAGCTCGTCACTTCGTTCCTCGCTTCCATGTAAGTGCATCGACGAAGCAAGCTCGTCACTACGTTTCTCGCTTCCATGTCAGTACATTGGCGAAGCAAGCTTATGCCTTCGTTCCTCGCTTTCAAAACAGTGCATCGGCGAAGCAAGCTTGTCACTATGTTCCTCGTTTCTATGTCAGTACATTAACGAAGAAAGCTCGTCACTTCGTTCCTCGCTTTCAAGTCAGTGCATGGCGAAGCAAGCTCATCACTTTGTTTCTCGCTTTTATTTTACTACTATATGGCACTTTCGTTTAAATCTCTTCCGTGAGATATTTAATTCAATACCAAACACTTTAGGATTTAAATAACATTTATTAAAAAACAATTGACGATATACCAAAATAACTTTTTGACACTTGAGTTGAAATATCCTTCATGAGACTTTTAATTTGATACAAAACACGGTAGGATTTAAATAATATTTATTAAAAACAATTGAAAATTGTCCAAAACAACGTTTTGACACTTGAGTTTAAATGTCCTTTGCGAGGCCTTTAATTTGATACCAAACACGGTAGGAATTAAATAACAATTATACAAAACAATTGACAAACGTTCAAAATAACTTTTTGACCACTTGAGTTCAAATCTCCTCCGCGAGGACTTTAATTTGATACCAAACACGGTAGGATTTAAATAATATTTATAAAAAACAATTGACAATCATCCAAAACAACTTTTTGACACTTGAGTTAGAATCTCCTCCGCTAGGCCTTTAATTTGATACCAATCACGGTAGGATTTAAATAATATTTTTAAAAAACAGTTGACAATCGTCCAAAACAACTTTTTGGCACTTAAGTTCAAATTTCCTCCGCGAGGTCTTTAATTTGAGACCAAACTCGGTAGGAATTAAATAACATTTATACAAAACAATTAACGATCGTCCAAATTAACTTTTTGACATTTAAGTTCAAATCTCCACTGCGAGATCTTTAATTCAATACCAAACACGGTAGGATTTAAATAATATTTAAAAAAAACAATTGACAATCGTCCAAAATACCTTTATGATACTTTATTTTAAATCTCTAACGTGAAACTTTTAATTTAGTACCAAACACGGTAGGATTAGAAATAAAAAACAACTGATGATAAAAAAAATAATTCTGAAATTGATTATAAATATTTAAAACGATCTTTTTATATTAGATAACTAATTAATTTATTTAAATTTTACCGCCTAAAATACTTAGATGTTGTCAAGCAGAGACATCTGTTGTATTTTTTGAGAAGAAAAAGAAACCATCTATGAAGTGAAAAATAATTTTATCCACGACCATTAAATAACATATTCATTATAAGTGCACTTTTAGTTACATAATATGGTTCATCATTAAAAAGTGTTGCATAATGAAAAGACTATTGAATAATGAGCCCATTATTCAATTGCTGTTAGCCAATCAGATCGCAGTTGCTATAACAACGTATCGCTAATGTTGAATAATGAAACATTACAGATTGCCATCTAGCGAAATTTAAAACAACTACTGAATGACGTTTGACGTTTGACACAATACATTATATTATTTATAATTTATATATCTGTACAATCAAAGAAAAACACGTGAACTTATCAATTTTCATACATTTTTAATATAAATTATAAAAACAGAGGATTGTTGACAAAAATCTTGGTCAAGTGACTCTCACTTCATGCCCTTCGATAAAAGAGCCAACTTCATGCTTGTTGCTTTTTCAACTTGTCAAACGTTTTGTAAGTAGTGGAACAGTTTACTATCGTTTTTGTGTGAAATATGAATACTAGTGATGAAAATGATGAAGTTTAAACACCACCGGACATTTTAGAAACTGCCAAATTATAGTACAATTAATAGTGTAACTTCCGGTTCCGGTTTAATGGTCGTGGATAAAGTATAGTATTCAACTCGCGTATTATGGTTATTATTAATTCGGATGAAGTTTACGGCACGAGCCGTAGAATAATATACTATTCAACTTATTTGTGTAAGATTAAAAGTTAACTCATTTGAATTTTACCGCCTAAAATCCTTGAAAGAATTAAGGTTGACGAACAAAGACATCTGTCATATTTATTTTAAATTTGAAAATAATATGGAAAAAAATTATATTTAAAAAAATTTCAAAATAATATACATGTTGGTTAATTTATTCTAAACACAAATAAATTATCAAATTCGTCTAACTGAACTACAATTAAAGGAATTTATATTTGAAATTTCAGACTGAAATGTCAAAAATAACAAGTTGCACAAAAATTTGTGAAAAGTGACAGCTACAATTTTTATTTTTTTAATTGACCTTTAAAATATTTACAAAATAGTACACATATTTGTTCATTAATTGTGAACACAGAAAAAGTTACAAAACATCTTCAATTTGTCTAGAATATATCTAATTTATAATTAATTTTTGAAACAGAACTGTCAGAAATGACAAATTGAACATAAATTTTTGTAAAGTTACAACCAGAATCAACAAACTCCACTTTCATAGCAACCGCACACTTTGATCCATAAACCTTTTTTATTTAATATCTCGCACATCATGTGTACTAAAAATGTGAATTCACAAAAAGGCGCTATTCTGAAAAAATCTCTAACTTCCGGTAAAGATTTTACTGAAATCCTTCAAACCGTCTAGACTCTAGAGCTGCGCACAAATTTGGTTACTAGGCAGATGAAAATATATATAGAAAGTGAATTTTGCCTTTTAGAATATGGGACTAGCGGCCCGACCTGCTTCGCAGGTCTGTCCCCTAGGCTCCGCGTCACTGAAGAAGATTACAACTGAAAATATAGAAAAATAAATTGGGTAGTCTTAAATAATTTCCAATTTATACCAAACAATTGGCGAAGCAAGCTCGTCACTACTTTCCTCGCTTCGATGTCAGTACATTGACGAAGCAAGCTCGTCACTACGTTCCTCGCTTCCATGTCAGTACATTGGCGAAGCAAGCTTGTGCCTTCGTTCCTCGCTTTCAAAAAGTGCATCAGCGAAGCAAACTCGTTACTATGTTCCTCGTTTCTATGTCAGTACATTAACGAAGAAAGCTCATCACTTCGTTCCTCGCTTTTAAGTCAGTGCATGGCGGAGCAAGCTCGTCACTTCATTTCTCCGTTTTCCGTGAGATATTTAATTCAATTCCAAACACGTTAGGATTTAATAACATTTATAAAAAAAAAACAATTGATGATTTACCAAAATAACTTTTTGACACTTGAGTTGAAATGTCCTTCATGACACTTTTAATTTGATACCAAACACAGTAGGAATTAAATAACATTTATACAAAACAATTAACGGTCGTCCAAAACAACTTTTTGACACTTGAGTTCAAATCTCCTTCGCAAAACCTTTAATTTTATACCAAACACGGTAGGATTTAAATAACATTTATAAAAAATCTGATGTGGCCAGCACATAACCTCCCGCCCAATACTACTCTTAAACAGTACAAAATAGTATTTGATACAAAAACATACCTTCTTATTTGTTTATTTTCTATTTATATTTGAGAATTTAAATTTTCTTTCGTATATTTATTGCATTTTTTGACATATATTTCATTAAGAAAACAGCTTCACAATCACAATGACATGTGTCACATTTCGAAGAAAAAATTGAAAATTTTTAAATGTTTCCATGGTGTACTAGGAATGCAAGATTTGTGAAATCTAATTTCTTTATATTTTATTATCTCTAAATCTAATGAAAATTAATAAAATTAGTATAATCAAAACACATGTAAAATTAAATATTCTTCAACTTTGAAAATAACATAAATTGTTGAAAAAGGAAATTTAACCGTATTTTTCACAAAAAAACTGTTAAGGGCTTCAAGTAAACTTCTACTTCCGGTTGACCAATTTTATCCAAAATCTAATCAGCTCTTCATTTAAATATAAGAAGCAATAATTCACAAAATTGTATTTTTTGGTATTATAGTATTTGAGTTATGCGAGACGAAAAAATTGTCACAGACTACACACACACATACATACATACATACATACATACATACATACA